>CM068828.1:74192819-74528541 GCA_028554795.2 Sinohyriopsis cumingii
GTCTTTTTTTTTGTGTTTCTGTTTTTGTTGTTGCTGAAGGCCAGAATTTTAATAAGATGTTTGTCATGTATGTCAAGGGTCCTTTGGAACAATATGGTTACCAGGTACATACAGTCTGTATCCACACTGTGTATGGCTGTACCAAGTCCATACGGGATATATCCACACTATGGTGGTACCAAGTCCATATAGTTTGTATCCACACTATGTATGGTTGTACCAAATCCATAGTGTATATTAATACCTTATATGGTTGTACCAAGTCTTTGCAGTGCATAAGCATAATATGCAGGGCTGTACCAAGTCTATACAGTGTGTATCCACACTATGTATGGTTGTACCAAATCCATACAGTGTATATGAATACCATATATGGTTGTACCAAGTCTTTGCAGTGCATAAGCATAATATGCAGGGCTGTACCAAGTCTATACAGTGTGTATCCACACTATGTATGGTTGTACCAAATCCATACAGTGTATATGAATACCATATATGGTTGTACCAAGTCTTTGCAGTGCATAAGCATAATATGCAGGGCTGTACCAAGTCTATACAGTGTGTATCCACACTATGTATGGTTGTACCAAATCCATACAGTGTATATGAATACCATATATGGTTGTACCAAGTCTTTGCAGTGCATAAGCATGATATGCAGGGCTGTACCAAGTCTATACAGTGTGTATCCACACTATATATGGTTGTAATAAGTCCAAACAGTGTATATGCATATTATGTACCGTAGGAACGTGTGAAGTTCTTATAATGTATATGCATACTAAAGAGTGTTGTACAGAGTCCATATAGTTTATAAGTACACTTTGTATAGTTCCATAAAGTCAGTACAGTGTATACACATACTGAGGTTTGTACCAAATCCATAGAGGATATAAGCATATGCAGTAGGGTTTGTATCAAGCCTACATTGTATAAGCATTATATGTAGGGTTGTACCAAGTCCATACAATGTATAAGCATACTATATAGGGTTGTACCGGGTCCATACAAGTTAAAGCATGCTATGTAATGTTGTACCAAGTCCATACAGTGTATAAGCATACTGGGTAGGGTTGTACAATTTAGTCCATACAGTGTATGAGCATGCAATGTAGGCTGTACCAAGTCCATACAGTGTATAAGCATACTGGGTAGGGTTGTACAATTTAGTCTATACAGTGTATGAGCATGCAGTGTAGGCTGTACCAAGTCCATACAATGTATAAGCATGCTTGTACCAAGTCCAGTGTATAATCAATGTATGTAGGGTTGTACCAAGTCCATACAGTGTTGTAGGGTTGTATTGAGTCCTTACATTGTATAGGTATACTAATTAGGGTTGTATTAAGTCCATGCATTGTACAAGCTTACTATGTAGGGTTGTATCAAGTCCAGTCATAAACAATGCATAGGGTTGTACCAGGTCCATTCAGTTAATAAGCATGCTATGTAGGGCTGTATTAAGTCCATTCATAAGCATACTGTGTAGGGTTGTACATACAGTGTGTAAGCATGCTATGTAGGGTTGTTCCTAGTCCATATAGTGTATATAGCATGCTTTGTAGGTTTATACAGTGTATAAGCATACTATGTAGGGTTATACCAAGTCCATACAGTGTGTAAGCATGCTATGTAGGGTTGTTCCTAGTCCATATAGTGTATATAGCATGCTTTGTAGGTTTGTACAGTGTATAAGCATGCTATATGGGTTGTATTAAGTCCATACATAAGCATACTATGTAGGGTTGTACCAAGTCCATACAGTGTGTAAGCATGCTATGTAGGGTTGTTCCTAGTCCATATAGTGTATATAACATGCTTTGTAGGTTTGTACAGTGTATAAGCATACTATATGGGTTGTATTAAGTCCATACATAAGCATACTATGTAGGGTTGTACCAAGTCCATACAGTGTGTAAGCATGCTATGTAGGGTTGTTCCTAGTCCATATAGTGTATATAGCATGCTTTGTAGGTTTGTACAGTGTATAAGCATACTATATGGGTTGTATTAAGTCCATACATAAGCATACTATGTAGGGTTGTACCAAGTCCATACAGTGTGTAAGCATGCTATGTAGGGTTGTTCCTAGTCCATATAGTGTATATAACATGCTTTGTAGGTTTGTACAGTGTATAAACATACTATATGGGTTGTATTAAGTCCATACGTAAGCATACTATGTAGGGTTGTACCAAGTCCATACAGTGTGTAAGCATGCTATGTAGGGTTGTTCCTAGTCCATATAGTGTATATAACATGCTTTGTAGGTTTGTACAGTGTATAATAAGCATACTATATGGGATGTGTCAAGTCCATACATAAGCATACTATGCAGGGTTGTACCAAGTCCATACAGTGTGTAAGCATGCTATGTGGGGTTGTTCCTAGTCTATATAGTGTATATAGCATGCTTTGTAGGTTTGTACAGTGTATAAGCATACTATATGAGATGTGTCAAGTCCATACATAAGCATGCTATCTAGGGCTGTATCAAGTCCATACATAAGCATACTATGTAGGGTTGTACCTTTTTATCCATCCTTATGCTATCTGTATGTGTGTTAATAGATTATACAGCTGTTTTTGAAGATTTTTCTTTACACTTAGTCATACATCTGACTGGGGTTTAAAAGTCGTATGTCATAGTATTTGGGCATACGTAGATATTGTACATGCAAACCATATTTCACAAGGCCTTGTTTTTATTCATTTAATTTTAATGATGTTTCTACATTGTAGTCTGTCCCTGTGTTTGGCAAGGGGAAAAGGAGACTTATTGGAAAGAGATTTTATTGGAGTAAATTGTACAAATTAGGGATCTGTAGGATTTAGAAATTTTCATGTTTTCTTTGAGGCATAAGCTCCTTTATTGCCTTTGAGGGGGCCCTCCACCTGAAACCCTAAATCAGTATATATTTAATCCAGTTATATGGTTTTGTTTTTGGTTTATGCATACAAGGTTCTTCATGTTAGCAAAATAACATATTGGGCCATTTATAAATATTCCAAAGCAAAATTTGCAGGTTGCAGTTTCATGTTTCACTGTATACCCGTAACACCTGTCAATCTGTCAGCAAATTAATCAACAACTCTTGTTTCCCAATTTCAAATAAATCATAAATATTATTTTGGGGAGTGGAAACATTATTTTCTTAGTTAAGTTTTATCTCTGGGTGAGGAAAGCACACAATTAGAGCTTCTTGAAATCATGAGATATTCTTGTCATGGGGGGGGGGAGAGAGAAAATGTTCACGCTTGGAGAGACAGCTTATTCAACCAGCTTTATGCTGTGTCACTGCTGGTATTGCCAATCCAATGGTTTATAAATGACTCCTGCGATGGGCTATGATGAATAGATTACAGGTTACGATAATTCCATTCAAGTAATGTAAGCAGCTGGATATCTCATTGGACCTTGTGGATTTAATTTGCATCACTTTGGGGTAAAAATGAGAAAAAAGTAGGACAAGTTTTGTAGTGAAAACCAATTTTAATTGGGTGATGGCTACAGGAAGCTTGTCCTATGTGAGGTTACAAACAGATGTATTGGACTGAATACCTAATCCAGTATTTACCTTCGTATAGCATCATATCAACATTAAAGAACATAGACAAAGCCTATCAATTGTGGTAGATCAGGTTTGGTGCTGTTTGTTCAATTTTTTATTTCAAATGACTGTCATAAACTCTGATCTGCAAAGGCTTGATAGAGTCACAGGACTGGGTCTACATTGTTTGCTTGTGGTGATAGTTATGTGGGCATATACGGTATTTGATGTGCTACCAGGTTCAACCATTGTAATGGTAACTATCAGTCATGTTTCTCTAGATGACAGAAGTGGACCAGAGTTAGCAAATAAACATAGGCATTCATCTGCAATTTGATATACAAGCTTTACCTATGAAAGATGTTTCAATATCATTTTTCCCCAAAGGAGTAAAAGTTAATTTATAGGGTATGGGAATTTGTTTAAGGTAAATGTGCACAGAAGAATCAATCCTCAGGGTGTAACATGGACGTCTGTCATGTGTCTTTAGTGGATCTATGGTACACATTATTGCAGACTTTATTTTTTTAGTTCATAAATACATCAGAAAAAATTTGTGTGGTCTACAAAGTTTCATTTTTGAAAAAAAAGCATAAGAGGTTTCATTTAGGATCCACCCATATCATTTTGAAGTATAGAATAACAGCAGCATAGCAATGCAGAATTGCGTCAGACACTATTAAATCAGTGTTAAATTTTTTGCATACTCTTCTTTCTAACATATCAATATAATTTTACTGCTTTGAGTTCTTGTTACTGGATAACTTTTAAAGTATTTTTGGCTGTTTACACAGAGCTCTTAGAGCTCTTGATAAGATTTGAATAAAATGAATTTTGCACTCCCTGGATTCAATTGTTTTTGGTTGCAACTACTGTATAGTTATGATGGTACACTGATCAACAAGATGTATATGTGTGTGTATGTATGATTTGTATTTTTAATGTAGCTTTAACCATTTTCAGTCATATTGCTATGACATCTGCAGTGTGACAGTTTATAGTGATATCTAACACTCCCGCACCATGCTGCAGACATGTAACATCATGTCACACCTGTGAACATTAGCTTGATACCAGCATTAACACTAACCTCTTAATGCTGAGCAGCAAAGCAGCTGTTATAAGGCTTTGGTATGACTCAGCCGGGGTTCGAACCTGCGACCACCTGTATCTGAGGCATAAGCTCTAACCATTTAAGCAGCCAGAGTGGTTCAATCAACAAGATAATTATCTTACTTAAAAAAGAATGAGTACAACACTTGAATGAAAAAGACATGCTCAGGGCATACTCATCAATATGGCTGGTTTCACTGTCATTGAGAATTATTATGGGCTTAAAGTAACAGGAAAAATTACGTACTGAAGTCTTAGTTGGCACATAGAAAAGCATATACCATATTTACTGTGTATCTTGTGGCTGAAAGAATACATAAACATAATTTTTATTTTTCTTGCAGCAAAGTTTGCAAAATAAAAATTCACTAAAAACAATTGTCCCAGAGCTATCCAGAATGAGAATTTGGTGACTCCCCCCCCCCCAGTTTAATGCATTGCCTGATATAAAAGTAATTAGTCAGTTGTGGATCATGATTTCTTAAGTAATTTTATTCTTCTGTCTTTGGCTTGGCTAGAAATAAAAAGAAATAAGTTGGTTCTTGTGGGTTTAGTGCCATTTTGCTGCACATGATAGGCTATACTTGGCAGCCAGTATCATTTGTGGAGTAATGACCGGGGAAAACCCTGGTAAGAACCAATTGCCCACGGGAAGTTACTGGGAAGCTTTCTCACATACTCATGCTCGAACCCACATGGACAGGAAAGATCAGTTAAGGCGAGCACTTTAGACCACTTGGCCACACGGGTTTCCTTGCAAGTTAATACAAATAAGCGGAAAATTTAGGTCTTACTTTCACATAGCTTTTTAATTTTGGAACATTGATTTTTACTGTTTTCAAGTGAGAAAGATTTTGATTTTTTGCATGATTTGCTTTCTGAGCACACATGCTTGGAATTTGGCACAAAGGCTGCATCATGTGTGGGATTAGATGGATTTTGAAGATTGGGAATACAGAGAAGAGGCAGTTTTGTTGGTCTGAGATAAAGTGATCATGAGTTAATTGAAATTGTGGTGTCAGCATAGAGGCTTGCTGAAAAAAGGAATTATAAATTAACCCAGGTAAGGTCTAAGTCACAGAATGTTTATTGGATCAAGCATCTGCAGGTAAAGTTTACAAGCACCATTGTCAAGTGTAGATCTTAGGTCCTGTATAACCAGAGCAAGTCCTTCTGATCTGCACCACAACCTGTATTTACCACAACCTGTATTAAATCCAGTTTGTTTATTTTCATTTGTTATGAAGATCAAGTACAAATGTATGGAAGGAAGGTTAGTTTGCAATCAAAAGTAAGTCCTACAAAATGTGGTCTTCACTACAACAGGAATAAGACAAACTTTTAGAAAAATCGTTGTTGGTGGAAGTGAACTTGTAATTTGTTACCTTCTTTAAATTGCAAATTTTATGGTGAACAGAGTGACTGACAGTATTCAGCCCTGAGGTACACCCATATCCAGGGGATAGCATTCAGAAAGGTGGTGCCAGTCTTAGCTTGGAAATTTTATGCTGAATAGAGTGTCTGAAATTATTCTGCCCTGAGGTACTTTAACTGTATAATAGTCACCACTTTGGTCAACCGACAGTGAATTGTAAATATCACTAGCCTTACCAGTGAGTACACGTTGTAATAACTGAGTTCAGTGCTCCCTTGGCCATTTCAAATTTTCAGTAACTTTTTCAAAACATAAAAATATTTGTCTTCTTGTCTTTCTCTGAAAGGGAGCACTAACCTAATGCTCTTTGCAAGATCAAAACTTAAATTTGAATTTAAATTATGAATGTGTTTTTCACTTGCCAGTTCCATTTCTTTCATTTTACATTGATATTCCCTGTCTTCCTTTTCTCTCTCCAATTGTAAATGCATTTGATGTTTTTGTAATTCCATTTGTCTTTCTTCCTCTCTTTCTTCCACTTGTAAATGCATTTGTTTTTCTTTCTCTCTTTCCTGTCTGTCTCACTTCTTTTTTTACAGTTCCTTGTAGAAATACAAATAATGACACTCCTGTATTGGAAATCCAAATTAAATTTGTAAGCAATGTCTTTCCAAAATTTCTGTATGAGCACTCCTCAAAATATTTCCAGAGAAGAAAAAAAAATTAATCCTTTTGAAATCCAATGGATCTGAAAAAAATTATAACTTAAAAACTGGCTACAACAAAATAGCTTGACATCAGCCCAAAACTGACAAATCTCTCTCTCTCTCTACGCATCTCTATTAAAACTAACAGATGCACTGTACTGGAAAAATGAAAATTGCAAAATCGAAAGGTGTGTGTCATGTGATTGTGTTTAAGTCACGCACACCAAAAATGACCCTGACAAAAGCCAATCATTTCAAAATAAAATAGAACTTGTTTATGAAGGTTACTACAAATTCTGAAACAAGGTCAGGATTTAGATCAACACCTAGTGTTTACAAAAAGAATGATTCAGGTCAACCGATTTACTGGAAAAATATCATCTCCAGTGAACAAATTTACATTATAATAGCATATAATAGAATAAAATTTTTAAAATTCAAACAATTAAATTAAAATAAATATGAATTAAATCAGATATATGTAACAGCATACTGTACCACCAGGAATCTTGAAACAGTGAGATCTTGCGTCCTGACAAGTTTTGCATCCTTATTGCGAAAAGAAGTCTCTGTGACCTATATTTCATGACTTGAAATTTTATGTTCTGTAAACTTTTGTGGGATATTTTCAGACCATGCAAACCACAAATTTCCAATCTCAGATTGAGTATTTTTCATCAAGATGTTACCATTGCATTTTGGAATGTGCCAAATGGCTTATTGATTAGACTGATTAAAAGATGGGGTTGATTACATGGCTATGCTTATGTGTTCTTAAAGCTAGAAAGTATGTTGTTGTTGTTGGGTTTAACGCCATTTTTCAGCACATGATAGGCTATGCATGGCGGCCAGTATTAATGGTGGAGGAAGAACCCTGGAAAACCCCAGGAAGAACCACTGACCCACGAGAAGCTACTGGCAAGCTTTCTCACATACCCACATTGGCCGAATCCTAGACTCGAACCCATGCAGACAGAGGTGAGATGGCAGTGATCCGTAATGGAGAGCACTTTAGACCACTCGGCCACTCGGGGCCCCACCAGGAAAGTAATGTCATTTCAAACTGGCAGTGCCAAACCAGAACGTGACTTGTTAGTTTTACATTAATCGAATGTGCACATTTTTAGACTTGTTTTTGTCAGTATTGGAAATCATTTTACAACTATTACAGTAAAAACTTTCATAAAAGTCCAGTGCTATGAGAAAAGACCTGTCTTGAGGGCCCAGATCCTTTTTGCAGTGATTTATTGCTTGTATAACTTTGTGACCTGTTGTAAGAGACCACCTGTATTGGGCAAACAGTATTTATTGGCGAAAGGGGTGGTTTTTTAAGTTCTGCCATACTTTTACTGTAAATGGGCAGTATTAGTTAAATAATAAAATGTTTTCCACAACAGAGGAAACTTAGACAACATTCATATTTATGCTTGTAAAAAGGTGAATCACTAAAAAAAAAAAAAGTTAGTAACATAGTCTACATACATTAATATAGGCTATAACAACAGTAAGCCATTTCCTTTATACTCATATTGCATATCCCATTATGGTTTTGTGACTTTGTCACTGAATGTCAGACCACTAATTTGATTATAATTCCTTTACTAGAATGACAAAGAACAATGGCAAGTGCATTGACAGGGGACAGCTCAATAGAGCTATCATTTCACAAAGCCCAGGCTGGGTCATTAAAAAAGCATAGTTTGAAACACATATTGTTTTCTAGATGGAACATGAAACCACTCTGTTTAGGTGGCACTTGTCTCAAGGTATTTGCCTGACTTTGATTTGTGGATCTTATTAGTTTTTCTGCCTGGTAGTGCTCTTTTGTCTTTGTCAGTAGTGTGAAATACAAAAATTGCACTTAGCCTAAAGATCTGTTACAGAACATTAGGTCTCCAGCTTGTCCGGAGGTCATTCACAGGATCCAGTGTATATGCAGAACTTGTCTTGAAGAAAAATGGGTTAAACAAAACAAGAATGCTTAGTTGTTACTGTTGTTGTTTTGGGTTTAATGCCATTTCTTAGCACAAGAGAGGCTGTAGATGGTGGCCCTATTGGTTGAGGAATAACCTGGGGAAACCCTGGTAAGAACCACCAACTTAACGGCAATCTACTGACAGCTTTCTCACATACCCACATTGACCAAGCCTGTGACTCAAACCCATGCTGACATGGGTGAGATGGCAGTGATGATAAGGGCAAGACCTTTAGAATACTTGGCTATCTGGGGGCCCCCAGACTGCTTAGTAACTCGCATTATTTGCAAAGAAGAATATTGGTGAGGCGTTTTTTGTCTGGAGACAGTAGGCATGTACATTTTATAAGATGTTCCTGATATGTGTGAAATGTTTCATGAAATTACTTGATTTGCTTATTATATGCAAATGTTTTAATGTACATGAAATCATTGTCTGATTTAGTCCAGTAATTATACAGCTATTAAGGGCCCATATTTAGGGCTATTTCAATATTTTGGCTGGCAAGTTCTAATGATTTGATCTTTTGGACATCGGGAACAAAAAAATCCATTGAGTGGGCAATTAGTGGAAGAGATTACAAATGGAATTGTTCTTCATGGCAAATTTTCAAGAGTATCATATACACTTGCTTGTAAGTCATATTGTGCAAGGGCTAATTTGGGTCTCTGCAGTTTGCAGTTGGACTTGACGGATAGGCTATAAAAAAAACATGAGGTTATTTTTAATAATATAAATAATAATATTATAATATTTAAATAATATACCTGGATCTCTAACAGGTAGGTATAAAAAAGCATAAAGTTCCTTTTAATAATATACTTGGATTTCTCTGACAGACATTTAAACATTCTGCCTCACTGACAGGAAAACCATTAAAATTCACTATGTAAAGTTTTTCTAAATCACCTCACTGTATATTGCCTGGCCTCAGATTCATGGATATGGGCACCTAATGTTCATTTTCTTCTTCTGATAGCTTATATTATTAAAATCTTAGTCATATCCACATTTATCAATCTTCTCATTATAATCCAGCCGTAGGCTAAATTAATGTGCATATTTTCAGATAAGCTATCTACCTTAATACTGTAAAAAAATGTTTTTGTTATATTGTTGCACTGACTGATATACGCAAGCAATGTACTTTAGTTTCTAGCTGGTCATTTCAAAAACATGATGAGAAGTCTGATTTATGGAAATGAGACTGACTCATATTTTACTGGTGGCTCTATATTATGTTTTTGTCTCCATGTATATTTTGCTGGATCTGCACATTTAAATGAGGTTGATTGCATAGGTAATGTTTTGGACTGGTTACTTTAAATAGACTGTAATCCAAACCAGTCTAAAGATGATAGCTTAAAGTAGGAATCTGGCAGCCTTATAGTTAGAATATAATTCTGCATTGAATTAAATTGTGTGTGCTAAATATTTTTACCATTAAGCTTGGTATAGTAGTCATTCTTTTTTTATGTGTACACCTTTTACTTTGAAACTCAGCCCTTATAAAAGAGGTAGACTGATGACAAAACAGTTACAATATACTATTTTTTATATCCGGCGATGTGGCTGCACATGGTCATTACACCATGTATTTGAGCCATAAGACCTCAACTGACCACTGCACAGAAACTATACATTGTAATTAATTTTGACTGATTGGAATACCTTGATTACATTATGGTAATTGCTAATAAGTTAAACTAACTTTCTAAAACTTCACTAAAAATGACCAAGACCAAAGACCACTCCGGTGGCTTGGTTATTAGAGTGTCCGTCTTGGATGCAGGAGGTCGTAGGTTCGACCCCCGGCCATGTCACACCAAAGACGTATACAAATGGTACTAACAGCTGCCTCGTTTGGCGCTCAGCATTAAGAAGTTAGTGTTGTGACTGGTCGGCCTGGTGACAGAATAATGAGACTGGGTTGGACATGATACTACATGGCTGTGGCAAGACATCAATGAAAGCTGCCACACTGCAGACAACGTAGAAATATGACTTTTTTTAAAAGCTGTGTTAAAAATCCAAATCACAAACACAAACCAAAACATTTGAAAGCTATTTTGAAACAAATCCCATTAAATGTACAGGTAGAGAGTACTTGCACATGTTCACACCACAGTGGTCACTAATGTTATTGGTGATGAACCTCAACTTTACAACTACATGTTTAAGGGAGCAGCACTAGCATTTCAGTGGTGTTAGCATGCTGGACCTGTGCCAGCCATCCCATAAGCTCGTACATTATTGTGAATCTACTGATATTGAAACCAAATTCATTTTGAAATCTCAATGAGAGGTGACAAAAAAAGAAGGGTGTATGTTTTAATCCTATCATCCGACCAGCCTGGGTCAGCTACCATGGTCCATCTTTGGGCAAGGAACTTTCCCTCAGTTGCCTTTGCATCTAAATAACCTGCTTGTGTTGCTGTACCATAAGGTACAAAACCAAACCAAACCAAATGAAAACATGTTTACAGGATGAAGTAAAATCTCAGTTTGCAAACTTTGAAAGTGGTAACGTTTTTATTAAGTTCTGAGAAGTAACAATAATTAAATTGCTTCTTGAAGTGCCAAAATATTGATATTATATATTTGTAATCATCATATGGTATCCTGGGATAAATCTTGTCTTGTATAGAATTAATTTAAATTTGCAGTTTCTGTTGTGTTTATTTGAAGGCATATGACTTGTTATTATTATGTATTAAACCTTAAAAAGTGCAAATTAAACCTTTAAAAAGTGGTGGTCTGTCATTAAGTGGGACCTCTGTCCATATATGTAATCAGAACCTTTAAAAAGTGGTGGTCTGTCATAAGTGGGACCTCTGTCCATATATGTAATCAGAACCTTTAAAAAGTGGTGGTCTGTCATAAGTGGGACCTCTGTCCATATATGTAATCAGAACCTATTGATGTTGTTTTCTAGTTGCTACTTTAATGATTCTTATGTTTGCCTTCTGGTGAAAATTCAGGATTTTTAGTTGCAAATGCAACCATTTTATTTTAAACTTGGAGCGCTGTTTACAGTATGTAATTATTGATATTTCTCTAATATCAGCTTTAGTTTGTGCAGTTCTTGTAATAAGAAACTTCAGGAACATTGATTCTTCTCTAAACAGCCCCTCTGTCTTGGGCATTCACAATTTACTTTACAGCAAGAAAACATTATTTTTTTCACCCTGGAAGAATACAGAAAGGAACAATTCTTACATACAATATATACTCTTTTATAAGTAGAATCTAAAAGCAAATAATAAAGATCCTGATCTGCCATAACATAATGAGCCTGTAGATCAGGGTCTGTGTTGTTTTCTTCTACAGATTACTCCTTACAAATTGCATGGATCCAATTCTGCTGCTTCATTATACACATGCAGATCTGGGTCTGGCAGTTTGGTGTTTGGCTTGCCTTATAAGGTCACATATATGGTAATTACATGGCTGATCACCTTGTACCTATAATCTGAGCCCAGAATAGATCTCGGTGGGGGAGTTTTAGCATGAAAATGGTTTCTTTGTCCTTTTGAAAGCGAGGCACTGCAAAATACAAAAAGTACACTTCTATAACGGCTTTGACTTGTGAAAATGAATATGCTCTGGAAAGTGTTCTCCAGGTTATATTGTATTTTTTTTAGACCTTTAGGATTGGTCTTTGTGAAATACTTTTTTTGCTGATGAATGAAATAATTGTCCAGCTGTAATATCTTAAACTAGTTGGGTGAAGATTAATCTACTTAAGTCAAGATTGGTCGGAAAGTTAAAGAACCAATCATTTGGTTATGATTTTTCATAATCGATTTTAAACAAATATTTTTTTTTTTCTTTTTGCTGGATAAGGTGGAGTATCTTACATTATGAATGATGTTCATCTTTTCAATCGTTACCAACACAAAAATTCACAAAAACGCAAGTTCTCCACAAAATGTCATCACCAAATCTTGTGGTTGTCTTGTACTGGGTAAAAGAAAGAAATAAATCAATTTTGGAGTTCAAAATGCCACAGGTCAAGGTCACATTAACTTAAGAAAAATATGGTTCCACGCAATAACATTATTTTTTTTAGCTCTGCTGGTCAAGATGAGAAGCGCTAATGGGGTGATCTTTTGTCTCTTCCATTGCTACAAGTTTGTTTTCGTTAATCCTCCTAAACAACTTGGAGGATTGCTATGAAATTTTACAAACACATTCATCCCATAGACTAGTGGGGTCTAAAAAAATGAAAATGGCATTGGGCAGAAGCAACTGCAACAGCCATCTTGAAAATCTTGTTCTCACTACCCCTAAATGGATCATGGTCATATCAACATGGAGTTTAAACTGAAGGACTTTTCTAGTTGGTCCTAAATGAAAATAGTGCCAAGGAAAGATTCATTATGATGTTGACCATGTGGAGGTGACTGCTAAGGCAAGTTAAACTGTATCATATACAAGTTAAAATCATCAGATCTTCAACAAGAGTTTCTACATTGGTCAAGGGTCTGCGTAAAATATTGATTTTAGGGTCAAAACATCAAAGGTCATCATCACTATGATACGAAGAAAAGTTGCTTCTGCACACAAATGTACTTTCTGAATTGAAGGTTGTTAAGCATGGGGTAAGTAAATAATGTGCTTTTTGCAGTACTCTTGTTTTGCAAGAAAATTGATACTCCAATTGATGATTGGAATCATATGAACGACTTTATGAAATCGTGCCAAGTATGATGATATTTCACTGAGTGAACAAACTGTACATACAGTCAAAGGATGGGGGCCCTAGTGGCTGAGTGGTCTAAAGCGCTCACCATTCCGGATCACTGCCATCTCACCTCTGTCTGCTTGGGTTCAAGTCCAAGGCTCGGCCAATGTGGGTATGTGAGAAAGCTTGCCAGTAGCTTTTCGTGGGTTGGTGGTTCTTCCTGGCGTTTTCCAGGGTTCTTCCTCCACCATTAATACTGGCCGCCATGCATAGCCTATCGTGTGCTGAAATATGGTGTTAAACTCCACAACAACAACAACAAAGCTCTATGAGAAGATACTGCTTGTTTCGCCGACTAAAAACAAAAATAGATCCTGATCTGCCGTATATGTTGTTTGTTCCACTGATTACTACTAACAAATTGCACAGACTCAGATCTGCCTGTGCATTATATGATGGCAGATCTGGGTATGCGCAGTTTGCAGATGGATTTATAAGCGAGTACATGTGGTAAATTGTGTGAGGAGTTTGTTCAGTAAATGGAATATCTGTGTATTTGGCAAGATTTCATAATAATGTCATATTGGCTGTCACTGCTCCAAGGAGGGGCATTATTTAGCTCTTCCTTTTCATTGTCACTTACAATACATTAGCATGAAGATTTTGGTCCAGGTGTGAACTTAGCATTACCAGTTACACAAAGCACACTTGAGACAGAATAGATGAATCCTCATTCATTCATTCATTGAACAGACCTGCAGATAAGACCATATCTTGGATGGAAAGAAACTTGGCATATGCTAAGTCATGCTGTGTGTGATTATTTTCCTGGGATAAATCTTTGCTTGACAATGGGTTCCTACTTACCGTAATTAAAATGCATTGCCTGAACTTTTTTGGTAAGGTTCTTTAGGAGGTATGGGTTGGATGAGTTTCATATCATCCCAATCTCTGTGTCTTAAGTCCATGAGTTATTGAAAAGAAAAAATTGGGCATGCATAGATTTGTACCCATTCATTATAAAAGCTGCATTTTTTCAGAAAATCAACACTAACTCATTCGGCCTCAGAGACTTTTGTTATTTTTGCCTGAAATGGGGGTAGGAAATGCATTTTGGAGGTTAATTTTGAATACGTCCAAGTTTTGCATGTAGACTGATGCCTAGTTGTGCTAGAAACATCATTTTTTCAAAGGCTGTTTGGCTTGCACATGTGCAGATTAGGGTGTAAGTTGGAGTTTTTTTTTGTAATTATTTTTATTTGCTTATTGAACCGTTCATTTTTGACACCTGTCCACTTCTTATACTCCCAACCCCCAACTTATCCTACTTTTTGCAAAGGTTCACTTATCTGTGTGCAGTTCAGACCAGTCTGTCTTTGATCACAGGTCAAAACATCTAAAATCTTGGAACAAAAGTCTGTTTCTGATAACTGGCAAATTTCTGGTGTAAAATTATTTTGGGTCTTAAAAGATATTAAACTTCTCAAAAGTCACTAAACAAAATTTGACTAAATTTGACAGAAATCATCTTGACATGATGGCTTTCTTGTATGTGAAAAAGGATTTTGAGTTTCCATCAGATTTGGCAGCCATTACTAAAAGTACAAAAATCTTTCCTGAATTCTCAAAAGCCTCTCAGCAAAATTTGACAGAGACCATAATAGATTGAAGATCTCAAATTACGTACAAATGATGCAAATCTGGCTACATGATGGCTGCTACTACTAAAAATAGAAACAAATTCTGAAAAACAAACAACTCACAGCATTGAATCGGCCTTGAGAGAAAGCAACCTAGCCTTAGGCCATTTCCAAAATGAACTGACTAAGATGATCTAACCCAGAGCAGATAGCCACGCCTATTCACTCATATAGTACATAAATAAATCATGATATTTACATTGAACATTGTTAAAATATGGTAACCCTGTGTGAATAAATTTTAAAAAGTGGACGCTTCAGAGAGTGAGTTACCTGTATCACTATTTGTATACTGATATAAAGATCATTAAGGAGGGCAGTTGGGGCGGGGGGGGGGGGGGGAAGAGGTCATATGGTAACCATAATACTGTATATATATATATTAATAAATCAGAGTATTAATGTTGACCTTAACCCATGTGAATTATTGTTAATATTTTGGTGGTTACTGTAAATGAAATTAAAAAAATTGTTTGAAAAGTTATAAAGCTTTGAATTTGTTTGTGAAATATGGTGACAGTCATTTATAGGGCATAACCGACTTTTGATCCGGAAATCAGATTCCACCGGATAGTATGAACTTCCGATTAATCGGAGTCGGACAAGGCAGGAACGACCGATTCGGATAATAAAAATAATAAAGTTGAATTTCTATAGCACCGTGTCTAACACTGCGTGTCATTCGATAGTGTGTTAATAAAGTTAAATAAGAAGTCAGAAAAGTCCAATATGGTCAACACAACGGGGTGAAACGATAATACTTGAGTTAGACCGAAAGATTTAAATTTATTAAAATATATAATACAGTCCTACCCGTTTATGTCAACATCCTCAATAATGAAGGCATAATATTGAATACATTGACACATGCTAATGACGTATTAAAAGAAAATGATTCTTACAATCGTAAATATAAATAAAGTTAATAAGGAAACTTTCACAGCACAATAAACTTGTTTCAATCACCGATCACTTTGGAAAATGCAAGAATCGATCAGATTTCATTGCTTTTATTTAAGTCGCCGCAAGAGGCCAACTTTATAGGACCAAACAAAAGCCTGTTTTATTTTTGTTTGACCGCGACATTAAAGCATGGCGGCAAGATCAACTAATTGTTGAATAAAGTACAGGATGGAACTGGCCGCTTGCCGACATAAATGATTAAGGCGGGAAAATTAAAGCCTGGCGGCAAGATCAACTAATTGTTGAACAAAGAATGGGTCGGCACTGTGGCTTTGAAGTTCGTTGCATTTTGCTATAGTCCTGCCATATCCTTCCCCTTGTGACATCGGTGTGATATGCAAAACGTGTGTAACACGGTTTAAAAAGTTAATTTGAAAAACCTTTTAATTTAGCATTTCCGATTAATTGAATCGTATCTGGAATCGGAAAAATTTCATGCCCAAAATCCGGAATCAGAAATCAGTAGAAAAATGCTAATCGGTTATGCCCTAGTCATTTAGATGACTGACCTTATGCTTTCTGGTGCTGACCTATGTAAAATGTAATGCCTGGCATGTTTGACAACAATGGAGTTGGCATTCAGTAGGTATTAGGTTCATGATAGGGTTTGACAGACTTATAGAGTTGATATTTTAAATTGATCAAACTTATTGTATTTGCTGACCTATAAATCGATGCAGAGTATAAGTCGAATCAGCAATTTTGGCAAATTTTTTATCCTTCATCATTATATAAGTCGATGCTGAGTATAAGACAAGGTTAGATCAACACCTCGGATTGTGTTTTGCATTTCGTTCCACACAGCATGATGAATTTTATCCTACCTGTAACTCAGTAACCTTTCCAGTCAGGATCATTAAATGTAAGTACCTAATTTATTTTACAAGAAGTATTTTAAATGTATTGTGTACTTTTAGCTACATATAATGACACTGACCCAAAAATTTATTGAGTTACAGATAGGATAAAACTTACGATGCTGTTATGGAATTAAATTATAATAACTTTCGGTTTCATAATTATTAAAAGTATCACTGTATGCTATTTCAGATTACCATAAATAGTGAAATTGCATCCTTAATATTAAAATACATTTTCTGGGGGGTGGGGAGGGTAAGTGAGATACAGAGAGAAGGATGCATATGTATTCTTTTTGCACCTTGTGATCAAAATCAAACATGGTCCTATATATGAGAGTTCGAGTTCAGTTCTTTTGTTCTTTTTTTAACTTGTTGCCCCTGTGTTGCTGAAGCTTTTGTCAAAGAGAGAAAACATTAATAAATGGAACAGTAAATGTAAACTATGAAAATGCATACTATACTCCTTCAGGGTTTAAATATTCACAATAGTTATAGCCATTTAGTCTCCATTAGGTTAAATCCCAAGAATGACCATTTTGCATGCTGTCTAATTCTCTTTACAAGTATAATGACCTCTCCATTCCCAACAATTATGATTTTGTTTAAAGTGCATGTACTCTTACTGTGCTTTGGCGGCAACTGTTTTTGATTTTTGCTCATGCTAGATGTACTTTAAATTGCTGTTGGTTCCATGTGCAAGGTACAAAATGTCACTGGCTGAGAAATTTAGAATAGTAACTACCTGGCATCTCCTTTAACTATATGGTAGTCTTCATAATATTCATGGGTAACGTCATTTCCCTATTGGTAGCCTTGCTAACCTGATCAGGTCTGCAGAATCTTGACCTCAAACAGGTGTTATCTTGCAATGACTGAATACAGCCATAGCATATTTAATTAGCATGTAAATACGACTATAAAGCCCGTCTTGGAAGCGGAAGTTCGTTGGTTCGATCCCCATCCCAGTCATACCAAACTCTTACAAAAATGATACTAACAGCTGCCTCGCTTGGTGCTCAATATTAAGAGGTTATCATTAGGACTGGTTGGCCTGGTGTCAGGAAAATGTGACTGGGTTGGACATCATGCTGCATGTCTGCAGCATGATGCCCAGTGCTATAGACATCATTATAAACTGTCACACTGCAGACATCGTAGCAATATGACTGAAAGATTGTTCAAGCTGCGTTAAAAATCCAAATCACACACAAACGCACTACAAAGCCATGTGATTCTTGTAATAATGGAAGTGGAAACAAAAATTATGAAGACATTTCTGTCTGTCTGTCTATCTCTCTCTCTCTCAATGGAGCATACAGATTATTTGATTATTTAAGGTGCAAGAAGAAAATTGTGATGGAATAGGTCTTTGTCTTTATTCATCTTCTATCTTGTAACTTCTAATGCACATACATGTAATTAAATTTAAAAAACATATATTACAAACAGCGTACGTTCCAAATGCATGCTGCTTTAGTGCAGTTACATCTGATCTATGTTAATTTTTAATACTGACGATTATGTAATTGTTTAAAATACTCAGTGGGATCCTATATTTGTTCATACACGATCTCTTCCCCAAAATATAATATATTTTGCACTTTATTTTGTGTACTCTTGGAGAATTATTTTCCATATGAAAAATATGATAAAGCGATTTGGATGACTCAATCCATATATAAGTTGATTCTGAGTATAAAGACAAAGTTACGATTTTCTGGTAAAAATGTATTGTCTTGTAGGCCGGCAAATATGGTAATATGGTAATGGGAATGTTTCTGTGGCATTCTGGGTTCTAGACCTTTCAGTTATGTTCAAAAAATGTAAATGTGAGATAAAACATAGATGTTGCAAGTCGAAAAGCAGAGACTTGACATGATTTCCCTGATATGCTTGACTGACTTAAGCAAATTTAGATGTCTGAAATTAGTACGGATTAAGTTGTTAAGTTCCACTGCTGCTTTAATGACAAACTGCACTGGCTAGATACCAAGGTCATTGCTGGAACTGGTTTGGATGAAGACTACCATAGCCTGATTCTGAGAGATTCAAATGCTAAAATATTTAGCTGTTGATTTGGGGGATATGGGCTGTTTTTGAAAAAATATTTCATTAGAATTGACTGATTTATATGCTAAAACCATGCGTATGTAAAAGCTATAAATACCTTTTGTCTGCAATATTTTTATATGTTACATACTTCCACAAGATTGATAAGAAAATCCATGAGCTAAACAGAAAGCAGACTAATAATAACTGTAAAATTTGTCTGCAATTATTTTATGCAAGGTTATATCAAATTTGGACAGGTACTTATTTTTAAATGTTTAATTGGTCATTATTTTCTGCTAGTTCTGAAGTTGTTGTTGGTAATATTTACAAAACCAGTTTGGGGGTGCCCCAGGAAGCAGAGTCATGATAGGCGCTTGTCTTTATAGATGAACAACATATCACCTCTGCATGGGTTTGAGTGTTGGGTTTGCGAGAAAACTTGGCATGTGGATCTATGCATCATTGAAGTCTAAGGCACATAATCACCAAGAGGATGTATATCCATTATGGTGGATAGTGGTGCTTGTTTACAAGAGGATTTATCAGTGACTGTGGAGGCAAGGCATATGCATGTAATGGCATACATGTTGGTCATAGGAAAGGAGTTAATTGCTCAATGTAACCAGTGTATTTGTAAAACAACAGTGTAAATAGCATTTTGAAATGGTCTTAATCACTTTTATAGGAAACATCTTTACACCGGAGACTTGACCAGGGTCTACAAAGTAGATCAGTGATCTTATGCCCACTTGGTCCTCCTTTTTTTGTCACATTGCAAAATTCAGGACAAATTTTGCAAATGGGCACAACTATGCATTGGAAAGTGTGAATTGGTTTGTTCTATTACTGATAATTATGTATTACATAGGATTGAAAATTGTTCCAACTTTGTATAACAAGACACTCTGGCACTGATTAGGTGAATGTTAAAGGACAAGTAAGTCTATGGGTCCTGGATCACACTTGACATTGATTGATAATTAAAACTGGTTCAAAAATGTAAGCCTGCAGATCACTCAAATCCATTGCATGTGGCTGGTTCACTGACAGGTTAATTACCAATGGTCTATCAAGTTAAAAACAAAAACAGAAAACCAGGCATCATTTTATGAGAACTGCGTTCTGTTTAGTTAAATTCAGTCTAAAACTAGCTAATGCTTGCTGCATTTATTGCTGTAAGTTATGTTTTTGATTGTTACACCAAATTCTAAAAGTTGCATCTAGCTTTAGTTTACTTGACAGTTCCTTTGTGCATCAATATTAATTTGAACAGTGTGTGGGAACATATTATATGTCCCTTTTAGACATAGGCAGTTCTTTTGACCCTTGACATTAATGGTCCTATCACCATTTTTGATGGTTCTAATTATTTTAATATTTGACATAAGAACATTCCATCTGATCTTGAAAGCAAATAATGGCAACTCCCTTCTATTATAGTGGTCAGTATGATTAACTGGCAAAGCGGGACATGACAATGTGTCTTTTGGCAAGGCACTTTATTCTCCCATTGCTTCACTAATAGACTTGCATGTGCTGATGTGCCTTCAAACACAAGTCAATCAATCAGTCCAGTATTGAATCTTCAAGGGACTAACCATTTGATTTTCAGGGCAGACCTGGGATTTTTGGGAGGATAAATTTGTGACTTCCATATACTTGTATAGCTTTAGAAAAAATTATGCTTGCTCAGATTTTTATAAAAAGAAACTTATTCTATCCATCATATTAATTGAAAGAAAAAATTATAATGAGAGAAAAGAAAAGAAAATTACCCTGGTTGAAAGAAAATCCCAGGCCTCCCCAAAGCTTCATTAGTCTGTTCCCAAGTGGCTTTATTTTATATCCATGCCAGCTAGCTATAGGGTTAAAAGGTTATCTTTAAATGGATTTGTGATGGGAAGGGGGGTTATCAGGTGCCACAGTAGGCCCTGAAATCTGTGGACCCCCCTCCCCCCAAAAAACCAAGCTTCAACCCCCAACAAGTACAATATTGTTAATGTTCTTGTGGGACTGACCGTGAATCAGCATATTTGACTTGGTGTCCATCCATATTGTTTTCAATTATTTTCGCTGAGCTGTAAGGCATATTATGAATGCTGTCAATAAAAAGCTATACATTTTCTTATTCCAGTCAAACTTTTTATTATTATCCCCATTCAGAGGCTGCATGGTCATGCTGTGTGTTACAAAGCATGCATCCAATGCATGGTGACTGTACTACATTAAAATTTATATATGATTTCCAAATCTGTTTTAGTACTGTTTGAAAATTTGAAATCCCCTACCCCATAGATTTCCAATTACCTTAAATAATATCCCTGTGTAAATTTTTTGTAGGTGCTCTAATGTATAGTTGTGGAAAATTAAGCTCGCACAAGTCACATATAACCTCGGGGAAAATATTCAGTTAGAAATCTTCACAATAGAACCAAGAACCAAATGTATCTGCAAATACCTCCTCAAAGCGTTGACTAATGCTGAATAATATTTGCACATGCATGTATTATGCAAAATGAAGGATAGGTTATCAATGGAATTTGTGATCTAAAACTACTTCACATGCTCCATGATTTATACCTATGAAAACTTTCTCTTAGAACATTTATCTGTGTGTATAGGTTTGCCAGTGCTGCATAATTTGTATAAACAGAGCTTATCATTAGATAAAAGTTGCAGTCAGTATGTCGTAGGAAGATAGAGCTTGTAAATTAAATTACGAACTGCATTATCTTAAACAAGCATATGCTTCCTAAATAGAATTTTCTTTTTTGTTTTGTATGCCTCCTAGAATAGGGATTTCAAGGAATGTTAGAGATTGCCAGTTTTCCACAGGAAATTGAAGCAAAACAGGATATCCACACAAATGAAATGTCAGTTTGTCTTGTTAGCTCACCTCCCCAAAGAATAGGAGTCGTGGTACTTCCCTAGCATCAATGTTGACATCTCTACATATAAAATGTATATTATACCCTATATGCATACAGCTTTGTTGCATATTGGCCATTCTTTCTTCCTATGTAGTAGGCATTAGTTTGAAGTAAGTTCAGAGCACCTACATCCCTAAGGGTGAATTATTATATTATAAGGCATAGGGGCTAGCTATGCATATACAATGTACGTTTGTAACTTTTGAAATTGTTTCTTTTGGTTTGTTTATTTTTTCTACTGTTAAACCTGAATTCATGAAAGTCAAAATCTCAATCTTACACACACAAACACGCATGCACACCATACAGACAGACACACACACATATCTACCTCTATGTTAGAACCATACCTGTAAAAAGGCAACTGTTACTGGCTCAACATTTTACTGGCCTAAGCTGAGCTTTTTGCGTTTAGTCCATGACTGCACATCTTTTGTATGTGTGTAATATCCTGTAAAAACATGGTGAGGGGATGAATCTTGATAAGCAATTCATTATGACTCATATTTTATGCCTCGGTGACTTGTGTTTGGGACCTCAGTTGGTTGAGACTGGTCTAAAGCGCTCACATTTACTGGTCACTGCCATATAAACTCTGTCCATGTTGGTTCGAGTCTCTGGCTAATTGGCCTGAGTGTGTGTCTGAGAGAAAGCTTGTCAGTAGCTTGCCTTGGGTAAGTGGTTTTCACTGTGGTTTTCCCTGGGTCTTTTTCCACCAGTTATAATGGCTGCCAAGTATAGCCCATCATGTGCTGAAAAATGGTGTTAAATCTACCACAACAGCAGGAACTTTCCTGCATCTGGCAAGAGGCAAATAATGGAGGCAGGAGAAGTGCTGGTTTAGGGAATAGCATATGGTCAACTGGCCAAAAGTGGTGCAGGTTGGAATTCTGCTAGTGGGTTAGCTCTAGTCAGCTACCATAGTATGCCCTTGGGCAAGGCAATTCACTTAAGTAGCCTTGGCACAAAATAAGGCACTTGTGTTGCTTTGCCATAACACTAAAACCCGACAGATTAGCTACCTTTTCCATTTTTATTACTCTGCATTTTATTACAGACAATTTCTTGTTCAAATACCACAGCTTTTTCAAAATGTAGGTCACTAGGTCATGTATATACTACATGTTATCTATGGTGTTATTAGCAAATAAAAAAATTATACAGGTCAATAATAGACTTTACATTAATAATTTGTTCTGTCTTGAGTGACTCATTTAACAGTCAGGTTTTATTTACCATACATACTTGCTTATAAGTCAGGTCAAATTGCAAAGATTGTGATCTGCCATAGAGCTGCCATAGCAGATCAGGATCTGTTGTTTGTTCTGCTTATTACTCCTCACAAACTGCACAGACCCAGACCTGCTGGCACATTATGCACTGGCAGATCAGGGTCTGTGCATTTGCATTTGGACTCATAAGTGAGTACATATGGTAGTAGAGGTTACATGCATTAGAGTTTTGAATGTATTATTCATCTGTAGTATATTAGTTGGTTTGTTGGTATTTTTATGGAACTTCATTTGACTACATCATGCAGAGGGAAGTACCTTTTCTAAGGTACACTGTGGTAGCTGACCAGGATTGACCAGTGTTGGTATAGAAATAAAACTCACAACCCTTGATTATGCATGTCCAGTGCACAGCCAAGTGCTGTATAGCTTGTACATTTCCAAAGTTTTTAAATAGAAAGTTAATACTCTTTGAAAATTTATATTGTATAATATGGATTGTATAGTACATACTTTGAACCACTGCATTCCCAGGTTTGATCCTTCAGCTGGCATGTGCAAAGGTATGTGGCACCTGCCATCCACTGTTTGTGGTATCCTCTACTAAGTTATCTACATATGAATTGGATGACCTGACCTCACTATCATATGTTTCAATTGTATATACTCATTTATAAGCCGAGTAAAGCTGAAAGTAACAAAGATCTTCTGCAGTAGCATATTGTGCCCGCAGATCAGGGTCTGTGTTGTTTGTTCCACTGATTATCCCTAACAAACTGCACAGACCCAGACCTGCTGGTGCATTATGCACAGACACATCTTGGTCTTTGTAGTTTGCTGTTGGACTCTTCTTATAAGTGAGTATATACGATAACTATCAAGATTACTTAATTCAAATGTTAAAGATTTTGCAGGTCAGGTATGTTGGTGCAATGAAACAGGTGAGATAATATAAGACCAAGTAAACCTATGCATCTTGTGCATCATATGGCATTTGTGCATCCTGTATCATCCATTTGCCAAGAATTTTTTGTTACCACTCTGGAATCCATATTTCTGATCCAATTTCAATCAGCCTTTAGATCTGGTTGATATTATCAAGATGTTGAACAATTTTTTATTGTAACCTAGACCTATGCATATATTTATCAGGTGGTCTTGCATCGGATATTTTATGACCAATTTGGACTAATTGTATCTGATGTTGCCATGCATCTGATAATCTGAGTTTGTCAGTGATCTGGCAACTGTGTTTCTGGTCAGATGGTTATCATGCTTATTAAATAGTTTTATGTTATAATGACATTGTATAAGTCTAACTACGATGCATATTAGTGAGGTAATCTTGCATCTGGTTGGATGTACTTGTTCCCTCGTGAGACAGAAATACAGTTAGACTGTGCTTCCTCATAACCTTTCATTATCATTGTCTTAGACTGGTTCTGTAATATTGGTAAGATGTTTGTTTCTTATGCACTTAGACTGTTACCTCACTATAGAGGGGGCCACGAGTGGCCAAGTGGTCTAAAGCGCTCTCCATTACCGATCACTGCCTTCTCACCTCTGTCTGCATGGGTTTGAGTCTCAGATTCTGCTAATGTGGGTATGTGAGAAAGCTTGCCAGTAGCTTCTCGTGGGTCGGTGGTTCTTTCCGGGGTATTCCCAGGTTCTTCCTCCACCATTAATACTGGCTGCCATGTATAGCCTATCTTGTGCTGAAAAATGGCGTTAAACCATACAACAACAACAACAACAACAACCTCTCTATAGCTTAAGGGTACAGTAAAATAGGTAAAATCAATATAAAATTTGGCAGATGGTTTACCTACAGCAGGTTTTATTCTTACCCTACTATGAGAGATGCTGAAACTCTAATGGCTCTTGCCAGACATTTTTTCTCCAAAATAAACATGGTGGTATATTTGTGCAATTCAGTATAAAAACATTCAGGGCAGATACAGCAATTTGTGAAAAAAAACCACTGATATACCTACTTGTTAATTGTACCAGAAAATTATCATTTGCTGTTCTGGATTAATGCTGCTACTTTAGTGTTAATATTATCCTTCGATGAATAATTGATTTCCTCACAAATGAGTTATTTAAAAAAATCTGGAATTATTTATAAAAGAAATTTTTTTCAAACCCAGCAATGATGTTTTATTGCACTCTTGTTTTAAGCTGATATTAATTGACAGCAAGCTGACTTTAGGCTACTGCTTCAGGCATACGTGACACCTAAGTAACATGCATTTCTTTTAAATTTGAATGGTGCTGTTTTATGTGATCAGGTCCTCATGAGTCTAAAATTATAATAAGAAAAGTTAATTCTTGTTGTTAGTGTCTTTTTCTTTTCTTCATTTTGTTCTAGGCATCACATATTTTGTTCTAAAGGTAGGTATCAAGTCCTGATACATAGAGGCACAAACCACAAGTGTTAATGAGGGATTGATGATGAAATCTGTATAGTTTAGACCCTAGGGAAAGCATTTAGTTATGGGATCTTTTTTTAACAAGTCAAGGAGATAATTTTTAACATCTTCTGTCTTGTCTTTATCGAATAATTAGCAAAAATGTACTATAATAGCATAAAATATCACAATCCATTGATGTATTGCTACTATCGACACCACTAATGTGAGTGATATCAGGCCCACATGGACCTCTTGTTCTGATAGTTGTTATAATTAATGATCATCAAAATGACAGACAATCAGTTTGTTAATTATTCATATTAGTGTTATTCATCAACCCTGTATTGAACTCACAATTAAGAAAGTGCAGACCGCTCCATTAGTCTAAGTGGTTAGAGCATCCACTCCAGATGCGGGTGCAGGTTTGAACCCTGGCTGAGGCATGTCAAAGGTTTATAAATATGGTCAAAAGTACAAAGCAAGACCTTTCAACAGTTCTTTACAAGAGTTTTATTGGCATATATTGTTTTTGAATTGCAGGGTGGTCCGGGAAATGAGCGAAGGAATGTAAATCTGCTTGCGGCTTGTGAAAGTCACCCCGTGTGTTCTGTGGTAAGTTTGTTTGCACCCAGTGAATAGGGCAAGTTTTGATTGGAAGAGTTAATAGCATGAAATTAAAGAGGAACATTATATATTTTTGTGAATAAATTCTCTTTTTATTTGGTACCAATCCATTTTTGCCACTTCTAGTCATAGATTTGCACATGGGTTAATTACATGAAAGTTTGCTAGCCCAGCATCTATGTTTTGGTTATCGGGACTAAATGGACATAGGAGTTTTGTCTCTCGATCAACAAGGGATATCTGAAGACATTCTTTTAAAAAATGGCTTTTTAGTCTTTCATCCAGTTTTAAATCTGTATGAATTTGGAATTCTTGACAGAATTTTAGGAACACATGCCCCAACAAATTTGGTTATTGCTACTGTATATTTCTTACAAAACAAAAAAACATAATGTACCATAGTTGTTATATATGTGGGGACCCTGACTGTTAACACATTAATCCCTGGATCTTTTTGTCATTTTTGCCTAAAGATCGAGTAGGAAACACATTTTGAAAGCTGTTTCTGAATAGACTCGAAAACACCAAATTCCTGGTCATCTTTCAATAACATACTGCCTGGTAGTGTTAGAAACATTGATTTTCATTGGCTATTTGACTCACGCATGAGCAGAAGGGTAAAAGTTGGACTTTTTTCTTTTTCTTTCTTTTTGCTAAACGGAGCCATTATTTTTGTATGGAGACCACTCTTTATTCCAAATGCCCATCTTATCCTACTTTTTGCAAGGGCTCGTCTGTCTGTTTGCAATTCATACCGGTTTTCCTTAAGATCTGAGACCAAAAAGTCTAAAATCTGGACACAAAATCAGATTCGGACCACAGGCAAATTTTGGGTAAAAAAAAAGTCAGGTCCAAAAAATGAGGTTTTTCTATCTGTAATTTGTTGTGCAACTAGATATTCCAGATTGTTTGGTATCATTGTAGAGCTTCATCTGGCTACCTTTCTGTAATACCACCCACTTTAGTGTATCATGCATGATCATGACGCTACAGACCTCGGCAGTAGGCTACTACCTCCTGCCCCGTAAAGTCGTCACTAGGGGTTAATGTGTTAAGGCAGTTGTTTTTAACATCACTCACACATCTCATCGCAGTTTGCATGTATTTTAGTCTCGACTTGATCAGCACGAGTTTGTGAGAAAAATTGTCAGAAGCTTCATGTGGTTTGTGTGGTTCTTCCCGGGTTCTTCCTCAACCAGATGTACTGACTGCTATGTGCATGTGCACATGTATACACTGTATCATGTTATGTGCTGATAAATGTCAGTTACCCCCTCCCACAAAAAAAACCCCATTGGTGTATGTAACAGACTTTTTTTTAAAACCAGTATTCTGATTTTCAGAAGGGGTACGCATTTTACAAAAAAACGGAGATTTTTTTACAGGTCACTGAAGAAAGGCACTAAAGATACCCACATGTCATATTCACTTTCAGTGAAATCTGTCACATTGTAACTTAAAATTGTTTACTAGAATTATTAAAGAATTAAATAAACAAACCTCAGTTGTCTTGTTCTTTGATTGTGGCAGTTAAACTCTTAATTTCAAATCACTGTAGCTTTTTGTTTTGTGACGACCAAAAATATATACAATTACGACTTGTTCTTCTCTCTTACATTAAGTTAAAGCAGTGCAATGGAACAAGTACAATTTCCATCTCAGTAAATTTGCAGTATCCAAGGATCTAACAAAATTCGTCTTCTTTTATTTTAAAATCATGGATAACTTGAAATATAATATTTAGAATTTGAGCAGTATTCATTTTCTCATCCAACGCACCTTTTAAGGGGACATCTTTTTCATGTGTTCTGTTTGTGTGTTTTGGTAACAATGACACTTACCCTGGAACAACAATAGATTAATGTATGAAGTTGGCAAATACTTTTTTCCTTTTAGAAAATAAATTTGTTTCCTGGTTTTAATTCTTATCATGTATCTATCTTTGTGATTATACTGCAGTCAGTTCTTCATTGATTTTTTTTGGTCTTTTCAAAATAATCGACAGCGTTGATGCACTAACAGTTAAATTGCTTTGACTAGGTAAATTTACAGTTTATTTACTTTCGTCTAAAAAATAAACTTGGTTCTTTGTTTTATTTCTCATCTTAAGTTGCAGTATTTAATACTTTTTTGTTACAATACAGTGATCAATGTTTCATTGACTTGGCATGGTGTTTTTAATTTAGAAAAAGTAGATTTTGTCTTTGCATTTAATTTCTTGACACTACCTATAATTTTGGGGGTCATCTTTTTGTGTTGGCAGGGTATCTTGCACTAGTTGTACGTCATTTGTTTGCCATTTGTTTATTGCTTGTTTGCACAAGCAGTGAAGAATTTTCTTTTCCCTGTCGAAGGCTTTAAAAAAATGCTGTTGTACTTAGGTTACTGCACTTAGAATAGGTCTTAGGTTGAGTCAAAAACTGATTGAAAGGTAAGTAATGGCTCTAGCCATTTGGATTTGATGTGTGCCATTATTTCTCATTCATTGTCACTTGGCAAGTATGTAAAAGTCAATCAATGTGCAAGTTAAATAAACCATACTGTTGACTTATGATTTAAAGAAATTCAGAGCATGTAAGAAGTTAGTTTCCTCCATATATACATTGGTATTCTCAACAAAAATTATAGTAGAATATTTTCGTTCAATTTTTTATCATTATAGGTGAAAACAAAGCTCAGTGGTAGCACACTTACTTTCAGTCTTGGCAGTACTAGTTTGAATCCATTATTCTGACGTGCAATGGCAAGAAGTTGGTACAGTTTGTGTGTGTGTGATCTGGATTTTTAATGTAGCTTTAATTTTTCAGTCATGTCACTACAGTGTCTGCAGTATGGCAGTTTATAGTGATGACTAGCAGTGGGGCATCATGCTGCAGACATGTAGCATGATGCCCTACCTGAGTCTCATTATCCTGACACCAGGCTGACCAGTCCTAACACTAAACTCTTAATGCTGAGTGCCTAGCGAGGCACCTGTTAATACAGGTTTTATAAGTCTATGGTATGATTCAACCAGGGTTCAAACCTGTGACCTCCTGCATCCAAGGCGGACACACTCTCTAACCATTAGGCCACCAGAGCTGCCCTACATTTGTATCTAATTCTATTGTTTTCCAATGGCATCTTTGGTTACATCATCATGCTGTTCCTACATTGTGGCCATCAAGAGTATATAATATGCTGGCAAGTTGTTAGAATGTGTAATACAATACTTCTAATTTTAATTTTTTTTTTCAACTAGATTAATTTACCCTTCAAAATGGTAAATGCCTAAGATTTTAAAAGATCCATGTTGGTACTGTATTAAGCTAATTCTTTTTCAGGGATTTTTCATTAATCCAACTACATATATTAGAGCCATAGTTAGTGCGCTGGACTGGCCTCTAAAACGGTGCATGTTACGTTCCAACCATAGGAATGGCCCTGGTCATTTAATATGTTGCTTTGGTGGGCAAGGCACTTTATTTCAGTTGCCCCCAGGACTATAAGTAATGTAATCGTTGCCGTGCCATAAAACACCTGAGCAGAATAACTACACGTGTCATTCGACTGAAAATGATGCCATCAATGGGAACAAGTCTTCCAGGTCAATAAGACATGTCAGTTAAGTTCCTTGTCATGAGAAAATTGAGAGGAAAATAGTCTTCATTTCTCCTTCACATGTCCAAGGAGGTGCATGATTTTCTTAATACATTGAACTAGTTGGTTATATATATTTAGACAAAGTTTTTGGGGATTGGCTGTAATTTGCCATGATATGCACTGCATGAAGTGTGAAAATTGGACATGAGATTTCAGCCATTGGAACTCACTCAGGTCTTTTGGAGAAACATTAAAACGTTATAGCAGACTTAACTTACCTGCTGCTTTGATGGAACAACTGGTTTAAGTCTTATGAGAAAATCTGGACTCGTAATCCATTCCTGGAACTGGCAGTGTTTCAGTCTGAAAAATTGGGTCTGCAGATTTGTGTTTTTTCAGCTGGAAGGCATCACAATTATTAAAATTACTTTACATTTTTGGAAAACTTGGTCTTTACCAAATACCTTGGTATTTACTAATACTGTTCCTTGCATATTGGTCTGTATTAAACCATGTTGACGTCACAGTCTCTGGATCAAGGGTCCTTCGCAATGAGGCATAAATTTGTTGCTTGGATGCAAAACTAAGAAGCTCTAAATACCATCAGTATATGCTTATAAGTTGAGTCCAACTCCAAGCAACGCAGACTCAGATCTACCATCCATAATGTGCCAGCATATCTGTGTCTCTGCAGGTTGTTAGTAGTAATCAGTAGAACAAACAACATAGATCCTGACCTGCATGTGTTTCATGCGATGGCAGATCAGGGTCTATGTTGTTTTCTGTTAGACTAATGACTTATAAGTGAGTATAGATGGCTGTTAATTTTGTTTAGTTCCAGTGTTGTATTATATTGGCAGATTCATATTGAACACGACGTTAATGACACTTCCAGTTTTGTTGGAATTTAACAACTTAACTTTGATCCAGTTCAGTTAAGAACAATTATTAGTTATATCATGATATTTTGTAATAAAAGTCTATACCAATTGAACCTGAGTGGTTTATTCATTTCAGTCCTAGGAACTCTTCCAGGATGCCAATGGCAGCTAAAGTTATGCTGATAGCCCAGTCATGACACTGTCAACCCCAGACTTTTGTCTTTTGATTTCTATCACCCTATCATAGGTTTCTGTTCATTGGGCAGACAGAGATATTAGCAAAGCCATTGTGCTCTGATTTACAGGGAACAAGTCATGCAGCCATATATGCCTTCTTGTCAGGCAAGGATAAAATATTACATGCTAACCGGCCTTCCTTACAGTAGAACAGAGTCCTGTACATCTTTGCTGCTCATTAAATAGCCTTGGGAATCACCCAGTATACAGATATACTCTCTTTGAGAAGTCCCGCTGCAAACTGGACAGACCCAAATCTGATATCACCTAATGCCTGGGCAGATGTGGGTCTTTGCAGTTTGTTAAGAGTTATCATTATAACAAAGAACATAGACCCTGATCTGCAGGTGTACTATGTTATGTTAGATCAGTGTCTTTGTTGTTTGCAGCTTGATTCAGCTAATAAGCGGTATATGTGGTAGTGGAGAAAAAAATCAGGTTATCAGTTACACTTGAATTAATTGCTTCCTTACAGTCAGAAAAGATAGAATGAAAGTGTAAATTTATTAAAAGTCATTTTGGACTACTGAGGAGAGAAAGAAGAATGAAAAGTGTGTCATTTGAATATCCAGTAAAATGCAAAAAAGGAGAAGAGGTTAGCTGTTGAAATTCAGCACCTGAGATTTTTAAAAATATTAAATGTTATCTTTAAATTGCACAATATATTGATTTACAATTAATGTTTAAAATTTAACACTGCAGATTAATTTATGTGGAGAAATATGGTAATTACACCAGTATATTTGTAGAGCTGGCATATTAACGGGTCTAATATCACAAAGTTTTCCTATCAGGTTCTAGTTAAACACTGGATTGATTCAGAAAGAGGGATTGTGCTCTTGAATTTAAAAAATAGTTTCACTTAAAGTGGAGGAAAGCTTTAAACAATATGTTTGCTTATAGCCTGGTTGTTATATTTTCTAGACAAGTCCATGTTTAAAATTTAACACTGCAGATTAATTTATGTGGAGAAATATGGTAATTACACCAGTATATTTGTAGAGCTGGCATATTAAGGGGTCTAATATCACAAAGTTTTCCTATCAGGTTCTAGTTAAACACTGGATTGATTCAGAAAGAGGGATTGTGCTCTTGAATTAAAAAAAAAAAGTTAGTTTCACTTAAAGTGGAGGAAAGCTTTAAACAATATGTTTGCTTATAGCCTGGTTGTTATATTTTCTAGACAAGTCCATGACATTTAATGTTTTGTATGAATATATGTTTAAGTAAGCAATATATACTGTACATGTTACATTAATGCAAAATGATGCACAAAGGGTCTTTGTCCTTCAAATATGCTTAAACGTTTAATGTAAGCTTGACAGATTTTATACCTTCAGTTATTTGTAAAGTTGCTTTTGTTTTCGATATGTCCATCATTCTTTTGATTAATTTCGTATCAGTTACTAGTTAGAGAATTATTTTGATCAGTGTTATAATGGATGTATAGAAACCAGATGTCTGCATCTGTTTATATGAAGGGGTGATTTACATGGTAGTTATCACTGTTGCACTGAATTCAAAACACAAGCAAAAATACGAGTTTAACATTATGTTAGCTTTTGAGATTTTAACTAGGAATTAAGTGATCCATCGAAGCATCAATCAGTACTTGTGCCATACCAATACACATATCAGTACAAGAGGTGGAGAATCAATACGAAGGTACTTACCCTATGCAGGTTACTTTAATATTCAGCAGTCATGAATAACTAGTAGCCATTTCCTTTCTTATTCTGAATTCTTCTAAGGCTGATGTCACAGGCACAGATTTTTTCAGTAAAAAAGGAAAAACCTATTGACAACACACACTTGCTTTTTACAAATCGGAAAAAACTGACATGGTTTGATCTGTCCCTCCAATTGCATGCTCATTATCTTATCCCAGCCGCATGTTCAGAATAAAGGAGATGTTCAAAATGGGTTCGCCTTTTATGATGAAATACTTTGCTCATCATTTACTAACAATAGTTAGACCAAGTAATGGAGTTGATTCATGTACCTGTATTGTCTGCTTGTCAGGCTGTAGATTTTTCACAGTATTCTAGGGAAAACCATGGAAAAGTCTAGCTTGGAAAACTTTGGAGTAATTGGACTAATGCTTGACCATGATTGTGGGTCCCAGAAGTGTTACGTATATGCCAAAATTTAATTATATTTAAACAGCTTTGCGTGAACTGGTTGCATAACTTTGAGCTTACATTTAATGAATATTTATAAACCTGACCTCAGAGATTCATATTTAGACTTAAACATGACACGAAATACAACACATTGAAAAAGTTTCACATATAACTTGGTGTATTGTTTTGCACCAATTACAAGTGGATATAGGCACAAACAACTATACAATTTCATGTCACAGCATTTTTAACTGAAGCTATCGGTGAAAGTTGACATACATATGAGTAACTTGACATGTAATGAACGGACATAATTGGACACCATTATCTACAGAACATACACAATGTTAACTTTTTCCTACTTGAAAATTCTGAAGTTTAAAAAAATAATCTGAGCTTTGCTGTTTGCAGTATTCATTGGTCAGGTATACATGTGAAAAAACAATATTATACGTTTCATACTGCATTAGTGGGTCTGATTCTCATTGTCATTGTTGGGTGGCTGAGTGGTCAACAGCATTTGCCGTTACAGGTCACTGCTATCTCTCCTATGTCCATGTGAGTTTGAGTGTCGAGCTGGCCAAAGTGGGTATGTGAGAAAGCTGCCAGTAGCTTCTCATAGATCTGTGATTTTTGGGTGGGTCCCCCACCACCACCCTAGTTCTTTGTCTACCATTTCTACCGCTTGACATGTATGTCTATCTGGCGCTGAGAAGTAGTGTTAAATCCAAACAGCAGTGACAATGATGTCAATGTCAAAGTTCAGTGTTTAATTATGTTTAATGTTTGCCGTTAGGCTTTTCTTTCTACTGAAAGATTTGTGGTCATCTATGATGAAAGGATGAAATTTGCTTCAACTATAGATAGTAACTAGAAGATGCACAGATCCTTATGTTGTGGTCATGTCTTGGAAGTCCTTAAGTCTCTATCTTGGATTTCAGTGACATTTTCCTTTCAGCTTTTTAGCTTGAGTGCTGTTTAATGTAAGTTCAGAAAACAAATTGTTTACTGATATATTATCACTAAGAGAATTTTGCATTCCACATTGGTAAGGGGCTTGTTTACAAGGTCAAGGTCACATGTCAATATTTTAAGGTTTCTGTGGATTCTGCTTTTGTAGCGTAAAAGCTGTTTAAGGTACAAGGATGAACCATGGTACACATGCTTCTAGCCTTAATATACAGCACCGCTGTCTAGGTTCTATCTTAAGGGTAACTGATCATTTTTTCCATCACATTAACACTGCAAATTTCCGAGTTTTCTCCCTCCAGAGGGGACTGGTAATGGATGGTGGTGTACATTGACAGTGTTGCACAATGAGCGTGGGTTCATGCTTTTCCCGCAATATTTTGTTCTGTGTCCCGCTCCTCCAATCTTGCCCCCCCCCCCCCGATTTTCATGAGGAAAAAAATAAAAAAATATGCCTACAACTTTTCACGAATGAATGCCCATCGGTGTCTCTACAGATGTTGTTAGCAATGGCAGAGGTCACTAAAGGTGATGAAATTTGAAATGGTAATGAATATATATCTTTAAACAATATATCTGGCAATGAAAACGTTCACGGTTGGTTGTAGACAGCTGAGTTGCAATGTAAAAGTGTTTGCTGACCATTACTCTAATGTATTTTTAAGGTTAGAGTAGCCCCCCCCCCCCCGCCAGGAAGGTTAGAGTAATCTCCCATGGCTAGGAAGAGTCAACCAATTTTGAGGTTGAAATAATGATAAAAGAGAAAAAAATTGCAAGTACACAATTTATCATTACTGATTTGTTGGTGTTGAAAGAAAACATTTAAGTAGGTATTTACTATATTATATGCTGGTAGATTACAAAATAAGTTCAATGATTGCAAGATCTGGAAAATTCTATAGTATAGCTCATTTCAGGTGAATAAGGTATCCAAACATGTTAATATTGTCATGAGTGTCTGTGTTGTTTATTCTGCTGAGTACTCCTAAAAAATTTTTTATAAAGCATAGGCAGATCTGAATCTGTACAATTTGATTTGACCTACTTATGTTTGGGTTCATTTGGCAAAAAAAAGAGAAAAATGTGTGTTTCCAGTCAGCTGACAGTCCATGTTTTTTGTTGCTGATCCCCCAAATCCCAAAATGATTTGTGCATCTAATTGAGCTGGTTCAGCCCAATACTTGAAGTGATTGTTATATTATAGATACTATTCTTTATAATATACAGTAATGTTTAAAAAAATATTTAAAAGAATTAAAAACTGTAAAAAGAAGTTTCCCATGATTTATTTGTGCGTCTAATTGAGTTAGTGTATCCCAGTACCTGAAGTGCTTAGTTCATTATAATATACTAATCATTATGTTATAAAAGCCAACCTACCTATCTACCCTAATTTTAAAATCAGTGCAATAGGAAATACACATTTTGTTGGGTTGGGGAGCCTTAGGGTATGTTAGCTGTATTGTTGTCAAATCTGCTGTACCGTCAAGGTCAGAAATGAGCATTAGTTTTAGGTAAAATTATGCTTGTATTGGCAGTGTACTACTTTTACAGGTAAAGACCTAGGCCATACTATACAAGGGAATGTGTTACTGTATATACTCTCTTATAAGTGAGTGGCAGATCAGGGTCTGTGCAGTTTGCAGTTGGACTTGTGTTATGAACAAGTACAGAGTACTCAATTTAGAACTGCTGGAAATTTTATGCAAGTCAGGAATACACTTTAGATATGTGTTGATACAGTATATAATTGGCAGATAAACTGTACATTTTGTTGTTGGAAATTTGTCAGCATAAAAAGAAACCCAATCTGTTTGGACTGTTTCTACAGTCCGAAATGACTGTAGGATTAACTGAGAGTTTACTAATGAAAAATCAGTTTGATCATTTGTAACTTTTCGATTATTATCCTTTTTTCATCAATAGCCAAAGCAGTCCATTTAGCTGCTATCAACATGCATTCGAGGTACTTGTATGATACATAAGATTCTCCTCAAAGATGCAAAATGTGTCTTACCCCATTCCAAATTCTGTAGTTTGCTTTCATTTTGAGGACAAATGTTTCTCATTATGACTCTTTTGGCTGTTAAGCATTTGAAACAAGTTGAGTGACAAACGATCTCAACCACTAGCTGACAACCTCTGTGTTAATAAGCTATAGAAGGAGGCAAATTTGCGGTCTTTTTAATTCAGTAAACTTCTTGATTGTCCAGGCCTGGGTAAGGTAGTTAAGTTACACCTACATGACCAATCATAATTCATGGTTGTCAGGATCTACCTACCTCCTTTATAGTAACCACGGTTCTAGCTTTAGTACAGGTTTATAACGAATGTATATGTAAATGTGAAATAATGTCTCCATCCATGCGTTTATGGTTTGTCTTAATGTGCAGCTTTATTAATCTGGACTTTAATTTGTCCAGACTTTTCTATATCTGAATTAGGGGGCCTCATATCTGACCCGTCCACATGAATTTGAGTCCTATCTGGACCATTGTCAGGGTATGTGAAAAAGCTTGCTGCTATCTTCCCACTGGATGGAGTTTTCTTTTTCTGGAGTTTCCTCTGCCAAATATCCAGGCTGCCTTTTATAGCATTTTATGTGCAGAAGAATTACGTTAGACCCAAAAACTACAAACTACATCCAAATAATTTTTTTTTGAACACTTGCAATTCAATATTTTTCATTGGTCATCAGTTTTCAAGTGTTTTTATGGATACCACAAACCATCATTTTACAGACCAGTAAACAATGATCCTTCCTTAGAAACACTAGGATGCCATACCCAATTCATGAAGTTTTAAAAACATTTGATACCTGAAACAAAATATACTATATGCATGTAAGTCAAGTGAAGATCGAAACTGCAGATCACATAATGCTCTGGTAGATCTGGGTTATGCATGTAATGATATTCCCTCTTGGTAAAAAAGGGGTGGTTAATTAGATTTGGCTGTTGTTTTCTAGAGGATGACCTTCCTCGATTTTATTGCCCGGTTTGAGTGGATAAATAATACACAACAGAGATCTGAGCATAACTATTGAGAAGAAATAAGACAATACAATTAGCTCCCTATAGACAAGAGAATAACAATTTAATCAATGACATAAACTAAGTGTCAGATTCAATTCAAGCAAATTTATGTTACAGAATATCAATAGTAGTGTTCTGTTATTGATTCATTTCATCATGATAACGAGAGTGGTGAAATGACACAATGTCCATGCCTGATTTTGCATCACGTAGCGTTGTTTCCCGTCTTTGTCTCCGTGTATCCCACGTCTTCCCACCTTCATGTGTATACGTTTGATCTTTCTTGACCGTTCTATCCTAACCACTTGATCTCTTATCCAGACTTCCGTCTTTCGGACTGTCCCAGACTGTTCCAGAGAGCTGTTTCCCTTAATGCTATTCTTTTCAAGAAAATGTGCATCCAGGCACTTAAGGCCTGTCGTTGCCTACAAGACAGCCATCTGGTTCCCTTACTTGTCTTAACGAGGAAGAACCACTTTTTAGTTTTCCTGGAGTCAAACGTTCCTTGCTCCTCTTGCAGGAAATAGCTTGGAATGAGGAAATTTGCCCAAAGTCGTTACTTTAAATTCCACATTTCTTCCAGGGTGTACACCTTAAGTTAAACTGACCAATTGTAATCTGCCATTCCTAATTTTTTCCCCAAGATAATTATCTCTACCATCATGGTCAGTTTCGTTTGCAGTTGGAGTTGACTTACAGATGAGCTTGTACTGCATGTTAAATAAATTGACAGTTCTCTGTCTTATTCTTGTGAGCTGTTAATTAGTCATTATTCCTCAATAATGCTTACAAATGAGTTGGAAACAAATCCTGCAAAAACTCTCAGTATTGAAAAATGTCAAAACTGCCAGAATTAAATTATTCTTGAATTATCTTACAAAACTATTAAACATGTATTTCATATCAGTCAAAGATATATTGATCACAAAAGTCATTAAACAGTTACAAGATTTAAGATCTAGTATGATAAATATTTTTATAATTAGTGATTCCCATGACTAAGCTTAATTGCTTTGTTTATCTGATAGATGATATACAGGTGATATGATCTTGTTCAAACACACTAATTGTTTTTCAGAGGTTGCTGCCACTTCGAAGGAGACACTTGAGTCAAAGGAATAGATTTTGTTAAAGCTCAAAATGTGTTAAATAAATAATCCAATCATTTTTAGGTCTTAATTAATACATTTTGATCAAGTCTCAAATACAGCAAATTAGATTAATTTAATTGCCTCTTTCCGTGAAAAGGTTGACATAGTGATTATCACGTATTGATCCATCTGTCCACACTAGCTCAGTGTTAAATTTTTATTATTTAGTTATTTTGTTCAGCATGATTGGCCACAGAGTTGTATCGCTTGATACATACTGATGTGTATGACATCAACATCACAAAAAGCTTGTCTGATGCTCAGTATGCAGTCTGTTACATCCAGCGTTGTGTGGGTGAATTTTAGTATTACGGCCATATCTATTTTGTGTGCCAGTTGAGTTTTCCATGTCCGTCTGTCATGTCATATGTCACACGTTTTGTTTTCACTTGTTAACTTTGGCAACAGTATAGATTAAAATTAGATTTTCTATTATGATAAGAACACATAGATCAGCTTCGTTTTTGAATGTTTACCTTCAAATTTTTATGGATTTGTGGCCCGTGTGTGGCTTGTAACTTTTTTCAATTATATTTCTGCTTATGAAGGATGATGCTTTCAAAGCCACTTAAGCCATTTATCTAATCCCATTGTTTTAAATAAATAAGTCCAAAATTATATGGCATTATATCCCCTGTGTGACATGGAACTAATGGTAGAAGATGCATTAAATATTGGTACTTTATGTATCAAAATTTCAAAACGTAGAAGCAGTGCACTAAAGGGATGGTTTATTTCCTATAGTGTGCATGTATCACAGCATATTTTGCATCATTTGATGGATTTTGATAAAAATAAGTGATAACCCTGTCCTCCATATGAAATAATTTTAACATCACTTAACTTACTTGCCCTTAAGTTTTTACCATTTTCCAAATGTCATGTAACAGTATTATATTGCTTCTCACTCCTTAATCTGGCAGTGATATTTCTTAGCTTTTCAAGGGAGGTTTTTAACTTTATTCTTCCACAGCTCAAGTTCTCCTATCTTCATTGTATCAGCCATCAGCCCAGGGCACATATAATACATATTGCACAATTACTTGACCCTGTTTTCATTTTACTTGGAGCACATTGCTGCTCAATACTAATTATGTTGTCCCTAAAATTATACATGTTGCCAATGCAGTCTTGATAAGAAAATGGGTCTAGATCATGAAGAATTTCTAGTGTTATTGTTCTTGTAGGTTTAACACCATTTTTCAGCACATGACGGCCAGTATATCTGGTGGAGTAAGAACCCAGGAAAACCTGGTAAGAACTTTTGATCCACAGGAAGCTACTTGCAAGCTTTCTCACATACACTCATTGGCTGAGCGAGAGAACTTGCATGGACAGGTGAGATAGCAGTGATAAATAAAGGCAAGCCCTTTAGTAAACTCCACCACCTGGGTCCCCAATTTAAGATAATGGGTTTAAATCCTTCTATTACATGTCCCTCAGGTAGGTATATTATTAACGAGACATGGTTGGCAACTTGAGATATCAAAACCAAATTTCATATGATTTCTTAACGGTATTTGCATTTCACGGATCATTTTCAATAATATAGGTGTAATTTTAATGTGGAGAAATTGTTTTAATCAACCAGCTATGAGACATTTTTTATGAGTTGTACTGTTAAGAATGTAATGGGTCAGAGAATAAATATATTGTATTATTTTTTATATATTTTGTCGTGTCAGATAGTGTTACAGGTGCTGCAGGTAACATAATTTCAAGACTGTGAAAAAGTAATTGATAATTAACACATGCTGTGTTTAACCTGTGGTTGTTAAGGTAGAAATTGTACACATATTTTACACATATTTATTATCTGGGTGTGAATCTGCAACTAATCTGCACAGAGACAAGTAGTGAAGTTTTAATCAGTGCAGCTAAATTTTACCCCCGCAAGTGATTTTCCTGAAACCAGCAAGCATTCTAGTTAATGTGCATACTTAATTCTTCAAGTTTTCAACCATGCCTAAGAATAATTTTATCCAGGTGTTAAGTTCTTCTGGATTATCAGGAGTCTTAATTATAGCCAGACCTAAAACATACTGTGCACGTTGAGTTTTTATGATTGAAGAATCAATATTTGATATTGGCATAGTTCTTTTTTAAAGGAAACAATTTTACACAAATATGTAAAGAATCTTGAAAATTTTTCAGTTTCCAGTTTTAGTACCTAGTGAGCTAGAGGATTTAGTATAGGCTAAGTGCACCATTTTGCATGTTGCAAGAGAAGATGAAACTAACAGGGATAGCAGTTGTTGTGGTTAGCGTGCTGAACTCATGACCTTTCGAAAGGGTGAAACTTTGAATCCTACCTATGGGCCAGCCCCAGGGTTGGCTTCAATTACCTTGGTACTAAATGACTTGCTTGTTACTGTGCCATTAAACACCAAATCAGACTGAACCATAAAAGGTGATTACTTGTCCTGCAGGGTGACTTTTACTTGTCCTGCACAGTGACTTGGAACTTTTACTTGTCAGGAATCAGATTAGCTCATCTTTCATGTATTGATTCTGAATCTGTTTAGAATGTCACTCATCCAATGAGACAATAATCATGAAAAAGTGATTTGCCCTTCCTTTGTCACAACTTGTCGATATGAGTGGACAAGTCAGATTTTGTAGCCTTGCTGACGTAATCCAAAAGGGCTTGATAAAATATAACAGTACAGTAATCAATTGATTTGGACTTGCACGATAGATAAATCATGATTGAAACCCCACTTGTAAAAAAAAAAATTCTTTGTTTTCAGTGAGAACCTTTTCAAAGACAATTTCACACTAATCTTCCAGATTCACTTTTAAATCCAGGATTTTTCTCCTATAAAAACATAGAAATTACAGAACATCATTCTCAAGACTGTACAGGAATAGGATAAGATGTACTTTTTCAAAAGTGAACATGCAAAGTCTAGTAGCAGAATACATCATGCATGCCCATACTAATCCAGAAAATGTTGGTTGTCCAAGAATATAGTAAGATGAGGTAAAGGTCAGTATTTGAAAGGGGCACTTCCAAAATGAAGATCACTTGGAGAACAGTATGGAGTTTCTTAAGGTGATAAAAAAGAGGCTATAAATATGCCAGCTTTCGATTGCAGTGATTTTGTGGGTCAATAATGCATTTTAATGGCTCCTCAAGAGAGGAATAATTGCCCTGAAAAGTGTCTCTGACATTGGCATAACTGTCACATATTGGTTATTAGCTTATAGGCTCACTTAATGGAGACCAGAAATCTAACTTGACCTTTTATGTATGTAAAACTCTACAGATTTTAATTCGACTGTAATGTTTATAAATTAAATATCGTAAGCAGGTAGTGATTAATTTGTTTGGAAGATACCATGATTCCATAAATCGCAGAGTTTGTCCAAGTTTTGATGAAATGATAGATCACGTGGTCCCATGATGCAATACTAGCCAGTCCTAGAATACAAACATAAACATGGCAAGCGAGACAGACAGGACATAGAACACAATTAATTTTACTATATGTTCTCTACATTTGTTTTTCAATACTGACCTTTCCGCTGTGTGATTATCAATACAAATCATGTGTTAATCTAAAATACCTTCACAGATGACTTCACAGTGAAGTTCTTGTCAATGGTTGACCTGCATTTTTTTTGAGAGGCTGGACAGAGCAGCATGTAAACAGAACACAGATTTCACTTCCAGATCATCACCAAGGCCTTATTACTTACTGTGCACTGTCGCCAAAATACACACGGAAAACCACACCCTGAACTCATATTTTCAAGAATAAACAACTACCTTTAAATCCCTACCAAAAATGCATAAATATAACTCTTATCACCACCAAAATGAGAGAGGAAAAAATGTTCTAAAAATAGCCTAGAACTATATTCGTGGGTACTGAACTGGAAGTACTAATTGTGACCTGATTCCAGGCAGGAAGAGACCAGATTTGGGTTGCACATTCAGAAGTTGAATCTGCTGTCTGGTATAATAGTTTATGTACTGTACTGGTCAGTGTTCAAATACATTTTTTTCAGGCACAGGCCCTGGGCTGTTGACTTAAATAAACTCAAGCCCTGACTGAAATTCCACAAGCCCAAACAGTTCATACCTGTCACCTCTCAAGCCAGGAGAAAAACCTCCCGATTTTGGTTGTATTTCCTCATCTAACCTCTGAATCTCATAATATCTCACTTTTTCTCAGAGAAGTCCCGATTATTACATTATGTCTGTCAATTTTCATTTCTCAGAAGCCCTCCCCCCCAAACCATACATAAATATTATGCAATCCACAGATACAATATTCTATTTTATCACTTGTGAATATTGTAGTGATGAAATCAGTGCTGGATTTAGGCATAAGCTAAACAAGCTACAGGTTAGGGCCTAAGTTTGAATTCACAGTCTGAAGGGGCCTCTCAATTTTATTTTATACCAAATAGGGCCTCTACAGCTTCCTGTAGCTTCAACTTTGGGCCTTGCAGTGTCTAAACTGCCACACTGCGATATGACTGATTTTTTTTAAAGCTATGTTAAAAATCCCAATCACACACACACATCTAAATCCGGCAGTCTGGACCAAATAATTAATATCACATGACATTTTTTTTCTTCAGTAAATAGAACGTTAAAATTAAACATTATTCACATAAACTTCAGATTTTTTATTAAACAACTGCAAACAGTACTATAGTAAATATAGCATCTCTATTTCTGCCAAAGAAACTTGGCCAGTTAACACCTGACATTCTACAGTATCTGTAAAGTTTTAAATTACCATGATTATATTAAAAGAACGAATAAAACATACCATGTAGTATATGTTCCCCTAAAGAACTAGTTCAGAATAAATATTTTATTCAGTAAACAGTGTTACATGCATTAAGACTTAAACCTTAGGAAATAAGGTAGGGCATAAAACATGGGAAAAACAGTTGCCACATGTACAGTAACTTCAACTGCAGATTTGAACTGTTAAAATGAAGACCATGGCATCATAAGTTACATTAAAATAGGCATCGTTTATTTGGCATTCATTTGCTGGTGCTTACATACACACAGTCAACATGGTTTCTTTGAAGTATGTCCGAAGGGCAGTCCTTTTCACAAGATAAATGCATTGATAAGGATTAACTGTTAATTAGTCACACTGGCTTTGTTTGTATACTTAAAACTTTAGCTATTTTGCAATTTAGTCAGAGCTGACCAAAATATGAAAAAGGGGCTTGTTCCAGGGGAATAATAAGGCTTATCACAGGGAGAAATGGCATGTCCTATGGGGGATTGCACATCCGGGCAAGGAGGTGGGTTCAGTAGTCTCCTCCCCCAATTTCTATTGTCAGCTAGTTAATGTGAAACTTTTACCTCTTTTCTTTGAATTGCTGCTATCTAACCTGCCCAAGGGATAGTTTTACATCAGTTCCAATCATTACATATTACCATTTATACATACTACATGTAACAGACATAGACTGAATTTTTTTTTTATAAATGTTTTTTAAGATTACTGAAAATTTGTGTTTTCTTGAAACACGACAGGTTTTATAATCTTATTTTTAGCAAAGCTTCCATTGGATTAAAATCAGATCTCAAGAAATTTTGCATACGAGGTCATGGAAATTCAGCTCCTAGAAGATATGCCAATATTTAAATATTGGTATTACGGTCACAGATGATACTTCAGAATAAGGTTTTCTTCTGTAGTGCTTTTATTATTATTCTATATTTCCATTGGTTTCTGGTCTCCTTCAAGAGTTGACTCCATCTGCGAATTGCACAGACCCAGATCTACCTTCACATGATGCATTGGCACATCTGGGTCTGTGCAGCATGTTAGGATTAATTGGGTAAAACTAACATTATTGACCCTGATCTGCTGGAGCATCTTGTAGGTGATTATATTTGGTAAGATGCAAGTGCATTTCATCTTCAATTTTTGGGGGACAAAAGGGACACATTTTTCCTTCACTATTCAGATTTTTGATCTACTGTGTATACTCACTTATGAGTTGAGCCCAACTGCAAACCACATTGACCCAGACCTGCCATTGCATAATGATGTTTGTTCTAGTGAATGCAGCTAACACACTGCATAGACTCTGATCTACCAGAACATTATGTGATGGCAGATCTGGGTCTGTGTAGTTTGCAGTTTGATTTACATGCAAACATATATGGTATTAGTTTCAATTAAAAGATCTGTACTTTAATGAAGACAGGTTAGGGGTCTTTTCTGATTATGATTTGTTCTAGTGGTTGAAGAAGTAGCATTTTAAATCATTTTCACCTTTCCATAAGAGACATAATTTATCTGATTTCCAAGTGAATGGGTTAATGGCAGACTTGTCTTATAAATATATCCTAGCATTTATAATCTCTGCTGGTTATGGGATGGCCTTTTATCTGTCATCTATTGACTGATGGCTGTCCATCCATTAGCACAAATTTATTGTCAACACTTTTCCTAAACTACTTGTCCAATTGCCATGAAATTCTACACTAGTTTATCACAGGGTCAGATTGGTCCCAAATGAAAATGGTCTTGCTCAGACATCCAGTATAGCTGCCACAGTGGATGTTTTGAAAATGATGTCTACTTGGTTCTAAATGGCACTGATGCCAATTGACATGTCATGGCTGATATCTTGGAGATCCAGTTTTTGCTACTCCTTTTCAAAGTAAAGTCATATTGGCATAGTGTGTTCACAAGAACACTTCATATGATATATAGTTTGTCCTAAATAAAAATGATGTCATGTAGACATTCAATATGGCCACCACAACAACCATCTTCAAAGTCTTTTTTCTACTCTGCCTGAATGAATAGTTATATCAGCATCAGGTTTTCACTAAAAGACTTCCTGTGATGTCTGGTAGGTTCTTTTTGAAAATGACATCCAACATGGCCATCATAATAGCCATCCTGAAAAGGTTTGTTTTTGATACTCCTCCTGAATGGAGAGTTGTACCAGAGTTTATACTGGAAGATTTCTTGTGCTGTTTAGTTGGCTTTAAAATAAAAATTGTACTGAATTGATATTCATTATGGCTGTAACAGTTACCATCTTGAAGATTTTGTTGCTACACATTGATGGAATGTCGTATCAAATTGGGTTTTCACCTGAACACTTCTTATGTCTAGTTGGTACTAAAGGAAAATGGTATCGGCTTGGTATCAATTATGGTCACCATGGCAGCCATGTTTAAAATCTTATCTTTAATATTCATTAATGAAGTCATATCAACATGATGTTTTCACTTGAAGACAAATTGTGATAACTTGTTGGTCCTGAAAATGTGCAGACCTGACCTTAAATATGACTGCCACAATGAACGTATTAAAAATCATGTCACTAATTCTCCTGACTTGGTATTTTCACAAAGTCTTCTAATGGTGTCCTGTTTTGCCTTAAACGAAAATTGTGCTCACTAAGGAACATCAGACATGGTTTCAGCATTTCCTGGTTAAACGGAAGAAATGATGTTGACTTGAATTCCTGGAAATTCTTTTAGTACAAGAGTGTCAGTCCCTTCAAGGAACTCTTGTTTTCAGGAGACTGTGTCATATATCTGAAAGACTTGGAAGGTGCCACTGATATGCATAGCTTTTGATAAGCAGTGTGTTGATATATTACATGCAGACAAATAGACTAATTTGCATGATGAATATGTTTATGCACTCAAATTATGTAAAGCAATCTAATTTTGAGTAGTTTTAACAAAGTTGTCAGTATATTGTGCCTTATGTAGGCACAGTCCTTGTTTAATGATGGCAGGTTGATTGGTGTCTAAGGCTGTCTGGACATGTTCCAGATGTTCCATGTAGGCTTGAAATGATAGTGCCAGATAACTATCAGGCCACTCACTCAAGTTGAGCCATATAATGAAATGCACCCTTAACTAGCCTTCCTCATAAAGGGATTTGATGGTTTTCAATGGCATGTTTAGTATCTTGCTGATGAAGACTTGGTCTGGCCTTGCAAGTGTTCACATAACATCCTCACCAGGGCTGAACCCCCACCCCCCCCCAACACAGCAGTTCCAAAAGAGGGAGTAAATATCCAGTTTATTCAATTCTTATATCCTACTGTGGATATACCATATATACTTGTTTATGAGTCCAACTGCAAACTGCACAGACCCAGATCTGCCAGTGCATAATGTGCTGGCAGATCTGGGTCTGTGCAGTTTGTTAGGAGTAATCAGTAAAACAATCAACATAGACCCTGCTTTGCAGGTGCATTATGATAGAGCATATCAGAATTATTGTTGTTTGCATTTTGACTCCACTTATAAATGAGTATATATGGTAACTTTCCATAAATCTATTTCATCATTTTTCTTTTTCTTTTCTTCTCATGTACTATATATATCTTGTCAGGGTATCTGACTTATCACATTATACAAAGCAAATGATATTATCACAAGCTATGGGCAAAACCTTTAAACCTGTAGCTTCATTTGGTAAGATTTCCCCTGTTTCTGCTGACTGTGCATTAAAAACAAAATATGTCATCAAGAAGCAAATGAATAAAGATGTTTTACACCAGTGGAAGTGACCCCCTACTGACCAATAAATCACTTGGGATCACAATTATTTATTAAGTAGATTTATGCATCTTCATGACAAATCTAATCACAGGCATCCATGGGTGATTAAAAAAAATGATGTGTGGAATTGTTTTGCCTGTGACTTGCGACGAAGGAGAAAAGCCAGATATCAGTGTATTTCAAAGCAATTTAAAGTTATTTCATTACAATGTTTTTTTAATGTATGAAATAAAATCCTTGATTTTTTCTTGTCATTAAAAGTTTGTTTCCATTTTATATGAAATTTATTAAACTAACCCAAAAATAATGATGACCATTGATGTTCGAGATCAAACCTGTTTTTCACACCTGAGGTTTTATTGAACTCCAAATATCACACTTGGTCCACTTTATTTAATTGTTGTCTCCTAGTTTTGAAGATGGACAGAAAGGCATTGGAACCACTATTACTTTAACACTTGACCCAGAGTCAAGTCTAATTTGAAAGACATCCTCTAAATGCTTGATCCCAAGTCAACCAGTCTAATTTGAAAGGCATCCTTGTAATGCTTGATCCCAAATCAACCTCCTGCTGAGACTAGCTCTTTGTGGAAATGACCCCCTGGCTTGGCCAAGAAACTTCAAAGCAGTCATTTAACAGTCAAATTCTAATCTCAATGACAGTGTCTGGCTTTTAACAGAATGTTGATATTTTATCTACTTTGATAAATATTAGCTTTTGGGTAAACTTGATACATTTTTTTGGTAGAAGTGAAGAATTTCTGAGTTGATAAGTGCCAGATGTTGTGTTTTAAATAATTGACATATATTATTGAGTTTCCCTTACAAATTTAAAATATGCATCTTTTGGTTAATGTTAGGACATTGCAAGATAATTGCAGGATGATTAAGCATTCCCTGGAAGATTTTTTTGGGGGAAAAATATCCAATTAGCACGAAAACATGGCAGGATGCTGTTAAGTCTGGAAGATTTCCATAAGTGATCAGTATTAATGAAAAATAAAAAGCATAATCTTGTAACTGGATGATTTGAAATGCCTCTGGAAAGTAATCTGAAAAGCAGTGAAACTATAAACGTTCTCACTGATGTTTTTTTCCTTCTATTTTCCAAACCTTTTAAAAGGTAATTGGAGATGGAATAAGCCACATGGGTGATTTAATGAAGGGTTTTGTTACTAAGAAAAACACTGTAGAAAGACAAGCCACAAGTATTGATCTTGAACTTCAAGATGTTTTTGCACCATGTATCCCACCTAGCCTCAACCCAAACTCTTGGTAAATCATTTTCATATTTGTTTGTATTAGGAATGGATCTACACACTTAGTAACAACATCTTTAGTTTCCTGTAGGAGAAAACATTCAGTTTACTCAGACTTATCCAAAGTCCCATATTAGAACACTTCAAGGAGTTGCAAAGATGAAAGTCAATCAAATAGTCAAATTAATGGACAGTGACTATGATTTTTTAGTACTTGGGATGACTTTGATGACGAAAGGCTGGATTTTATATATTTTTCCTTTTTGAAGACCAAGCTTTTAAGATGTTCTTTTTAATAAGGGCATGTAGGAACAAAAATGGGTACAGATAAAAGAGATGAAATTTTCCTTGATTTTGTTGCCAATAGATTCGGTAGGAACTTGTTCTCAGTTCATTGCCAGTAGAAGGGAGGAAATTGTCCTCAGTTTCATTGCCAGTAGAATGGAGGAACTTGTCCTCAGTTTTATTGCCAATAGAAGGGAGGAACTTGTTCTTTCATTGCCAATAGAAGGAAGGAAATTGTCCTCAGTTTCATTGTGAATAGAATGGAGGAAATTGTATTCAATTTCATTGTCAGTGGAAGTACTACTGTCAGTACTAGTACATTACTTGTACTTTCCTTGTCTGAAATACTGCCATATCCATGTTCAACCCTCGGCTAAAGCTTGTATTCTCTTTTAGCTGGGTTGACTCCCCATGAACTTACTTTTTGCCAGAGGTGTCTGCTCTTGGCTGAGATGGTTGTCAATCACAGGCTAACCTCCCAGCCAAAGCTTGTACCCTTGAAGTTAGTCAGCAGGGACTACCATAACAATGTAAGCAGAATGCCCAGTTCAAGGTTGCAACAGCACTGACCACCATGTCAGAAAGCAAACATTTTAGCTAGCTCATAGTGCCAACCACCAGTGGGAACACTGATTATCAGAAGAAGAAATAAAAAACTTTGGATGAAAATGTTTGGCCACTGAGCTTGAAAAGATATCCATATAAATAAGTTGTTTATTTAAATTAGTAAGTGAAGAACAAAATTTTGATTTACTGACATTCTTACAGAATAAAAAAGTAATAATAATTTGCTTTATGGGAGGTTCAATTAAGGAGTCTGATACTTGTTGTGTTGACATGTCAGTACATTCAGCATACCACAATTCTCCTATAATAAGCTCTTCTTACTGATGACACACCATAATTCTTCTATAATAAGCCCCTGCTTAGTGATGTCATACCACAGTTATCCTATAATAAGCCTCTTTTTTGTGATAACATACCATAATTCTCCTATAATAAGCCTATTTTTGTGATAACATACCATAATTCTCTAATAATAAACCTTTTTCTTGTGATAGCATACCATAATTCTCCTATAATAAGCATCTTTGTGATAATATACCATAATTCTCCTATAATAAGACCCTGCTTGGTGGTAACACATTAAATCTCTTGTATTAAGCCATTTTATGAATACACACCCAAATTCAGTGATAAATAGGCCCCCCTTTATAGTGATAAAATACCTTGATTCTCCAGCCTTTTTTCACTGATAGCATTCTCCAATTCTCCTATAATAATACCTTCTTAGTGATAAAATATCCAAATTCTCAGTAAACTCTCTGCTTAGTGATAAGCTCATCAACCATTTGACACAATTCTTTGGCAAATTTTAAACAATCTTACAACTACACATAGACAGGAAAAGGGATATGCATGCAAGTCGGTATGCATGCAAGTCGGTCATACAGATGCAGATAGACATGAAAAGGGAATATATGTGTGAGTCAATCACACACCTATGCAAAAACATAAGAAAAAGGATATTCATTTAAGTGAATCATACACTTGCACATAAATATGAAAAGGGATGTGTATATAGGTCAATCATACACCTAAACATAAACGTTAAAAAGGATATGCACAGAAGTCAATTATATACCTACACATAAACATGAAAAGGGATATCCATGTACCTGTAAGTAAATCACACACCTAAATATAAACATGAATAGGGATATGCTTGTAAGTCAATCATACGCCTACACATAAACATGAAGGGATATGCATGCAAACCAATTATGCACCAAAACATAAACATATGGAGGTATATCCATACAAGTCAACCATAAACCTACACATGAACACAAGTCAGTCATACACCTACACATAAATATGAAAAGGAATATGTATTCATGTAAGTAAATCATACACCTACACATAAATATGAAAGGGATATGCATTTAAGTCAATCATACACTTACACAAAAACACTCAAAGGGTTATACGTGCAAAAAAGTCATTGGTACACTGTCTCCTAAACTTGTAAAGGTGCATGTATATGCATTCAAGTTATCCATACACCTACACATGAACAATAGTCAGTGATATGCCTATATATAAACATGCAAAGAGATGTGTAAGTCAGTCAACACCTACGCATAAACATGAAAAGGGATATTCATGTACATGTACTTACACTTATACGTAAAAAGGGACGTGTTCTTAAGTCAGTCATACACCTACACATAGACATGAAAAGTCATATGCATATAAGTCAATCATGAAATAACAGGCTTCTGGTACATTAGAGGTTCCAGGTGGTAAGGTGGTCTAATGCACTTGTCCTCATGGTTCGAATCTCCGGCCTGGCCAATGTGGGTACAGTGTGTGAGAAAGCTTGCCAGTAGCTTCCCATATTTCTGTGGTTCTTATGGTGGTTTTCCTGGCTTCTTCCTCCACTAGCTTATAATACTGGCCGCTTTTAATGTAAAGCCTATCTTATGCTGAGAAATGGCATTAAACCCAAAATAACAATGACCTGTTAGAGGTTTGACAAGTACCATGGTACATTTTAATCAACTTGGTCTAACTCCTGTATCTTTTAATTTAATGGTTTCCAAAGTTTCTTTGTGTGTTTCATATGTTCTTAATGGTGTCCCAGTTTTCATGTTTCCAATTCCTTTCACCAAATGCACCCTTGTAAGTAATGTCATTGCACATCCCATAATAAAATACATCTCTCTCCTTAAGGTGCCCATTGTTGGGGATCATAACTGCTTGACAAATCATGTACCTAACCAGATTATAGTAAGTATAATAGAAAATGTGATGACTGTGTAGATTTGATTAGGGTAGGGTAGGGTGGGGTAAAAAGAATGCCACCATTATTTCAGTTGTCCATCATCTACATTTGCCAAGCTTTGTAGATGGTCTTTTTTAAATGGCCAGGATAACCAGTTGGGAAAACCTGATGAAACTCTTTTGCCTAAGAATGTAACCCTATGCCAAATACAAAACTGTAGTGTAATTACCTTACATCTTGATTAGAGGTCAAAATATAAAATGTCAAGGTCACTCAGACCAAAAGAATAAGAGTGGATTTTGCATAATGACTTTCGTTGTAGAACGCATGCCTCGAGCAAAGGTTTTGGAAGACCTGTACTAAAGGTGCGAAAAAAGCCTATTAGTTTTTTGGTCAGGAGGTAAAAGGCCATGATCTGAGTGGCTGAGAAAGAAATGGGTTATGAAGGGTATGTCTTGTTGTAGAGCAAGTGCATTGATCCGACTTTGTGGATTTCTTGCACTTCTGGCAATACAGTAACCCATAGATTATGGGATCTAGTAATAAGACTGCTTGATTTGACCAAAGGTCTAGGTCATTGAGACCCTTTGGTCAACAATGGCCTACTAGTAGCTCCATAGAGCACTATTATACACGAACACAGTTACTTTGATTCATGATGATACTTGTTTAACGGTATCTATGCATGGGGATTATCAGCATATTTGTACCCTTCTCAGTCATCATTTCACCCCAGATGTGGATTATGTATGAAGATGAATCATCATTTGTAAACATATTTAATGCTAAAGAATATGCAGTTAAGATCGTGTTTGTACAAACCTATTTCTTAAATTCAGGAATTATGACTGTTAAGCTCTTATTTCAGGCAGGTGGGGGATGAGAGAATCCATTCAACCTGTAAGTATCTTTGGATGGACTTTTTGATTTTACTCCAAACACCTGTTTTTAGGATAGCTAGGAGATGAGAAAAATTTTGCTTATGTCATGCTTATGTCTATCATTGGGTTGTCAGAGTGATTTATCGAGCAAAGATATGCATAACTGACGTTTTAAAGATTAGGGTAATCAGCATAGAGCTGGTGTCAAGACATGGCGACACCCTCTGAGTTCTATGGAAAATATTTGTATGATATCTAGGTTTTATCACACAAGGATTACATATGCAACAAGTAACATTTGCTCAAAAAGACATTCCAAAAGATCACGTAATTTATTTACACCACATCATCACATGGTCGTAATATACATTGAACAATTGTTGCTGTTAAGCAATTAGCATTAAATGGACCATTATAACTCTTGACCATAGAGATATCACATAGTTCTTAAGTCGCTTGGAATAAGCAGTCATTTAAAGAGTTGACCTCAACCCTGTGTTTTTCTTGGCACAATTTATAATATGACAAGTTGATCTTGGGCTTCAGTAATGACTGTTACATTGGCTATATTCTCTCCATGACATACTGTATATACTCACTTATAGGTCCACTCTAACTGCAAACAACATTGTCCCTGATCTATGTTTAGACAAGGAGCTATCAGACCAGGATCTATGTTGCTCATTATACTAATTACTCCTTACAGACTACATAGACCCAGATCTTCTGGCATGTTTTATGTTATGATATATCTTGTTCTGTGCAGTTAGCATTTGTACTGAACTTACAAGCTAGCGTATACAGCGTGTTTTCTTACATTGTTTTTCCAAAGTGTATTAACCACAGACTATCCTAAGACATATTAGGTCATTATTATCCTGAAAAATGAGCTTGTTTTTGGAAGCAGATTGGCCTTTGAAATTACAGTTTACTTTAATTAGTCTAAGCAGCAATTTGCCTTCTATATAAACTCACTTAGAAGTTGGAACCAACTGCTAATTGCAGACAGATCTGCTGGTGCATTATGTACCAGCAGATCCAGGTCTGTTCAGTTTGTTCTATATAATCAGTACATCAAAAATAGACCCTGTTCAGCAGATACCTTATGCAGCAGCTGATCAGGGTCTGTGTTTTTTTTTACAGACTTATAAGTATGTGTATACTGTATTTTAGATTTATTTGATTCCAATAATGGGAGAAATTGTAGAATGTTGTACATACTTATAAATGCTGTATGTACTCAAGTACAGTTTGAATCCAACTGTAAACTGCACCAACACAGGTCTGCCATCGCATAATGTGCCAGCATATCTGGGTCTATTGTGTTTGTTAGGTGTGATCAGTAGAACATAACAATGGACATAGACCCTAATATGCTAATGCATTGATGAAATGTATAGTACTTTTTTTTGTTAAAAGTGAGAAGTTTGTTATTTCCACGTACCTTTGTACTGGTATCTTCCTGTGGGTTTTTTTTTTTTTAAAGACTAAATTCCATTCATTAAAAGGGACTTCACTTGTATTGGCCATTGCCAGAATATGAGACATGTATAAAGGAAATACAGTTTAATTGTCAGTGAATTGATATTTGAATGGGTCCCCATTTATAACCAATTCGGGTATGGCATGACTTTCACTCTTTGGACAATTTAAACATATGATTTGGCTGTCAAATTTTCTCACTGGCCACTGAAATTTTCAAATGAGTCGTACATACTATTTCTTTTTTTGGGGGTGGTATTTTTATGGGAAATTGGCCACTGAAGCAAGCATGTATGTTTTTCTGATATTAGGAAGATCACGGAAGCAAGCACAAAATATCACTGATTTAATAGGCAAGAAAAATGGAAGCCTCTTGTTTTGAGCAAACTTTATTCTAGATATTGTTTTGTCTGATTACAAGTAAGAACAGGAAATAAACATTGTATCTTATTGCTTTTTTGGGGGATCATTACTTTCCCCACACCTGGTTCCATTACCGATTATCCCCATGTGAATGGCAGTCCTAAAGTGGGTGGTTGATTTTTCTTTTAAATGTTTTAAGAATATGTTTTAAGTATTGGAGACAATAAGTTTTCATAAATTCGTCTAAATTTCATTTCAGCCAGTTTTCAAGCCAGCCATAGTATTATTAGGCCTCCAAAAAAACAGCTTCAAAACCTTGATCATAAATACTGGTTGTTCATGCCGAGCGATTTTTTCCAAAGCTCTTCTCAAATTTAAGCACATATTAAAAAGCTACATTAATGAGAAATCGGCAAATTTAGCGGAATAGATCAGATAAAATTTCAAATAAAAATGAATGACATAACACAGAACTCGTATAACCAAGTAGGCATGAACAAAGGGTACATAATGACACTGAAGAGAAAATGAATGAGTGTTGTGACACTACGATTATTAGATTCGCACAGGAGAAAATACACAATTACGATGTTTGCTTGACTGAATATGTCAACCATTGTGGATAAATAGCCCCGGGTGGTTATTAATCATCTGACTCCATACAATAAACACACAGGCTGGCTCAAATATAATATATGGTAGAAAACAGATCCTAGAGGAGAAAGGTGATACGTTAATATACTCTGTCTGTTGTCAATATTTGTAGCCAGCAGTTTGTGTCTTGACATGTAGATATTTCAATGAAATATGTTTAATGCATGCAGCATTGTGTGTCTTGTCACCCTGTTTGTGCAACTACAGAATTACTGGAGCAATTAATACAGCAAATGACTGAAGCAATTAATAGTAATAATGATCAGATGAACCTATTGAGAGAGCCACAGTGGTTCAGTAGTTAGATTAATGGACTCAAGCGAGCCTAGAAGTGTGCAGGTTTGAATACTGGCATAATATCAGCCAAGATTGGTTGCCATAGTATCATGTCCTTTGGGCAATCTCTTTATGCAACTACCTTGAAATGGTTTAACTTCCATGTACTGGTGTGCTTTAAAACACCAAAACCAATCATTGGTAAAATGAACCATAACAAAAAATGTCTGTAGTCCAGTGCTTTTTGTATTGTTAGTATTCTGTCTTGAACTTTCAGACCCTGATTGTTCATTTCCACACAATATCACTTTAATAATCAGATTGGGACAAAATTTGGCATGCAAGCTTGATATTCATGTGACTGGTTGAATTTAGCAGTGAGCATATGAAACCCATTCACTTTAATTTCTACGCAATTGAATAGGATTTCAACCAACTTGATATTGACGAGACTTCTGCTTACCTTGCTTATCAGTATTCTAAATTGTGCAGCTCAGTTTACAAACCCGTATTGCCAGCTCCAGCCACTTTTGTTTTTTTGCACATGAATGAATCTGTTAATGAATATCAAACAGATTTAGTAGACAGCTTGATGTGAACTTACTTTACCTAGGATATTATTTTCCATTTCACCTTCAGTGGGTTCACAGGAGGTTACAAAGTTTTTGCTATTACAATGAATTGGCTCCAGGCACATCTGATTCAGAGGGAAACTTTAATAAAGCCATTTGCTTAGATACATCAAAGTTGTGTTTTGATTTACTGTTTTGATCACATGCCCACCAACTGGGTCAATTTTGTTTTTATCACCATATTATTGAACCAGTTATTATGATGACCTCGATGTCCTTTTTTTGTCAAATCTCATACTTTCCCTAATTTTGCAAAGGTTATTCTATCAGCACTAATGTAGGACCAGACTATTTATCTAACAAAAGGAAGTCTTAAATCAGGACTCACATTTCCTGTTCTACAGCTGGCAGTTTTTGCCTAGAATATAATCTGGGTTCAGAAAACCTGTTGTTGTTGCTGTATTGTTTTACTTGAGTTAGGAATATGTGCACTACTTGGCATGACCGAAAAACTTAAATTTGTCTTCTTTTCTCTAATACCATCTGTTTCAGTCTGTCACGAATTATGGTGAGGCAACGTACCTTGGAATAAAATTGGACTGCCTCGAGATGCAAAATGGCAGCATTTGGGGTAACCTGAGTTAATGAAACTAGATCCAAGATTTATTATCAGTGTTACATGGGCACAAACTGCTCTGGTGGCCTAGTGGTTAGAGCATCCGCCACAGATGCAGGAGGTCTTGGGTTCGATCCCCGGCTGAGTCATACGAAAGACTTAAAAAGATGGTGCTAACAGCTGCCTCGCTTGGTGCTCAGCATTAAGAGGTTACCATTAGGACTGGTTGGCCTGGTGTCAGGATAATGTGACTGAGTGGGACATCATGCTACATGTCTGCGGCATGATACCCCAGTGCTAGACTTCACTCTAAACTGCCACACTGCAGACATTGTAGCGATATGACTAAAAAATTGTTAAAACTACATTAAAAATCCAAAACACACACATTCATGGGCACATGTTCAACATGGAGCTTTACCTTGTAGGCCCAGACTCTTGTCTCAAAAATAACTCCTTTGGTGTGTAAATTAATGGTAACACATAAACCCCTAGCGACGACTTAATGGGGCAGGAGGTAGTAGCCTACTGCCGAGCTCTGTAGCGTGATGGTCATGTATGATACACTAAAGTGGGTGGTATTATAGAAAGGTTAGACAGATGTAGTTCTACAATGATACCAAATAATCTGGAATATCTAGTTGCACTACAAAACACAGATTAAAGAAAACGTCATTTTTTGGACCCAACTTTTTTCTACCGAAATTTCGCTCGTGGTTGGAATCCGATTTTGTGTCCGGATTTTAGACTTTTTGGTCTCAGATCTTAAGGAAAACCAGTATGAACTGCAAACAGACAGATGAGCCTTTGCAAAAAGTAGGATAAGATGGGCATTTGGAATAAAGAGTGGTCTCCATACAAAAATAATGGCTCCGTTTAGCAAAAAAAACCAAAAAAAACCCCACAACAAAACAAGTTCAACTTTTACCCTTCTGTTCATGTGTGAGTCAATTAGCCAATGAAAAATGATGTTTCTAACACAACTAGGCAGTATGTTTATTGAAAGATCACAGGGGATTGGGTGTTTTCGGATCTATTCAGAAATAGCTTTAAAAATGTGTTTCCTACTCAATTTTCAGGCAAAAATGTCAAAAACCTTCAGGGGTTAATGTGTTAACAACATTTTGACTTAGTTTGATATTTTTCAGTGTTCATTCTGTATCATCATTGGCAGGGTTGTGGTCTCTGATTATTGTATCCAATGGTTTTATTTCTTCGCAGTAATTCCATTATTTAACATTGATTTCAACACAGTATTTAGGGGCATCAAGTGGCTGAGTGGTCTAAAGCGCTCTCCGTTACGGATCACTGCCATCTCACCTCTGTCTGCATGGGTTCTAGTCTCGGATTCAGCCTATGTGGGTATGTGAGAAAGCTTGCCAGTAGCTTCTCGTGGGTCGGTGGTTCTTTCTGGGGGTTGTCCAGGTTCTTCCTCCCATTAATACTTGCTGCCATGTATAGCCTATCGTGTGCTAAAAAATGGCGTTAAACCCTACAGCAACAACACAGTATTTATAAAACATGTGATTTAGTTGTCATTTTCATGTATCTTTGTTTAGTGTGGCTACAGTGTGGTTGCTGAATGTTGGACCCACATTTTGTATGTGGTTTTATATTGAGTAGAACTCAGCTTAATTCTGTTTTAATTGATCTACATCATTTTGTCCTCCTTTGCAAGTTACCATACTCGTAACCTGGCCCCGACCTCTACAAAAGTTGCACTACCCTACTTCCAATGAAAATTGGGGACATAAAAGTTTCTGGAATGTTTTTCATTTTTCAGTTGCTATTTGTGCTATAAAATTCATACCTGCCAACTCTGACATGGGGAGAAAAAAAAACTCCAGAATTTTGCAAATGTTCCACACCGGCTTCCCGATTTCATGTCTCCCAATTTTTGAAGAGAACTCTTGATTATAGTCTGTTGATTTTTATTTTTTCTCAAAATATTTCTTCATAAATAGATATATTGTATACAATTCACAGAAGCCATGTTTTATTATATCACCTGTGAATATTGTTGTGATGAAATAATTATCACACTACAAAGAATTTGTTTTCATCAGTGAATAGAATGTTAAGTTATTCACATAAATTAATTAGGCCATTGTGCAGTTTGGTCACAGTAGTTACTGGAATATGGAAGAGGACACATCCTGGGTTAAAATAAGCACGTGACAGGGAGAAACAGTGCATCTTTTGAAACTTTCATGCATATTGAACCCAAAAGATCAGTCAATAATTAGTGAAAACAGCATACAGAACGCTGCCCTTCCCAATTTTATGTCATAATCAACCTGTATTTTGATTTAATCTCCCTACTTGGCTCCTAAAAAGTTAACAGGTATGAAAATCTGAAGTGCATGATTTTAGGGCATGTTTTTGCCAGATATCTCTTTTAACAATTAGTGATATCCAGACTGTAAATTGAGTTTTAACCAAACATCATGCATACCTGCTTTAATATCGATGACAAGAAAGATAAAAAGGAAATAGTAATTTGTGTTTGAAATGATCATGTGATCATATTCACAAGAAAGGATATATGGAGAGGGCATGTTTTTTGTGATAAATTTAGTTTTTTCACATCTGATCATTAACCAAAGCTTTTTTTAATGTAATAGTTATCCCTGAAGTGTTCTCAGAGGTCAAAGGTCAGGGTCACAAGAGCGTCATTAAAAGTTTGTTGTTCTCCCCATTGTATGCTGCATGTATTGATCATAAACTTGTGTTGCATATGCAGAAAAAGGGGTTCAGGGATATACAGGTTTTCTGCAAGTTCTTGTTAAAGCAACACTCACTTTGTTTTCAAGTTGACAGTCCTTTTGACTGAATTTCCAGTGGGTGTACTTTTTCAGTACTAAGTAGAGGTCTGACTCTTCCAGTGAATAATTGACCTTAATCACATTGCTTGTATTCCCATGTGACAACCCTAAGATTATGCCAGGAGTGTGGTTCAGTAGCAGGTAACAGAGGGTTGTTATTTGATCTTGCTGCATAAATGACAGTGTTAAGTTGCAACTTTTAATAGATAATTCACAACTGTATGAGCAAAGTTTTACTTACATAGCTCAAACTCAGTCTCTAAATGAACATCTGCTTAGCTTATGACAGGTCAAGGAAAGGGAGTCAGACAATATTTATGATGACTAAACATTGATGATTTACTAGATGATGATGGAGGATTTCAGAACTGTATGAGACAAGAGGATGAATTCTCCGATTTTGTAGCAGATGACATCAGGCAGTGATATATATTGGATACTGTAAACTTTTAAAAAGTGCAGGCTTAACTGAAATTTGTACACATTAATAAAAAATAAATCTCTTTGAATGGGTACCTGGGTAACTGATCATCAGGATTGATGGGTACCTGGTAAAAGTTTTCTAAACTTTTGACAGCTTATTAATTTGTACTTGGATAGTACGAACACAAGCCACAGGCAACAGTGACAAGAACAACAACAACAGCATGGAGTAGTATATTATGCATATAACCATTAGCCATTATTTAGCAATGGCCATTATTACCTCCTGAGCAATTCAAACATGGATGAATTAAGTTAGTTAGGTAAATTATTTTTATTGAAAAGTGTTTGCTTACAAAATATTCCTTGTGGTCATAATAATAGATTACAATAACCTTATGAATGATCGTGATAAAAGTTCATGACAGATTATTTTCAGTTCTACATTATTCAGTCAAACCATCATGATGGGAAGCCATCCATTATGCTTTTGGTCTAACAAGACATGGTCTTTTCGTTCTAGAACTATTGCTGCATTCAAAATGTCATAAATGATAGCTGACATCCTCGTAGAGAGTTGTCTTTAACACATTAACCCCTGTAGGTTTTTGCCATTTTTGCCTGAAAATCGAGTAGGAAACACATTTTGAAAGCTATTCTGAATAGACTCGAAAACACCAAATCCCCGGTCATCTTTAAATAACATACTGCCTAGTTGTGTTAGAAACATCATTTTTCGTTGGCTATTTGATTTGACTCGCGCATGAGCAGAAGGGTAAAAGTTGGACTTGTTTTTTTGTGGTTTTTTGGGGTTTTTTTGCTAAATGGAGCCATTATTTTCATATGGAGACCACTCTTTATTCCAAATGCCCATCTTATTCTACTTTTTGCAAAGGCTCATCTATCTGTTTGCAGTTCATACTGGTTTGCCTTAGATCTGAGACCAAAAAGTCTAAAATCTGGACACAAAATGGGATTCCGACCATGGGCAAATTTTGCATAAAATAAAGTCAGGTCCAAAAAATGAGGTTTTTCTATCTGTATTTTGTAGTGCAACTAGATATTCCAGATTTTTGGTATCATTGTAGAGCTACATCTGTCTACCTTTCTATAATACCATCCACTTTAGTGTCTTATGCATGACCATGATGCTACAGAGCTCGGCAGTAGGCTACTACCTCCGGCCCCATAAAGTTGTATCTAGGGGTTAATGTGTTAAAGTCAGGGTATACTGAATTATGTATAAGGCAAAAAAAAAATATTACGCATGTTTCCAGTCAAATGACTGTCCCTGTTTTTCATTGCGAACCCTAAAACACCTCCCAGTAAAAAAAAAAAAATAATCACAAAACTGATTTGTTTTATCTAATAGATGCTTCCCGATAAGGTCACTAGCAGATGTTATTCTGCCCATTTTACGTGGACGATGGGCAATCTGGCAGTTTCTCCTGTATGCGACCACCAAAATTGACCATTTTTAACAAGGCACACTGAAGCAGAGTCAACTTGTTGTACATCACATATAGATACTGACAGAAAGCTTGATATGCGTTCTGTTTATGTATGTAATTTTCATAGAATTATCTTGAGATTCGATGAATTTATTTCAGCTTCCAAACACCATATAAAGTCAACGGTAAATCTGCCAGCTGACCACAAATATGGCAGCTGATAACGTCATTTGGGATTTAGCCCAGGTTAAAAAAGAAACCCTACCAATCCTAATTTTAAAACCAGTGCTGTTGGAAACACGCATATTATTTTTGCCTAATGGGATCTATAGGCAGCCAAAAGCCAACATTTTAATGTTTATCAGGAATTATATCTATAAAAAATATTGTCCAGTTTTTCTTTTCCAAGAGATAAGTATGCACAAAGTGTATTGACCTTATATTCCACTTTGGGTGGTCACTTTGTTTGGGAGTGAATTCTACCTGGTCAGTTTGTTTGAGAGTGAATTCTACTTGGTCAGTTTGTGGAATACACCCCTACCAGACTTACTGTTGGCAGTAATATTTTGGGTGGTACAAACTAATAAAGTGTATTACCCAACAGCACTGTGTAGCTCAGGCCAGCTCAGCTTGTAAATCCTGGAGAATTCACTGTATTGTCAGGTGTACTTCAGTGGATTCTACATAGACATGAATGGAAAATGGTCACGTCAGTACTTTGTGTGTTCTGAGTTGTAAATACCTGTTGTATGGCCATACCATCAGAACAATCTGCAAAACATTTGTACTAAATGACTCCAATAGCATTTGTGCTGTTGCCTTTATTGATCATGTAAGCCTGGTATATTCATCATAAAACCTTTGTTGCATATGGGTAATTTAGTAAGGTAAATAAACAGACTGGATTAGTCCATTTTTGAATGTACACAGGTGCACCATGTGCCTTCAGTTGTGTAATAACATATAGTAGGGGTGTGTTGTCCTGGTCCCCAATTTGAGCTGGTATACTCCGTTTAGTATAATATGTACTCCTTATGAAATCTAATTTATCCTCATGGGCCTGTACTGGCCCTTATGCAGATATAATCTTCGTTATTATCCAACAATGGGGTCTGAACATCCAGGTTATCTTGGGAGGAAAATAATAAACAAAGATTAATGGGGGGCCATTGGGTGGCAGGGTGGTCTAAGGTGCTCACCTATATTGATCACCGACATCTGACCTATGTCCACATGGGTTTAAGTCTTGGGCTCCCGCCAGTTTAGGTATGTTGGAAAGTTGGCCATTAGCCTCCGGTGGGATCAGTGGTTCTCACCTGGATTTTTCTGGGTTCACACTTAAGTAGATACTATACTGGCCGCCATATATAGTCTATCATGTGCTGAAAAATAGTGTTAAACCCTAAATAACAACAAAAACAAGTTATCAGTCATAAACTTGAAAGTCATTTCCAAATTGACATTAAAGTAGCAGTGGGAAGAGTATGCGTGTTGGTATTGAATTAACTGCCTCAAGTTATGTTGCTTTGTGACTTTTATAACTTCATGAAAACCACAAGTTTGATACTCAGTTTTAACTAATTTAGACACATAAGTACAATTTTATAATTTTATAATTTTAATTTAATTTTAATTTTAATCTTTAATTTTATAATCTGTATAAACCAAATGTTCATCAGTTATTTTATAATTAATAAATTCATGTGAAAGAAGAATCTTAACCGTAAAAAGATAATTCTGTAAGATGTGAAATTCGTGTAACTACTGTATTAACCTGCTTTGGTGAAAGCTGCAAACAACATAGACCTTGATCTGCCAATGCATCATATACTGGCAGATCAGGGTCCATGTTTACATGTTCTATTTATTGCTTCTAACAAACTGCATAAACCCAGGTCTTCCAGTGCAATATACAATGGTATTTTGCAGTTGGATGACTTGTAAACAAGTAAATACTAAGTGTTTATAACCAGGCATATGGAAGACAGCAAAATGTAAGAGTCAGTGCAGTAAATACTTCAACAATCATAGTACTACCACATTTACTTGCTTGTAATACGAGTTTCATTGCAGAAAGAATCTGATAATGCAGATATTGGCAAGTGCAGTTTGTTAGGAGTGATTAATAGGAAAAAAACAACATAGACACTGATCTTCTGTTGTATGATGCAGGGCAGATCAGGGTCTTTGATGTTTGTTGTTGGAATTCACTTTTAAGCATGCCTTTATGATACCATTGCTGCAACTAAAAAGATAAAATAAAATTAAACTACACTGTTTCTGATGGGATTGACTACCTTTCATTCATTCTGTCCAGTTGTTCAGTGGGTCCCACTATATCACTGCAGTTTACCTTCACACGCCACATTTTTTAAAAGGATTTTACATGTGTTACTTTTATATTTTATTTGTATACCTTCTACAGAATTCAGATAGCTCTACCTAGCTATATTCTTTTGTTTTGTATTAAATAAAGGTTTACATTTATTCTGGAATAGTTTTCTTCCTAAAGCTTTCGTGCAATTTTTCAGTTTTACATTTTTTCTGAACTTCATTAGCTTTATTGGTCTTAGAGGATCTTGTTGGTTGGTCTGTTGTTTGTCATCTGGTTCTCTGTCGGCACAAGTTTGTTATTTCTACTCCTCCTATACTACTTGGAGAATTGCCATGAAACTTTACAAACACACATTCATCCCATGATCTAGTTGGTCCTAAATGAAAAAGGTGGTTGCTCTCACACAATATGGCCACCATGGCAACCATTTTGCAAATGTTGTTACTGCTTCTTAATTGATGGTCATATCAGCATGGGGTTCTCATTAAAAGACTTCTTTTGATGTTAAGCTGGTCCAAATTAATAATCTGACATCTAATAGGCCACCATGGTAGCTAACTTAAAAGTCTTATCACATCTCTACTTTAATAGAAAGTCATATTGACATTAGGCATTTCATGATGTCCAGTTGATCTTCAATTAACACATTAACCCCTGGAGGTTTTTTACTTTTTCTGTTGAAATTCAAGTAGGAAACACATTTTGAAAGCTTTTTCTGAATACATCCTAAAACATCAACTTCCAGGTGATCTTCCAATAACATAATGCCTAGTTGTGTTAGAAACATCGTTTTTCATTGGCTATTTGGCTCACGCATGAGCAGAAGGGTAAAAGTTGGATTTTTTTTATTATTTTATTTTTTTTGCTTAACAGACCCATTATTTTCGTATCGAGACCACTCTTTATTCCAAATGCCCATCTTATCCTACTTTTTGCATCTGTCTGTTTGCAGTTCATGCTGGTCTGCCGTAAATCTGAGACCAAAAGGTCTAAAATCCGAACACAAAATCGGATTCCAACCATGGGCGAATTTTGGGTAGAAAAAAATCGGGTCCAAAAAAATTACGATTTTCCGTCTCGTTTTTGTAGTACAACTAGAAATTCCAGATTATTTGGTATCATTGTAGAGTTACATCTGTCAACCTTTCTATAATACCACCCACTTGAGCGTATCATACATGACCTTGATGCTACAGAGCTCGGCAGTAGGCTACTACCTCCAGCTATGTAAACTCGTCACCAGGGGTTTAGGTGTTAAATGGTTCCAATCGGATTTCCAATATGTTGAAAATCTTCTTATTACTTCTCCTGAATGGATAGTCATATCTTGAAAAGATTGTTTTCTCTACTCCTGTCCAGTATTTTCATTAAAGATTGTTTTCTCTACTTGTCTCCAAATTACACCTCTGGTGGCTTAGTGGTTAGAGCATCTGCCTCGGAGGCTGGAGGTTGCAGGTTTGAACCCCTGCCGAGTCATACCAGAGACCAAATGGTACTATCAGCTGCCTTGCTTGGTGCTCAGCATTAAGAGGTCAGTGGTAGGACTGATCGAACTGGTGTAAGAATAATGTGACTGGGTGGGACATGTTGTTAAATATCTGTTACATGTTGACTCAGTACTAGACCTCACTATAAACTGCCACACTGCAGACATCGTAGCAATATGACTGATATTTTTTTTAAAGCTACGTTAAAAATCTAAACCACACATACACACACAAAGGCACCTCTCCAAATTGATGGTTATATGAAGAGGGGTTTTGCAAAGGACTTTTAATGATGCCCACTTTGCACTAAGTGAAAATGGTGCCAAGCTGATAACCAATATGAGCATCACAGCAGGTAATTTTGAAAATCTTTTTATTGCTGAAGAATTAGAGATGGTTTTAAAATCAAAAGTTAAAAGGAAGAAATGGTCTTGCATTGAATTCCTGGAAATTATTTTTTGCGCAGTAGAGCATCTGTCCTTTCTTTTTGTTTGTAAATGGTGCTGACATGCCATTAAACATTGTTGCATCCTTACATACATTACCGTGACACCTTTGCCAAATGTCTGTCTTGCAGTTTGACAAGTCACATGGTGCATGATACATGTGGGTGGGGCAGTGCCACAGCAGAAAGCCCAAAATTGATTTATTAGTGTTCTCCTTTAATGGGCACATTGAATTGTAGAAAAAAAGAGACAAATCAAATATTCAGTTTTAGTGAAAATCCAGATTGATTTCTAAAAAATGTTAAAATCTCACTTAAGACAATGTTGGGCCTTGCCATGTTATTTGTAGATAAATTCAGATGAAATAAATATTGTTTTATAGGCTGAAATTTGTTTGGAGATCTGCAGTAGGGATTTGAGATGAAAGGCTTCTGTTCTTACTAAGTCCTTAGAAGTAAAGCCACCTGAAGAAAAAAACTTTTCTTTCTTAAGCAATTTCTTTATGGAGCAAAATATCGCAAAACTGAGACTTGTACTTGATAAAAGGCTGTTGGCTATGATATTAATATACTTTTCCAATAAAACCTGAGAATAATGTTCATGTTGAAATGAGAAATAAATTAGAAATTTCATTGCAAGTCATAAATTTTAATACTTTTATATTAAAATTGTTTGACCAATTTAAGTCAGACGTGAGATACAACATAATTTTGTGGAACAGTTTCTTCATGTTAGCTGATGTTTTGCAATTTTACCTGTCTTCTGACCTTTTTTTTTATATATTTGCAACCCACTTATGCCTTAGTGTCCTATAAAGTTACCATAGACCATCTATCTGACTGCCTGCACATTAATAGTTTTTCATTTAGATCACTGGGGCAGGGCATTCATGTTCACTGAGCACATTCTTCTTTTCAGTAATTTGTACAGTACTTGGGGCAGAATGTTAGTTAATACATGGGCCTGTCCCAGTCAGTGGGCCCTTCATTGTGGCTTTGATGGTCTCATGAATATAATCATCTCCCTGCCCCATTGTCAGTAGTGCCTTTAAAAAAAAACAACAGGTATATATCACCTGGATGAATGAACTACTGTAATACTTGTACAGGTGTACCAGGTAGAAAATTGTTATCTCTGATAGTTAGTGTTTACCGTTTAAAAGTTGTACAACATTTTTATAATGCTCTTAATGAGAGCCTTAACAGTATAAGATAGAGAGGGTGTTATAATGAGATATGTTTTGAAGTGAGAGTGTTATATTGGGGGATGTTATAACATTAGACTGTAATAATAGAATACAGAAACAAAAGGAACATATTTACTGGTTCAAGTAGCAGTAATAAAACAAAGTTCAAAACATTTAATGGGATCAATGACCATGTGTGCATTACAAGCGGGACTTTGTTATATTGATAAGCATTGTAGTGAGTGATCACTGTTCCTACCATATGACTTTAAAACAATGGTATTAAAGGTTAAAAGTCAAGTGCATAAATCTGTTACGTGCATATCAGAGGCATGCATAGAGTTTGTCAGTTCTTTATCATTATTCCTTGTATATTATTTCCTTCCCATGGTATCCTGGATGTTTTATAAAAATTTTGAAGTTTGAACCCAGAGGGACCTTGATCCTCCCATAATTGGCAGCAAGGCTGATGTCAGATACCATGACATCACTTTTGTCATAATGACAGCAACATAAATCTATACCACCAAAAACGGTCTATCAATGTGCCATCTTTGGAATTCATTATCAACACTGCCAATCATTGGATCAATGTCCAAATGATCATCCACATCAGAATAAAAGTTGACTGCCTCCATTACCAAAAGATGTGCAACATGCAGGAAGATCTGGAAAAAGAAACCATTAAGAGACATTCCATCAAATCCTGCTTGATTTATGAGCGTGTACTGGCAAAAAGAACTTTTAAGTTAATGCCCTAGTTGGTCTGGTCATTACTCTGGATAAATCCATATGTGTTACAGGCGAAACAGAGTTCATTCCTTTCTCTTCAGATCATACTGAATATGATGATTAAAAAAATTGAACAATTGGTATGTTTGGAATATGTTCAAACAGGTAACTTCATTTGAGAATGTATTCAACCTAACAATAAACTGGACAATATAGCCAAATAAAATTAAAATAAATTCCAGCCCTCTGTTCAGTTACACCAATGACAACTGGTACTGAAGGAAACATACTCCATATTTCGACAGTCCCATGAAGGAACCAGGTTACATTCTGTCTGTAATACTCCAGATGATTCTGAAATGGCTAGGAACCAATACAAGTTTTATACCATTGTATTCCAACTCTAGCAATATTTGCTGGCATTACCAGAGTATTTATTTATTATTTATTCTTTATTTGTGAATAAAGAACTAGAGATTTTAGCCACCACTTCTTGACACATTGCACACCTCAATATTTTTTTTTTATCACTAATGGCAAGCGAATCACAGATGCATTAAATGATAAAATCATTTGTACCATTTGCATTAGGTACAAAATATTGGCAGGGGCCAGTTTTATATACAAATTTAATGCCACAATCGGGGACCTAATATAAAAATGTCATAAAATATAAAATACACAACTGAGGTAAAACGGCACCTATATTAAAACAAAACATAAGAATATTATCCACTTGACCAGAGAAGTCAATGGCAGTTCATAGCAGAAGAAGTTTATGCACCCCAATCCCAAATTTATACCTGCAATTGTCATGTCCAAAGGTCATTTTTGACACCATGTGATGCTCAGTGCAAACAAAAGCCCTTTTCCTAGATGACAATTCTGCAAAACAGTGTGTACTATAAACAGGCTGATACAGTTGAAAATAGTTGTCCTCCAAGCCATTTTTGAGATATTCTTCTTTGGCCCAAACACGTGTTTACTGCTATGGGACGCTGGCTCTTCTTCCTAGCCGGCTATTGGTATTTCACTATCAACATACTGCAGAGTAACCGTGGAAGGTGTTGTACATGCCTGACATCAATTTCAAGAACATTACAAGCCCAAAACACCTAGTTCACAAATATATCCATATCTTTAAATAGTAAACAATAATAGCTGAAAAAGTCACACTATAGCCTAAAGTTAAGAAATTTGCCAGGGGCCAATTTCGGAAAGTGGACCCTGCCACCAAAACTGTTGTTTCTGATATCATTGCTTATGTCATGTGCCCTTAAAGATGGCTGTGCCAGATGCACTAGCTGCTAAGGGGTATATTAACCTCAGACTGATGGGCTACAGTGAACATTTGAACCACTGCAGCAACCAGAACTTTTTACTCAAAAGAATTACAAGGATAACACAGCCTGTCTGGGACTTTGGGTAACTTGACCAGTAACTTGACCAGCTCCTGCAGATGGGAGAGAATCCCTCCACATTCTTAAATCAGCTTTTTCTTTGTTAATTCCTATGTGGATAGATTAAACACATTTGATCACAAACGACTGGTATGCAGGTAAGTCAATAGAATCCAAACCGTATGAACTCTTATATATTCTAACGTTGCCATCATTTGTGGTTGAATATGTCAGGGAGCAAACTGTGGGGAGAATGTAGCAATTCCATATGATATAACAACCCATCATCATATAAATAATGTTTTATTGGTGCTTGGGTGCTGTTGGAAACCCTTACAAGATATATTGTTTTTTAGGGTGGGTGGGGGAGCTGTAAACTCGTTAAGAGCAGCAACAGGGAAAGCCTCCTAAATTCCCCTTTTCTGTTACTATTTTTTTGCAACAAATAATCCTGTTAGAATTTACCACCTTAAAAAGTCCTTAAAATTGGAAATAAGTTCATAGATTTAATTATATTTTATATAATATTTTGTGCAAGTTAAAAAGAAATATTTGACTTGGTCGAAAGAATGTTAAACTTTCTGGGAGGCAGTGAATTTGGAGCCTTGGTTTATGTGCTTGTTGGAAATCATAAAAGGTCTTTTGCTTTTGGTGTTTTTTGACACAATGGTTTGAATTGGTTACCCTATATACTTGCTTATGAGTCCAACTACAAACAGCAAAGAATGCCATTATATAATGTGCTTGCAGATCTGGGACTGTGCAGTTTGTTAGTAGTACTCAGTAGAACAAACAACATTAACCCTGATTTGCAGGTGCATTATGTTTTTGCAGATCAGGATAAGTTTTGTTTGCAGTTTGAGTTGACTTATAAGCGAGTATAATCAATATTTAGTGCCAAGTCTGTTGGAGTAAAACTTATTGCCTAAGGACTGACTCTGACTGATCCAATGATAGGATTTGATGACCGACTGACTGGTAAGATTTGAACCCACACCCTTTTGGACACAAGTCCACATACTAATCACTGAGTCACCACTGCTGCTGCCTCCATTAGTTGCCTCCTTTGATATGTATGAAAGTGCATCGCGCCTATTCTGTATCCCAAAACCTGCAGGACAATGACATTATTGCTAGGAAACATCATTATCCAATACTGAAATTTATTTTATACTAGGCTGTAAAATACTGGATTTTCTAAGAGGAATATAGATATTTCACTGGAGTGAAAGTATTCATATTTGTTTTCTCTAAAATTATAAGGGCCTGCTCCAGTGGCATAGTGGTTACAGCATCTGGAGGCTGCGGGTTCAAACCCGGCAAAGCCATACCAAAGACTTATAAAAATGTTACTAACAGGTGCCCTGCTAGGCATTCAGCATTATGAGGTTAGTGTTAGGACTGGTCAGCTTGGTGTCAGGATAATGTGACTGGGTGAGTCATCATGCTGCATGTCTGCAGCATGATGCCCCAGTGCTAGAAATCACTGTAAACTGCTACACTGTGGACATCATAATGACAGAACTGAAAAATTGTTAAAGCTTCATTAAAAATCCAAAACACAAATACACACACACACTAACATTATAAGGAAGAAATTTAAAATTGTTCATATATGCTTCATATGTCTATCTCTCTTTAGAGATGACTCAAGTTCAAATCCAACAAGGTACAAATTATTTTGTTTTAATGTGGAAAGGAGAATTACATTACTGCTTACATTTTTTGTTTGAATCAAATATGCAGCTTGAATATACGTTATTCACTCATTTCAAGCAAATATCCTCTTTAAATTTTCATTCATTTTTCTATTTCAGTGTCTGAAACCATGTGATGTGAGTGTGGATGAACTTGGAATGTGTGAAAAGTTTTGTGAGGTAAGTAGTTACAGGGGCACTGTCTTTTTATAGCATACAAAACACAAACACAGAATAATGGCATGAAACCTCATCAGATACTATAGTCAGATGATTTCGTTTGGTTTGGTGTTTTTCGGCACAACAACAAAAGAAAGGTTATTTAGGGCAGAGGCAATTGGAGCAAAGTGACTTGCCCAATGACACACCACTTTAGCTGATCCAGGCTTGTCTGATGGTACCAGTTGAGCCTGTTTCCTTTAGGTTATGAGTCGGCACAATAACCAGCTCCAAGGTCAAATTAATTAAATGAAGTATCAGTTATATAATAAATTAAAATTTGATACGCTTAATTGGAGCCATGAACATTCCAGCCTTATAGATGGGAATTTTTCTTAAAGGTTTTATAGTGAGGGATGCTCTGCAGTTCATTGGTAGACGATCTAATTTTCATCAATAACAATTGTATGTACAGTGAACAGTCAAACCAGTGTTAAACAGCTACCTCTGGGAAGTGAGATACACGACCTTTGACCTTTGCTTGCTCATTACAGGTTCATTTCTTGAGTATTTTAATTACATGACTCTGAAAAACTGGTTACCAAAGCCAGGGGATTTCTTAATACAGGAGGCTTTGAGTGCAGGTTCATCAAAGATGAAAGTTTGACCATTATTTTAATGACACACTGGGTATTCCAGGAAATCATTCCCAATATGTTTCCATGGACTGATCTGTATCCTGGGACAGGATGGTGAGATTGATGTCTATTTAAAAAGTACAAGTATGTATTTTTCTGTGTGTGTTATGGATGAACCAGCTATTTTTGACAAGTGTGATACTGTGCACATTTTGTATTATGTCTTACAGAGTTATGGCCCATGAACAAGTGAAATGGTGGTGATTTAGATATTCTGCAAAAAAGATAGAATATCAGTTTAAAAGTTTTCAAATAAAACAATATCGAGAATTCAGTTTTGGGATGGAATTTCTGAACAAGTCACGGATTTCTCTCTTGTTAAATCAGAATACAATCATCATTGTTAATTATGCATATCAAAATTACAGAAATATCAGTTTATTGCATTAAGCTTCAAAACAAACCATGGAATCATAAATGGAAATAAAGAATTTTCAGAAGGATTCCTACTGGACTACATTTATTAGAAACATATTTTAAAATGCTCCCTGAAGAAAAGATAAATACAGTGAGAACAATGGAAAGACAAATAAAATCAGTGCAAAAGAAAAAGGTTTATAAGATAACATTTATTTGACAAAAGTTGTACCATGTAGTGTAAGTGCTCAAATTTGGTAAAAGTCACAGATTTTCTAAGTGAAAAACTAGATTTGAAGCACATGGAATGTAATTATAATAATTATAATGAAGGAACTTCCTGATACAACTCTCTTCTTGATATTCAAGTTAAAACATAACAGTATTCTGTTTCCAGGCATATTTGAAGTCATCAGGCTTATTTATTTGTACTAGCCTGGTCTTGTCTGCCATTGTTGTCTTGGATTTTCTCAGCAAAGACTTCCTGGCCAATTGTTAGACAGGTTTTAGGAGACTGTATATTAGCAGGATATAATTAGGGATGGATGGGTAGGGAAATTCTTGCCATGTAACATGTATGGGTACCCTGCTTGGTATGTTTTTATCGGGTTAGGTTTCTCCACTCCAATCTTGTTCAATTTTCTCACCCTCATTTTTGGTAACCATAAAACTTTTTTTCACTGACATTCAGAAAGGCCAGATCCAGGTAGCTGGGTTGGGTACTTGCCCATCCTTAGATATGATTTGATTAGTACATGCCATTTGGGTAATCATCTCTAAGAAGGCTTTTTTCTGAATTCATACAGATTATTCACTGAGTATCATTTTCCATTTAAGATTTAAAATGGTGGAAGATAAGTACTGTTTAAATCCTCACAGTGTGAGGATGGATTGGGGGAAGACAAATTCATTATTCCTTTTCATCCATTCATCTGTCCTGAGAAGCTTGTAAACATAATTGCAAATAAAAAACCTAGGCAAATGAAGCTTTGCTCACATATTTGTCTGCACATGCAGATGACCTACAGACCATTACAGAAATTTTTCAGTGTCATTTTACTCATTTTAAACTTTTGTGACTTGTAAACATAATCAAGCCAAATCCTTTTGAGCTAGACAGGTTAAATTGTACAGTTTTATTTGCTTTTATATGCAGATTTTCAGGCCATTGCAGCAATTTAAAATTTGTCTACACATTGTCATTTATTTAAGATAATGCTGTTGGACAGGTGTTATGTTACATTGATGTCCATCTGTCTGTCCATTTGTACCCTATTTTGTTTCTGCACAATAATCTTGATTTCATCACCATTTATCATGAACAGTCTTTGTGGATAGCTTGCTCTTGGGGTATGGAAGAAACCTTTTAATCTTGGGGTCCAAAAACCAAAAGACCGCTCCGGTGGTCTAGTAGTTAGAGCGTCCGCCTCAGATGCGGGAGGTCGTGGGTTCGATCCCCGGCCGAGTCATACCAAAGACTTACAAAAATGGTACTAATAGCTGCCTTGCTTGACGCTCAGTATTAAGAGGTTAGTGTTAGGACTGGTTGGCCCGGTGTCAGGATAATGTGACTGGGTGGGACATCGTGCTACATGTCTGCGGCATGATGCCCCAGTGCTAGACATCACTATAAACTGCCACATAGCAGACATCGTAGCGATATGACTGAAAAATTGTTAAAGCTACGTTAAAAATCCAAATCACATCACATCACACCAAAAACCAAAAGTAATGTCACTGTGACTGAGAAAAGGAAAGTGACTTCTTCACAGTCACTTTTGTTTTTTTATACAAGACCTGGACCAAACTTTATGGATGTCTTGCACTCAAGTTAAGTACAAGCCTAATGATTTGGTGCTAGTAAGGTCAAACATCAGTGTCTGTGTGGCTAAGAAATAGTTTCTGCACACAACATTTAGTTCTTAAACTCAACAAAAGTGACTTGCACTTTGAACATAGTTTACTGATTTTGAGGTTGAAGGTCAAGATCACTGTATCATAATATAATTCAAGGAAAACTGGATTTTGCAGAATAGTTTTCTGTTTTACAGTAAATTTCTTTGTTGATGACTTGCATTAGGTAATAAAGAAATCAGTATATTTAGAGGTCAGAGGTCATGGTAAATCTAAATAGAAAATAATGGTTTCTGAACTTCAGTAAGTTTATTTCAAGATTACACCTTGACCAAAACATCCAGGTCATTGAGATGCACAGGTCAAAACACTCCAGAGTCAACCATGTCATATTTAAAAAAAATAAAAATAACACAGTCCCTTTCTCCCAACTTGATTTATTATGAATGGTCAGTAATTGATGTTTGAATTCTATGAAAAACTTGCAGGGTCGTAAGAGATGACTAATCAAGGTCACCCAATGTTCAATGCCAAATGACAAGTTTAAGATCAAGTTCACAAAGCACAAGATACTTTTGTGCCAGGGCAGTTTTGGTTTTAATGCTGATCATTATTCTCATTTATTGCAGAAAATTGAATCTGTGTGTGTCGAGTCATGTCAGTTTTTGGCGTCTGCATACAGCTGGAAGGGAGGTGTATGTCCTGATCCAAGATCTGCCAGAGGCTTTGATGCAGCTTGTGTAAAGACATGCAGTCTTGATGGGGATTGTCCGGAAAACCAAAAATGCTGCTCCAATGGTTGTGGCCACACATGCATGCAACCAGTGTACAATAATAGCAGAGGTTTGTTAAACAATGAACCAGTTTTGTCTGATTTTGGAATCTTAAATATGATCATTGCAGTTGGATCAAGATTTGTAATAAAGAAAGAAACTTATTACTAACTAAAATCTATCCAATATGAACTAGAATACAAAACAATACAAGGGAACGATTTATTAAAGTTCACAGAGAATGAAACCTGTATCTGACTTTTTTTAAAATAAAAAAGTTTATTTATATTCTAAATATTCTTGCTAGGAAAGTGTTTGTTTGTTTTTTTTAGTCATAACCTGTTTAAAAGAATATAATGTGTCACAGGGGAGAGGGACCCCTGTTATTTTTAAATATTTTGTTTCCCTTTCACTGCCTTAGTGTAAAGTATAGTTATACCTTAGCAAGAAGCTTGGATTGTATGAAAAGCAATTGTGCCATACAAAAGCTCACAAGTTTACCTTTCTGGCAATAAACCTGATGTAAGTTGGCAGCGGACATAAATCTCTGTTGAGCTGCAGATGGTGTAGTCTATCACTAATGGAAGAAATGCATTTTTTGACATGTTGGTGTACATCTTAATGTCATTGGGACTACTACCATTGTCTGGACAACAGATAACAGGAGGAGAGTTAATGTTCATGCTGCATTAAGCCATTTTGGAGCAGCAAGAAATCAAGGCCAGGTCTCTAGATATGTTTCAACACAATAGTTGGTGTGTGTTGCTAAAAATAAACTGTTAACCAATCCTGTTTGTAATTCCTTGTGTGGATGTATGCATGTATAAGACAGCGTAACTCAGGACAGTAGACCTACAAGCTTTGCTTCCTTTGGCAAGGTTGTCAGTTACCCTTGTTTTGTCTATATGTCATCAACAGGAAGGGCAGTATGTTACTTAGAAACTGCTGTATCCATATTTATATGTGTAACTCAAACTACTATTTACATATATATCTGTTAGTGTACGTCATTTATTGACTGTTAAATTTATTCTGGACACCAATAGCAGAGAACCACTTTGATAACAGTAGAAAATAGAGAACAGACTTGTGTCTGCAGCATCAATTTTTATATAGGGAAATCATCTTCTCACCTATGTTAACAGAGTAGTGAATGCCTATGAGAAGTCAAAAGTGCAGTTTAGGTAAAGTCGCCATTCAACCCCAGCCAGCCACTCAGCAAAGCTTTGATGTCATCTGAGACACAACGAAAAACCAGTGATAACTATTGTGACTCTTGCTGACAATTAAAATGTGAAATAACCGTTAAGGGATATATGTGTGATAATCCAGTCCTCTACTAGAATTTGCACACGTAACTTTTCTGGGAATGGTGGTTTTTTTGTGTTACTGTGAAAAAATTTGAGCTACATTTTTTGTTTTCCTTTTTAAGACTGTCAAAGATTGTCCTACACATTTATTTTTTGGATGCATTGTCCTTGTCTGCTCAGTGCATCTGCAAGTAAATGATTATGTGAATCATCACTTTCATCTTTGCATCAGAATGATTTGCCCCTATTGCTGGTGAATTCAGTCCCAACTCAAAATAGTTTGATTATTACTTATTCTGCCCATTTATGACACTCCACCCCCACCCCCCAGCTTTTAGCTGATACAGTGCTGTGTAAAGACTGTGCTATAAATCACAGTTTATGCAATTTGCTAGATGCATATTTTCTTTACAAACTGATTGAAAATCATCATTTTTATATTTCCATGAGAAGGAAGAAAAACATAAATACTTAATATGATTTAACAAGTTTATTATTGAAAGTATTCAAAATAAATTAAAGATAATTTGAGTAAAATTACAAAGTATCCTCTTTTATTGCTTATTTATCAAAAACAAAAGAAGAAAAAAAAACAACTTTAGAGACGTGAGAAAGGTAAAATATAACCATTGTATCCATACTAATTGTTTGGAAGGTATGCAATAACACAATCCATTCAAGTCCAACAGGAAGTCAAATAACTACAGTCAAAAAAGAGTTACATCCCTTGTAATGAAAGTACTTTGCAAGAGCCTTAGACACATTGCAGAATTTTCTTACCCTTCTAACAAAAGCAATATAATTTCCTGACAATAATGGTCTGGTATGGAGACTATCTTCAGTCAGTAAATTTACAATATGCTTAAATAAAAAATTTACTTCTCATAAAGTCTACTCCCAATGAATTCAAACAATTTGTCACTAAAATCTGTTATGAGTTATGATTGTCAAAATTTACAGACTGCACTTGCTTCTTTGATTTAGAGTTTTAGTGTTGTTTTGAGTGACATCATTCGCTGAACAGGCTGACCATCCATAATTGTATAGGTATATTGACTAAATGGTCATTTCAAATGAAAGGAATGTCTTTTATGTTTCATATGGTCTCAACTTGTGATAAAAATAGAAGAGCAGATGTTTTCTTGTTCTAATTTCAAAAGGTGAGAAAGTATGGAACTACCAGATAAAATATATTCCATATGGAAGTATTCTTAAGAGCTACTGGAGTTCTGCTCATTCTTAATTTTCATGTAATTATATATATTGTATACAATTATAAAACAAATTCATCCAAGCATGAAAAAGGATTTAGACAAAAAGTTTAGGCAGCCATTGTTGGAATAACGATACAAAGGGGGAATAAGAAGAAGAATATTGTTGAGTCATCACCTTTTATGGGTATGGAAATTTACATTTGTAAAGCATAATTTTAATCTCATTATTATTAATTAATGCAGTTGATATGAAAATTGCAAATATCAAACAGAAATAGGTGAAAGATTATATTGGGAGATAATTGCTGACATTTAAGGGTAGTATTGACTTTTACCATCCCAACAATCACCCCCTCCATACCTCGTTTAATAATATTTTGCAAATTTTGTGCTCATTAATCTCAGCATTGGCAGTTTCTTGTTCCACTGACACATCACATCTGTGTACATGTCGAAAATGTCCAAGACAAGTAATAACTGTGCCAGCTTTTATGAAGGATATACCTTTAAACTCGTTTGTTTGTTAAATAATCTAAAAACAAAGAAATGGGGTTTTTTCAGATATGGAAAATTCAAATTCGATTTTAGACATGTTATGCGTTTAGGCTCTTACAAAATATAACAAGAAAAAAGTGAAGACAACAAGCTTTGTAAAATTTAGCAAATAAATTATTTCCCCTGAAAAAAAACCTTACGGTTTTATGAGTCAAATCCAAAAATAATCCAAGAATTAAAAAATAGAAATCCTAGAAACAAAAAGTCCTAATGAAACTGAGTTTGAATCACGATGGAATCCAAAATGGAAGGCAGTGACGTATGTTGTGGTCAGCATTTGTACTGACGTGTCAACAGTTCTTTGTTGAATCACAGAAAATAATATTCCAATTTGAATTCTGTATAAATTTTTATAAATGTCCTTGTCCAAGAATTAATTTAGAGCACTAGTATTTCCAGGGAAAAGAGTCACTTTTCTTTAAAATAACATAAAATAATTAGCCTCAAAACTGGTCACAACATATAACACCTGGATGTCTCCAGTGTTAAGGCAAGTATGACTATTATTTCTCAAAACATAAGTAATAAATCTAACTACAGCACAAAACAGATGCCTGGATGTGGGTCAGTTCTCTGGAAAAACTAGAGTTTGTAACAATTGCTACATGTTATTTGTCATATACTCCAAGTATGGCCTCGATTCCACTTTATAGCTCTTACTCTGAGAAAGAATTTAAAAATGTTTAAAAAAAAGTTATTTACTACAAACTATCACTGTTTCTGAATTAAGGCCAGGAACTAGGTCAGCATTAGATACAATGTTTCTATAAAGTTGTTTACATCAAAAATAAAAAATATCACTCAGAACTGAACTCTATTCCAGCAAATAAAGTAACATTACAATAGCAAGTAATGGAAACAAAAAAGTTAAAACTTAAAAACAAACAATTAAATTAAACCATATGTAAATTAAGTCAAATATACATAACAGACAGAAAACTCAATAAATGATCTTTAAGGTTAGACTGATTGATTGTGTATTCTGTACAGGAGTGAATTTTTAAATGAAAAACAAACCCCATCATTTGACCTATCGTATTTAATATTATTTAAAGAAAGATCTAGGAATGCTTATTTTGGCATGAATAAGTTTTATTTCAAACTATACCACATAGCGTGTGTACCTACTCAGTGTTATTACCAGAATTCAAATGCTGAACTCGGCATTCAACATATGTGGCCAGTTTCAGACAGCAGTTGATTGTGTCCTACTTCTAAGATGGAAATCAAAATGTTTAGCCTCTCGCATTTTCAATACAAAGCGAGGCATTTTAAGATACTTTTAGCCAGATATGACTCCAAGTGGAGGAAGCTAGTTTTTTAAAATGGGGACAGGGCTTCTTTGGATCAGAAAGTCATATCCAGATGGGTTATTTCTTCAGATGACTTCTTAGGTGCCTAGTTGGTCTTGGGAGAAAATTGTGGCAAAAATCATACATCAAATATGAAAGCTTTTATATTGCTACTTCCCCAAGGTGTAGAGTGATGATATGACATCCAGTATGGCCACATTGGCAATTATCTTTGAAAACATATTATGGCTTCTTCTCCTAAATGGAAAGACATATCAACGTAAAGTTGTCAGTAAAACACTATGATTCCTAGTTGGTTCTAAATGAGACTAGTCCCAATTTTAATACAAATATGGTCACCATAGAAACCAGCTTCGTATTATCGTATTATGACTACTCCTTAGTGTAATGTCAAATTGGAACAGGCTTTTCACTGGAAGACATTTTCTTTTGGCTAGTTGGTCGTTAAAGGAAATGGTACCAGTCTGAAATTTTGTAATACTTGCTTTGGCTACTCCTTCACCATTGATGGTCTAATTGATATAGAATTTTCACCAGCAACTTGTAATGATATCTAGTTTGTCCTAAATGCAAATGGTGCCGATCTTATATGAATATGACTGCCTTCTTGAAATGTTTGTATTGATAGTTGTCCTGAATGGATGATGATATTAACAAGGGGTTCTCATTAAACGTTTTCAAATTATGTGCAGATTGGCCCAAATGAAAATGGTGTTGATCTCACTCAGATACATAATGTTCACCACAGCAGATAATTTGAAAAAATTTGAAATTTCAACATTCAGTAGTTAAAAAAACAAGAAATGGTCTTTTAAATTTCTGTAATTTTTTTCGACAGCAGAGCGTCAGTCCATTCAAGGGACTCTTGCTTTTAAATTTTTTTCTAAGGTAAAATATTATGTTTAAGCATTAACACCCAAGTTTCAATTCACTGAACAATGAAAGCATGCACATGTCCTCAGTTTCATTGCCATCTTATTTTCACTAAATGGTACAAATAAAGCAAGCCCTAATTCTTTAACACTAGACTGAAATCCCCTCTATAAAGAGAATTAAATCACATAGTTAAGAACAGTCCCCTTTACTTTTTAGTGATTAGTTAAATCATGATATGTTAGGCAGGTTATCTTTTGAATTAGATAATTTAAAAAGCTCGCAGATATTTCTGAAAGAAGTCCTTATTCTGGTGGATTTCAATAAGAAATTTGCCAAAAAGTTGTTGCTTCTTTTAAGACTTTGATGTAAAGAAAAGAACAGAATGAGTACTAATGGTGAGCTGATGAATTTTTTTCACGTGACATGAAATATATACCAAACATTATATTTTTGAGCCTAATTGGGTGCACATCATACAAAGAACCATTAGTGTTCCATTATTTTCTTGGACTGGGACTACATGATGAACTATGATCTTAGTGGTTGTTACAACAATTGATTGGGACTTTATCATGAACTTCCATCATCATATTGTTAAGGCAGTTGATTGGGACTACATCATGAACTGTGATCATTGTAATTGTTAAGACAGTTGATTGGGACTACATCATGAACTGTGATCATCATGATTGTTAAGACAAATTGATTGGGACTGCATCATCACCTGTGATCATTGTGATTGTTAAGACATTTGATTGGGATTACATCATGAAATGTGATCATCATGATTGTTAACACATTAATCCCTGGAGGTTTTTGTCATTTTTGCCTGACATTCGAATAGGGAACACATTTTGAAAGCTATTTCTGAAGACATCCTAACACATCAACTTCCAGGTAATTTTCCAATAATCTAATGCCTGGTTGTGTTAGAAACATTGTTTTTTATTGGCTATTTGGCTCGCACATGAGCAGAAGGGTAAAAGTTGAGTTCTCTTTTTTTCTTCTTTTCTTTTTGCTTAATGGACCCATTATTTTCTTATGGAGACCACTCGTTATTCCAAATGCCCATCTTATCCTACTTTTTGCAAAGGTTCATCTGTCTGTTTACAGTTCATACCAGTATGCCTTAGATCTGAGACCGAAATGTCTAAACTCCGGACACAAAATCGGATTCCGACCATGGGTGAATTTGGGTGGAAAAATATCGGGTCCAAAAAATGAGGTTTTTCTATCTGTATTTTGTAGTGCAACTAGAACTTCCAGATTATTTGGTATCATTATAGAGCTACATCTATCTACCTTTCTATAATACCACCCACTTTAGTGTATCATACATGAACTTGACACTACAGAGCTCGGCAGTAGGCTACTACCTCCTGCCACGTAAACTTGCTGGCACAGGTTAATGTGTTAAGACAATTGATTGGGACTACGTCATGAACTGTGATGATGATTGGTAAGACAATTGATTAGGACTTTATCATGAACTTTCATCATCATGATTATTAAGAGAGTTGATTGGGACTACATCATGAACTGTAATCTTTGTGATTGTTACAACAATTGATTGGACATAACAATGGACTGTAATAGTATTGGTAAACTGTAATTGTGATTTTCAAGATAGTTGATTGGACTGCATGTAAAAGTACCTTTTATTTGAAACAAGGAACCAGTATACATGTTGATTTATCAAATAAATATGACTTAAGTTGCCCTTCTTAATCATTGATGTCAAAATTCAAATGGTTCTAATGTGTTATTTAATCCCAAAATTCAAATGGCTCTAATGTGTTATTTTATCCTAAAATTCAAATGGCCCTAATGTGTTGTTTTATCCCAAAATTCAAATAGCTCTAATGTGTAAAGTTATCTGAAAATTCCAATGGCTCTAATGTGTTATTTTATCCCAGAATTCAAATGGCTCATATGTGTTATTTTATCCCAAATTCAAATGGTTCTAATGTGTTATTTTATCCCAGAATTCAAATGGCTCTAATGTGCTATTTTATCCTAAAATTCAAATGGCCCTAATGTGTTATTTTATCCCAAAATACAAATGGTTCTAATGTGTCATTTTATCCCCAAATTCAAGTGGTTCTAATGTGTTATTTTCTCCCAACATTCAAATGGCTCTAATGTGTTATTTTATCCCAAAATTCAAATGGCTCTAATGTGCTATTTTATCCTAAAATTCAAATGGCCCTAATGTGTTATTTTGTCCCAAAATTCAAATGGTTCTAATGTGTTATTTTATCCTAAAATTCAAATGGCCCTAATGTGTTGTTTTATCCCAAAATTCAAATAGCTCTAATGTGTAAAGTTATCCGAAAATTCCAATGGCTCTAATGTGTTATTTTATCCCAAAATTCAAATGGCTCATACGTGTTATTTTGTCCCAAATTCAAATGGTTCTAATGTGTTATTTTATCCCAAAATTCAAATGGCTCTAATGTGCTATTTTATCCTAAAATTCAAATGGCCCTAATGTGTTATTTTATCCCAAAATTCAGATGGTTCTAATGTGTTATTTTATCCCCAAATTCAAATGGTTCTAATGTGTTATTTTCTCCCAACATTCAAATGGCTCTAATGTGTTATTTTATCTCCAAATTCAAATGGTTCTAATGTGTTATTTTATCCCAAATTCAAATGGTTCTGATGTGTTATTTTATCCCAAAATTCAAATGGCTCTAATGTGCTATTTTATCCTAAAATTCAAATGGCCCTAATGTGTTATTTTTTCCCAAAATTCAAATGATTCTAATGTGATATTTTATCCTAAAATTCAAATGGCCCTAATGTGTTGTTTTATCCCAAAATTCAAATAGCTCTAATGTGTAAAGTTATCCGAAAATTCCAATGGCTCTAATGTGTTATTTTATCCCAAAATTCAAATGGCTCATATGTGTTATTTTATCCTAAATTCAGATGGTTCTAATGTGTTATTTTATCCCAGAATTCAAATGGCTCTAATGTGCTATTTTATCCTAAAATTCAAATGGCTCTAATGTGTTATTTTATCCCAAAATTCAAATGGTTCTAATGTGTTATTTTATCCCCAAATTCAAATGGTTGTAATGTGTTATTTTATCCCAACATTCAAATGGCTCTAATGTGTTATTTTATCTCCAAATTCAAATGGTTCTAATGTGTTATTTTATCCCAAATTCAAATGGCTCTAATGTGTTATTTTATCTCCAAATTCAAATGGTTCTAATGTGTTATTTTATCCCAACATTCAAATGGCTCTAATGTGTTATTTTATCTCCAAATTCAAATGGTTCTAATGTGTTATTTTATCCCAACATTCAAATGGTTCTAATGTGTTATTTTATCCCAAAATTGAAATGGCTCTAATGTGTTATTTTATCCCAGATATTTTTGTGGCATCCAGATAATTTGTAACATTTGTTACAAAAAGACTTTAGAAGAAGATACTCCAAGTTATAACATAAAGGATAACATTTATATAAGACTTTAGAAGGAGGTACACCAAGTTATAACATAAAAGATAACATTTATATAATACTTTAGAAGGAGATACACCAAGTTATAACATAAATGATAACATTATATAAGACTTTAGAATGAGATACACCAAGTTATAATATAAAGGATAACATTTATATAAGACTTTAGAAGGAGATACACCAAGTTATAACATAAAGGATAACATTATATAAGAATTTAGAATGAGATACACCAAGTTATAACATAAAAGATAACATTTATATAAGACTTTAGAAGGAGGTACACCAAGTTATAACATAAAGTATAACATTTATATAAATATTTATTAAATGTAACAGAAAATGTGTCATTTTTGGTTCCTGATTAGCTGTTGATTCAGTTTTAGTGCTGTCCTTGCATGCTTCACCAGCTTTCCCTCAAACTATTTATTTATAAAGAATGATTTTTTTTCTTTCAAGTTAACTTTACCTTAAAATTCACCCAAGAACAGTATTTTATGTCACTCAGCTACTTAAAACAAATTATTTATTAAAGGGTTAAATGATCAAGAGTGGGGATTTATCGATGTGTAAATTGTACATCATCACTCACAATGTTGATAAAATCTGATGGACTTCTTGCTAACTTTGTAAGTGTTTAAGTAAAATTAACTGTTCTGCTTTGGTTCTGTATATTTTTTTCCAAGGTTTACTTTGTATGCTCCAGGTGGCCCAAAAATTTATAGGCGAAATATTTGTCCTTCATTCACTTAATTTCTGAAATCTGTATTTGTTTCTAGGTTTACCTCCCAAACCGTACAACATAAGTGTTGAAGAGCGTCAAGAAGGGAGAGCACTGATGGTCACATGGAGTTCTGATTATAAAGGTCAAGAGGCAGGGCTTAGGGGTCAGTTTGTGTATCTGCTGGAACAGAGGAACACTACAACTCTTAAACCAAACTGGGACGAACTGCACCAATGGCAGTTTGTCACTCAGGTAGTCATCCAGGGTTTCATAAAGGTTGTGAAAATTCTTCTGGGGATAGGAGTCTTCAAAAGCTTGTTATCACTTCCCCTACTAATGTTGCCATGGGGTTTTCATCAGAGGGCTTATTATGATATCTGGTTGGTCTTAAATGAAAATGGTGACAGTCTGATATCCATTGTGGACACCACAGTGGCCATCTTGAAAATCTTGTTATTATTACTCCTCCTGAATGGATGACCATATCAAATTGGGGTTTTAACTAAAGACTTTTTATGATCCTAAATGAAAATGGTGCTGATCTGATGACCAGTTTGGCACCTCAGTGGGGTTTTGAACTGAAGACTTCATATGATGTCAAGTTGGTTCTAGATGAAAACTGTATTGGTCTGATGTCACTTATGGCTGCAACATTGTCCATCTTGAAAGACTTGTTATCGCTGCATCTCCTGAATGAAAAGCAATATTGCCATGGAGGTTTCACCAGAAGACTTATTACAATGTCTAGTTTTTCCTAAATAACAATGGAGATGATCAGATGTCCAGCAGCTATGAAATCCTCAATGAAAATGGTGCCATTTAGACATTCAGAATGCATGCCGCAATAGTAACCATCTTAAAAATTCTCTTATCACTGTTTCTCCTGAGTGAATGGTCTTATCAGTATGGGGTTTTCACTGCAAGACTTATTATGTTGTTTAGTTCATCATGAATAAAAATGGTGCCAATTCAAATTTTAATATGGCTGCCACAGTGGTCATCTTGAAAATCTTGATAACATGCTTATTTCTAGCTGGCTGGTCATAATGACATGATATTGTCACGAAAACATTCCTTATGATGTGTTGTTGGTACTAAATGAAAATGGTACCAGTCTGGCATCCATTATGGCCACCATGACACCCATCTTGAATATAATGTTACCTTTTCTCCTCTAGAATGATGCCTTGTTGGAAATAAATATAAATGGTGCCAATTTGATGTCATTATGGCCAGTATAGCAGCTAATTTGAACATGTTGTTGCTGATGAATATCGGAGATGGTTTTGTTGAGAAATGTCACAAATGGTTTCAGCAGTCCACAGTTAAATCAAGAAATTTCTTGAACTCCTGGAAATTCTTTTCAGCTAGTACAGGGTCAGTCAGAGACTCTTGTTTAAACTTGTGTAATTGTGGCATAGAGTTCTATTCACACAAACCTCCCCCATTTATGTCTAATGACATGACAGATGCTTGTCGATAATTCTAGCAAATTTTGACAATAATCATAAAATATAATTTTGAGATCTCTCTCTGTTTTTAACCTGTTTTTAACATTTGGGACAGTTTATTATGCTGGTCACCTCAGCTTATCCCAGGTGAAATACTGTTAATTGGTGCACATTTACTAACATGTTTACAAAAATTTTGAATTCATACCATGCCCACAGGTGATCTTCACTGATGGGATTGATTGGGCAATATTGAAGTTATTCAGTTTCATCTCTTTCTCTCTCCCATGTGTTCATCAGCCTAATTTTGTATTTTGCTACAGTCAGGAAAAAAAACAAAAACAAGTTAGCAATTACAGTAAAACCTGTTATGAGAGACCGCCCCTTCTGCCAACCAAAAGCGGTCTCTCAAGACAGGTGGTCTCTCATAAGAGGTGTGTGAAAATGGACTGGTTTTCAGGGTCAATAGTTAGCATTGTTGACAAATAAATAAAACCCATACTCACTGTACATGTATCATATCCATTATTTATAAATCTTGTTAAATATTGCATGCATTCCTCTCAAAATATCTTTATATAATAAAGATATTCATCTATCAAACAACGAGAATAAAATTTATATTTCAACATCACATTAATATGTACAAAAAATGAACAGTTAGATATGATGTATATAATTCTATACACTTATTCACTTGTTTTTTTAAAAAAATCCATTATACTTTGTTGACATGTTTTACTCAGCTGTTTGGTCTGAACATGTATCTCAATTATTGCCTTTTCCTGAATCAACTTTCCACTTACTGGTATGTTTTTACTCCTTGCAGCACAAAACCACTCCCATACTCGCTCGTTCAGATCTCCGTAAACTGTCCGTCGTGCCGTGGCATATTTCATCTGTGCTTCTGCACCTTTCTGCCATTCGTTTCTAATGGACTCCTTGTCTTTGATTACATTTTGAACTTGTGTTTTACCGACGCTTAAGCTGACTGCTATTTTGCAAGCAGTCTCCCGTTTTTCATTTCTTTCAATGACATTAATCCTTTCTTCCAGTGTTAAAATTTTTCTTTTTTTCAGTGGAGGTTCTGCCATTGTTATTAGTGTTGACGTTATAAAGACTATCGGTTTTTATCAGGTTTTGGGGAAATGTGGAATAAATATATATTATGTACCAATGAATGAAACCAAAAGACATAATTAACTCAATAAGAAACAATACATTTATTCTTAGACGAAGTTTAAATCAAGAGCGTTATAGCTCGATAAACAAAGGTTGCGACCATCTGCACCCAGGTAAACAGATGGTGGCTTGGTGAAACACTAACAAAAGAAATAAAAAATAATTTTAAAACAATCCGGAAATGATTCTCACTTACTAGTATTAAAGACAATGAGCTCTTTCACCCTCCAGGCCTTATGGATTAACTGGAAAGACAAACGATGTACTCAAACCTACATTGAAGCCCTTTCAGACAATTTCTCACTGGGACATAAGGACTACCGGCATTTTGTGAGTTTTCATAAAGATAAAGAAAAAATACAAACCTCTAAATTGACTGCGTATATCCATTATTACTCCCTTTGATGTTACTCTTACTGGCAATTCACATGACTTCTGCACTACAATGGCGGTTAGTGACATGTACTTTAGTCTGGTTTACTGCAGTTTACAAATGACACCGTATGCTGGAGTTGTAAATTTCACAAAACTGATACTGTAGAAAGACACATTTTTTTAAATACTTTATTAAAGCAATCTTTACTATGTATGCAGTCTTTGTTTCAAAGGATTAAATGATGGTTAGAGGTGTTTATCTCGATATATGGTTGTTCGTTTGCATACTACATTTATCCCGAGGTCTAGTGTTTACAAAAGATTAAGTTAAGGTCAGTGGTGTCAATCTGTTTTGTTTTTTTGGCAAGGCAGTCGTTCATAGCAGTGTCAAAATGCATATTTTGCCAAAAAATCGCGGTCGCTGGTCACGTTGAGCAGGTGGTCGTTCATAACAGAGCGTTTATATAGTAAAATCGATCCGTGCATTACGATTGTGGTCGGAAATGACAGGTGGTCGCTCATAGCAGAGGTCGCTCATGACAGGTTTTACTGTACATTTACCCACAGTGTTTATAGTAATGAATTAACATGGTTGCTACCTGATTTCTAAGGTCGTTGCCAAACGTTTGGCATGAAATACTGACATTTACATTTGTTTCATCATCATCAATCCCTTAACCCAAGAATTCGTTGGAGCCCCCCAGTTGACTTTACAACCAATTCTCTCCATCTTTCTCAGTTTTCTACAGCTCTTTGGTATATTGTTTGGTATACCAGATAGGGCTGCACTGGGTTGTTTCTCATTCCAGATTACACTTCTATTTAGCTTCAGTTACTGTGCTTTATTTGTTGTATTTTTTTCGTAATTCCCATCTTTCTCTGAATGTTTCTTTTCTTCAGAGTAATACAAATTTGTTTTATTGCCAAATAATGCATTTATGCATATTACTGTTTTGGTAAATTTTTGTCTCATAATTTCATTCATACAGATTTGCAGACATTAGTATACTACCTGAAATATCCAATTTACAGTTACAATGTTTTTTGGTAATAATTAATCATAACCTGAGTTTTAATTGCCAGTGTAACTTAATGATGTAACATACGATGTTATAATGAGTCTTCTCTTGCGCACTTAGATACATGTTATAATTATTGAACTAAACTTGCCATTGCTTTTGTACCATGTGTGCAAGGGTGACTATATCTTTTGGAGGTGTAAGGATTAATTTCATTGTGCTGGCACAACCAAATGCAAGTTTCCTGCCATCTCTTGCTTGTGGTTTTCTCATGAAGTCCGCACTCTAAAGATCAGGATGTGCCAATACCAGATTTCAGAAGTACTTTAATGCAAGCCAATTTACAAGAAAGACCAAATCATTGAAGATTTAAAAAAAAAGAGATTAATTTTATAAAGTCGTACACAGCACTTTTTCTCGTCTGGTTCCAGACTCAGCAGACTCATGTACTGTTACGAAGAATACATGCAGGTCATTGGTACCAGTTCCGAGTGATTGCAGTCAACAGTAATGGAACACGAGGCTTTTCACCATTATCCCCACCGTTTAAGTCCTCCAGAGGTATTGCTAAATTTGTTTTGCAGTGATTATTTTTGAAATCATTGTTGATCTTTACTCATACCTAGTTTGTTTGAAATTGAAATTGTCGTTTATGTATACCCATTTTTTTCTGTTTCTGATTTACAAATTACTGAAGGAGCCTCTGTCTGTTTCCTTTGATCTGGCTTTTGACAGTATGCATTCAGACTTGCTAAAGCAGCCACTTGTGTGTAAGAGACAAGTACAGTAGGTCCACTTTAAAAACATTTAGTACAGTGAACACTGATTTAGCAGTCACCTGTATGTAAAAAACAAGCAGAACAAGTCTACTTTAATCATGTTTAGTACCAATGAACACTTTTGCAGCTGACAACCTCCATATAGTGTGCTCGTTACTGAGAAAAACTGAAAACTTCTTTTAGCCATTTCCTATACACATACAGTAGTTATCTTTTTGAAGACATCTGTCCATAAAGGAAAAATTTTAAGGTTGCTTGAGTGTTTTTGAAAAAGGTTTCACTGCACATATTTACCTGTAGATAAAGGACACATATTGAAAATGCCAATTTTGACAGACTGTTGGTGACCCAAATAGTTCAGATTGAAGATAATCTGGTTGGTTATTATCACGCTATGTTACTGTGCTGGCTCAGGGATGTTGTGATATTTTCAAAAATGCTTCTTCCTAAAATCATACAGGAGCCCTGGGTGGCTGAATGGTCTAAAGCACTTGTCTTTACAGGTCACTGACATCTCACCTCTGCCAGCTTGAGTTTGAGTCTTGGCTCAGCCAACATGTGTATGTGAGAATGCTTGCCAGTAGCTTCCTGTGGGTTGGTGGTTCTTTCCTTGATTATCGCAGGTTCTATCTCAACCAAATATGCTGGCCACCATGTATTGCAACTCTTATACTGAAAAATGGCATAAACAATAGCAACCAACCAACCTGAAGACATACATCTGTTTGTAATTTTAAACATTTCCTAAATGTCACCAGCATCATCATTATCACCATCACCTTCATTCCACCACCTGGCCTAGTGGTTAGAGCATCTGTCTTAAATACAGGAGGTCATGGGTTTAATCCCCGGCTGAGTCATGCCAAAGACTTATAAAAATGGTACTGACAGCTACCTCTCTTGGTGCTCAGCGTTAAGAGGTTAGTGTTAGGACTGGTCGACCTGGTGTCAGGATAATGTGATTGGGTGGGACAGAATGCTACATGTCTGCGGCATGATGCCCCAGTGCTAGATATCACAATAAAGTGCAGCACTGCAGACATCCTAATGATATGTGAAAAATTGTTAAAGCTACATTAAAAATCCAAATCACACTTGCATACATGCACACACTCATACTACCACCGCCATTAACACCATCATCATCACTTTTCCAATAACCATCATTATCATTATCAGCACCACAACCACCACTGCCATTTTATCATTGTCATTATTATTATTATTATTAACAGCACCATTATTGTAAAATCATTATTTTTAACCTTGAGAAACTTGTAGCATCACTTGGAAGTATGGAATAATGAATAACCTATTCAAACTAGGTTTAAAGGGTCACCAACCTGTCTTTATATCCCATATTTTGAAAGACAAATTTCAGAGCAATATCAGTACAACCCTTTCTGAAATCTATAGTTAGGATGCAGGGTGGCATGTTGTCAGCTATACTATTCAACATCAGAATTATCAACATAAATATCATAACCCCGGAAGTGACTGCACATTCAATCAGTATGCATGCTATCAGGTATCAGCTCCTTGTATGCTTAAATAAAAATCAGAAGTTGGCTGAAAAAGAACTGCAGATTTTCACTATCTATAATTACATGATGACCTCAAACTCTGCCTTGATGGTTCTGTTATACATGTTGTAGACTAAAGCACTCACTGTCCCGGATCACTGCCATCTCACCTCTGTCTGTGTGGGTTCGAGTCTCAGACTTGGCTAGCATGGGTACATGAGAAAGCCTGCCAGTAGCTTCTCGTGGGTCAATGGTTCTTCCCAGGGTTTTCCACGGTTCTTCCTCCACCAGTTATACTGGCTGCCACATATAGTCTTTCTTGTGCTGAAAAATGGAATTAAACCCTACAACAACAATAACAACAACAACAACCTGTTGTAGAGAAGGCCAAATTTGTCTGACTTAAATTATTGATTGTCAGCTAACTTTCCTTCTGCATATTACATACCTTGGGGAAAATGGCAGAAAGTCATGGATTGAATAGAAGTTGTGGCAATCATAGTATCGTTTGTTTTTGTAGTTGTCAATGTTCATGTTTTTAACAACAACAAAAAAAATTTTGTTCGTACCATATGTACTCACTTATAAGTTTGTGTGGAATTAACATATTATAGGTTATTGTGAATCGGATAATTCTGAACTATTTTTATCCTGTTATGTGACCTGTAATTGAATTCATGTATTTATCATATAAATAGATTTAAAAGGTCAAACATTATGGATTGTAATGAATTTAATTTGGGTAAATTGTAAATTGTATACTTATGGTTGAATCGACTTACATGTGAGTATATACGTTACTTTAATTTCTGGTTTAACAAATACCATACAGATACCCAGCAAGGTTGGCAGACAGTTTCTTGGCATGTATATCTTTTTCTACATTTGATGCAGATTATGTGAACATGGATTTCATTGATGGTGTATTTATTGATACATTTGATATGCTTTTTTGTGATTGGACTTCTGCATGATGCATGATATCATGCTTGCCACCATAGCATAATTTAAAAACAGCTTTACAGGAAGGGCAGATTACATTTTCATGCTTTTTTATATATAAAAAAACTTGATTCCAAGCACTGAAATTTCTGTTCCAATCCATCAGTGAATTTCATGTGATATTTCGGTTGCTTAGATTTCGTGTTTTAGCATTGAAGATATTGCATACTTATGGAGCAAGATCAACCCCGTTTTATTCCTCTTGAGCTCTTTAGTAATACCCATAAATCAATTAGCATCTTTAATCCTGTCTGAATTTCTTTTGATCACACATCATATAGGCTATAATCCATCCGTCTTAACAGCTTTTAGCACCATAATCAATTGGTACAGTATCTTTAATTCTTTCAAAATTAATTCTATCTTGCACAGTATAATCCATGTGCCAAACAGCAAACGCTGAAGCCAACTGACCCTGTCAACAGAATCAAAGGTATACTGCTTCTAAATCATCATAAGCTGTTTAACCCAGTTCACAATCACATTATCACAGGCAGTGTTACTGTAAATATACTATACTGGAAGCAAGGTGTGAAAAAAAGAGAAAAAAATTAGTTTTTTCAATAATAGTTTTGTGTAGATAGAAAATTTTAGGGAGTGACGGGAGGAACAGGAGACGCCATTCAGGGAGGAAAACCCATTCATCTGGAAGGATCACATGTATAAGTGATATTAGAAACCGTCATGTATTCTGAGCGAGAATCTTCAAAACTGTCATGTTAGACCAGTGGTCAATGTTGATATGGCAACATATGGGCAGGTGGCTATAATTATAAATTGGATGTTTTGGGAAATGATCATGGTCAACATGTCTGTCTCTGTGACCAAGTGCTATTGTTATGTGTATTTGATTTAATTTAATTGTTTGTAAGTTTTAAAATCTTTTTATTTTTAATTTCATTACATATCAGAATAATGTAGTTTTGTTTACTAGGAACTCATATTTTTTCAGAAAATAGTTTGACCTTGACTCTTGTTGTAAACACCTAAAGCTGACCCAGTTCCCAATCTTGATTTAGAAATTCAGTGAGAGAAGTAAACAACTTTATTTTTATCTTATTCTTAGAGTAAAATGAATGGATTTTGTCATGGTCATACTGGAGCTATGTGCTTTTAGACGTAAATACTTGTCAAAGATTCTAGAAAGTTGACCCTCATCTGGGAATTTGTTTTGCATTTCAAGTTACTGTATAATCTTTGTTTAAAGAGATTTTTTGCAATTTGGGCTTAAAACACTTGATATCAAGGTGTTCGTTTGTTAGTGATCATTTTGGGAATTACATTTTAATGTTTATTTGAATTATTTGGATTCAAAAGGATTAATTCTTTTTCCTGGAAATATGTGAGTGCTCATACAGAATTCATGGACAAAGACATTTAATTAAATTTTAATGGGAAATTCAAACACCAGATTGTTGTTTGTGAATAACACAGAACTGTAGACACAACAGCACAACCATAGCTACATTGTTCGTCATCACCTTCCATCTTGGATTCTTCGTCAGGACTCGAATTTGAATTCATTAGAACATTTCATTATTAGGACTTCTAAAATTTAATTTGTGAATTATTCTTGGATTATTTTTGAATCTGATTCTTAAAACCGTAAGTTCTATATTTTCATTTTTACAGTATTTTTCCAGGGAAATAAATCATTTGTTAAATTTTTTCAAAGCTTGTTGTTTTCACTCATTCTTATGTTACTGTTTATTCGATCCTAAACACGTGACATAAGACTATGTAGATTAATATATTCTTTTATTTTTTTCTACAAATTTCCTAGAGTCTGTTATGTTGTTGTTGTTATAGGGTTTAACACCATTTTTCAGTACAAGATAGGTTATACATGGCTGCCAGTATAAATGGTGGAGGATGAACCCAGAAAACCCCAGGAAGAACCACTGAGCCACGAGAAGTTACCAGCAAGCTTTCTCACAAACCTACATTGGCCGAGCCTGAGACTCAAACCCACATGGACATAGTGAGATGGCAGTGATCCATAACGGTGAGTGCTTTAGACCACTTGGCCACTTGGGGACAACTCGAGTCTGTTAAATGGAGATACCATATATGCTCACTTGTAAGTCCAGTTCAGCTTCAAACTGAACAGATCTAGATCTGCAGTTGCTTGATGCACTGGCAGATCTGGGTCTGTGCATTTTGGTAGGAGTAAACAGTAGAACAAACAACATGAACCCTGATTTGCCTGTACTTTATGCAGTGACATATTAGGGTCTACACTTGTTGCAGTTGGACTTGATTTATAAACAAGTATATTTGGTACTTGTTTTGATAAAATGTGGTTCATAATGGTGGTTTTACTGTATCAGTAATGACTTGCTCAGTATATCTTCAGTTAAACTCAGCTAGCAAAAGTAGAGAAACCATTATTATCCTCGATACAAGATATGCTGTGCTGTGAACCATAATTGGACTGCTCCAGTTCTTGCAATAGGAGCAATCCAATTGCACCTAACATTTACACATGCATTATGATGTTATATTTACCTTGGCACTTCTTAATGTCAACAGATGTAAGACCTCCCCAAGCACCTCGCAACCTCACCGAGGGTGTCACCACCTTGAAGAACGGAAAAGTGGATGTAACAGTGCACTGGGAGCCACCTGAATTTTCAGATCTTCCCATCTGGAAATACACGGTAAACTTAGCTCCTTGCATAATTTGAATTTTCTTCATCAGATTAGGAGTTTTCTTTATAATTTATAACATAGTATGTGAATCTGTGTGAAAATAAAAGGCATTTCTCTTTTAAAATATTCATATTCTAGCTGGTTAAATTTTTATAGTACTTCCAATTCATATTCATTTTTCCAGTTACACCATATAAAAAAATTAAAATGGCTTTTATGCTTGCCAAATGTATGAGCATATCATGTTATGGTGTCTTTCCCTCTGTCCTCCATTCTTTTCTGCACAATACCATGAGTTCTTCACCCACTACTATTACCAAAGTTGTAAATAGTTTGCATTTAGAGTAAGGAAGAAGCCTTTTGATTTTGGGTCAAAAGATGAATGTTCAGATTCACTGCAAAAGAAGAAAAATGGTTTCTACACAGTTACAACAGTCCTTCTTTACAGACTGGGACCATCATTTGGGGATGTCTTGAATTTTGGGTAAGGACAAAGTCTATAAATTTTGGGTTCAAAAGGTCAAGGGTGAATATCACCATGGCTATGTTTTGTTTTTTTTACAGAGTTTTAACAGTTTTACCTTTTATGTTCAGAGCTCAAAGAATATTTATTTTAGACACAGGCACAGAAACAGAATCATATTAAATTGACTTGTGTGATTATTTGGATCATGAAAATTTTATGCAATATTTTTCTCCAGGTTCTGAGGTCAGCCATTGCCTGATTGCTCTAACAATGTCCTTCTTACTCAGTAAATCAGCAGTGTTTATGTTCATTAGCATGAGGAGCACTTCTTTGATTTATACAGTTGCTGTTTACACCTTTAACATTGTTCATAGGTGCTGCTTAATTTGTTTAACTCATTCGGTCCCGATCCTATCTGTATGTGTGATCGGGTTTCTGCATTCAGTGGCCGATCCTGCCTGTAGTCGTGGTTTGTTTACTGCGTTCAGTGGCTGATCCCGTCTCCAGTCATGGTGAATGTGTGTTAGATACAATGTCCTTGATTGGTTACAAATGTTTTGTTTCCAAGAATCAGACCAATATTAAACCAATCAGAATTGATTTTACTTTTGTTTGTGCAAATTTGAATTGTTCAGAAGCCAAGGGTTACTAATTGAGAGCAGTTTCACTATAAGTGTTCTGTTCATGAAAAATCGTAAATGATGACAGATATAAGAGTGATTTTTGATGAGAGCAAAAATAAGGAGGAGTTTCTTGGGTTTGATCTAAAAAATATTGAGCAAGCAGAGGAAAGATGTGTTTGCAGTTGGATATTTTGCGAGATTTAGATTCAGACATAGAAGTTTCTGTGAATGAATTGTCAGAAGATGAGAATGCTGATAGCGATGATTATAGAGTTCTTGCAGATAAACATTGCACATAATTTTGTAAATAGTGTATAAATAAGTTGTGAAAGACTTGGACAAATAGGAAAAAAAATCATCACTATGTAGACAAATTCATCTGGAATAATTGGTGAAAATTTTGTGGATTTTTATTGGATATAAGAAGAGAAATTAAAGTAAGAGTGAATGCATGTGCACGATGTTTTCAAAATTTTTCAAACCGGTAAAACCTCTGGGGGACAAGCAGCTAGACACAGCTTAGTGCTTCTGGGGCATAGCAGCAGAGATACTGATAACAGTGCTGGGGCTAAATGAGGGCATAGCAGTAGAGATACTGATAACAGTGCTGAGGCTAAATGTGGGCATAGCAGTAGAGATACTGATAACAGTGCTGGGGCTAAATGAGGGCATAGCAGTAGAGATACTGATAACAGTGCTGGGGCTAAATGAGGGCATAGCAGTAGAGATGCTGATAACAGTGCTGAGGCTAAATGTGGGCATAGCAGTAGAGATACTGATAACAGTGCTGGGGCTAAATGAGGGCATAGCAGTAGAGATACTGATAACAGTGCTGGGGCTAAATGAGGGCATAGCAGTAGAGATACTGATAACAGTGCTGGGGCTAAATGAGGGCATAGCAGTAGAGATACTGATAACAGTGCTGGGGCTAAATGTGGGCATAGCAGTAGAGATACTGATAACAGTGCTGAGGCTAAATGTGGGCATAGCAGTAGAGATACTGATAACAGTGCTGGGGCTAAATGAGGGCATAGCAGCAGAGATACTGATAACAGTGCTGGGGCTAAATGAGGGCATAGCAGCAGAGATACTGATAACAGTGCTGGGGCTAAATGAGGGCATAGCAGTAGAGATACTAATAACAGTGCTGGGGCTAAATGAGGGCATAGCAGCAGAGATACTGATAACAGTGCTGGGGCTAAATGAGGGCATAGCAGGAGAGATACTATTAACAGTGCTGGGGCTAAATGAGGGCATAGCAGTAGAGATACTAATAACAGTGCTGGGGCTAAATGAGGGCATAGCAGCAGAGGTACTGATAACAGTGCTGGGGCTAAATGAGGGCATAGCAGCAGAGGTACTGATAACAGTGCTGGGGCTAAATGAGGGCATAGCAGCAGAGGTACTGATAACAGTGCTGGGGCTAAATGAGGGCATAGCAGTAGAGATACTGATAACAGTGCTGGGGCTAAATGAGGGCATAGCAGTAGAGATACTGATAACAGTGCTGGGGCTAAATGTGGGCATAGCAGTAGAGATACTGATAACAGTGCTGGGGCTAAATGAGTTTACCAGCATTTCCTTACACTAGAGTAAGTGTGTGCACTGGACCGCGGAATTATTATTCATTCCACTTAACTTCAGACACCTGGAACAACACAACAGCAATTAAACAAGACCATTAAAAAAATCAAAATACTTAACACAAGCATTTTTGCCGATCTCAACAATCCCAAAGGTCAGCCAAGTTTTATAATCAAATACGAGCCAACACGACCACATTAAATCCATTTATTGCTTATAATACCTCAAAAAACATCCTGCATTTGGCCTAAGCTCTCTGGATTATAACAGTAAAGTAACCAATTAACAGCATGTCATGTATACACATAGGCTTTAAATCCCATTATGAGGCCATGCATCATTGCACTGGTTGTAACAACTGATGGGACATTGCCAATACCCACTAGACTGGTTGTGGCTGGTTCTGGTACATACAGATCCAAAACATCCTTAAAATCACATTTACATGTATGTTACAGCCATGTGAGCAGTAGTTATTGTAACCCAGGCAATCTGTTCCCAATTTATAGGTTACTTACTTCACTTTGTACACAAAGTTTAGAGCTTTCAATAGATGTATGATAAGTAGAGATCTTTGTATGGGTAAGAGGCATATATGGGATAAATCTTAATAATTTCTTAGTCATCAAACATCTTGAAAATAAATTAATGCATTTCATCAACGGGATCAAAATTTCTAAGGCAAATTAGATTTTTTTTATTTGACAAGCCTGAAAGGCACCTCACTTAGAATACAGCATTTTCCTGATCTGAAATTTGAAGGGCCTCATGCGTCAGGCTCTCAGATTTTTTTGAGCAGTGATATTTATATTGTTCTTCATGTTTCCAATTATGATGTTTTTGTGAAATTCTTCATTTTCTCATGCTTTTGTACTGTACCATTAGTTTGCACATTTAGCCTCTGTTGTGCTGATTTGCCATAAATGCTATGCACACCCACACACACATGCACACCCCCCCCCCCCCAGAGTTTTGTGTAATTAGTTGAGAAGTGTATACCTGTTCCCAAGTTTAAGGAAGAGGTCAATTGAATTTGGGATCAAAGTCATTGTGACTCAAGGAAAAGTTGGTTTCGTTTTAGAATAAGTTACTTGACCAAGTTTTATTGACAGCTTGCACTTATGGTAAGAAAGAGACATGCAAATTATTTTGTGTCTATAGTCATAGTCAAGGTTTTTGATGTTTAATAAGAAAGTAATGATTTCTGCACAGTAATTTTAATTCGGAACCAAATACCCTGACCAATTGTCAAGGTCATTGAGACCAGTTGGTTCATGATCTCCAGAGTAAACCATGCATTATTTGTGTATTTGTTGAAGGACATCATGGAATGAAACAAAATAGACTTTAAGGGAAGTATGAGGTTAAAAATTGCCACCATTTTATGGCACAGTTTAATAAAGCTTTGGCCTGTATTTGGCTCTGACATCAAATACATTTAGCTTAGGCATCTGTGCTGTAAAGATGCATTTCAAGTTTTTTGTTTTATTTCAACAGATACACTGGAGTGAGCGGTTGAGTTCTGCTAGTCCAATTCTCATTAGACTAGATGTCCTCCAAAAGTCTTTGCCTGGCGTGAGTTGTCTCTCTTTAAATTCCATTTTCTTTTACATAGATTGCCAAACACTTTGTCCTGTGAACTGAATCTGTTTGAATCAGCGTTCACTTATTGAGATTTCAAACTGTATATATCACCCTATTTGAAAACAAAGTACTGATTTGATTACTAATTTTAAAAAAATAAATATATTCCCTCAGACATACAGGGACAGTGCCAGGGTTGAGAAGCTCAGGCCCCACTGTCATACATTTCATAAATACCTGATTACCTGATAACAATTCATTAGGATAATTAACTCTGCTCTCTTTAGAATGACCCCCACCCACCTTCCCGTCTATATAATATATACAAAGGGAAGCAACTCTTACGTGTTAACTCCCCCTCTACCCACTTGACAGAGAGATTACTAATATGGCGGTTCTTTTGGAAAACACACGTACCACAAGTGGCTCAAATAACATGTATGGCTGCATTTACTAGTGGATGGACATCTGTCAAATAGACGTCAAGTACGGTAATACATGTTTTTCATTCATTATCCTACCAGTAAAGTTAGAAAAAATAGTTGTTTCACTTCACGACAGCACATATCATATGAGCCATGTGGCATCATTAGGCATGTGATCTCATCTTCGGCTATCGACAGTAACAATAAATACCAATATTTGAGAAAAAAAAGCTTTAAAATTTTCAGACTTAGACCTTGGCCAGCAGATAAGCCGCCCCCCCCCCCCCGGCTTTATTTTTTTCCTAAATTATTCAGCTTATACGCAAGTATATACGGTAAACGATTTAAGGTCATAGAGGTTTTACATGAAATGTGTCCATGAATAGAATTCCTTACAATTTGATATGAAACCGCTTGTTCCAGTTTTAAAAACACTGCTTAAGAGCTGCAAAAATGATCACACTCCAGTACATTGTAGCAGAACCTTTAACTTGCACTTCCTGTCAGAATTTTTGATATGTCACATTTGAGATAACTAGGTGCCCTCTCCATGTACCTTCTAGATGCAAAAATAGTACATGAACATACTGTAATTTGATCAATGGAATCATTGATTAGTTTCAAGGGTGATGTCGAGAATGTCGTCTTCACCCCGCACCCCTCCCCCCATGAATATGCAGAATAGCTCCAGAACATACTGTATACGTAAATAGAGTAGAATTGTTGATTAGTCTCATGGGCGATGTTGAAATGCCCTCTCCAGCGCCCATAAATACGTTGAAGAACCGTATCTGTGAATAATGTAGAAAGTGCAAGTGATTCCAATTAGGCTTTGTAATCATGCATGACAAATGTGACTCAGAAGGTTTTGTTGTTGATAAGTCGACAAGTAGAAATGGTGTTCATATATTGTTATCACCCACTGGAAAAGCCTACAACCCTGTCAATGAGACATCAGGGCTCGCAATTAAATAGGACCACATCCATGAGGTCTGAGGGCTTGCAATCATTTATTTCGTGTGTGCATGAATATATTAAGAAAATAAACCAATCTTGAAGATTTGCAATTTGACCAATACAGTATGGACAGACAATCTGTACCAATTCAGCACAGACAGATGGTCTGTACTGTCCATACTGCACCAACTGGTCAGACCACAGAGCATATATTGTCTTTGGTACAAGATTCGAATGGCTAACAAAAACAAGCAGCTGTACGAATGACTTATGTACAGACAGTGGTTAGGAGTTCATTATCTCGGACTGGTGAGCGGGCCACCCAGACAGACCACATAGCCAGTCAGATGGCAAGGAATATACTGTCTTTGGAACAGCAATCCAGCTGCCACCCAACCAGTCAAACCTAAATGAGTTGTGTACTGGTGAGTCAGTCAACAGGTCCACCAGACTCAACCATTCCTATGAAATTCATATTGAACCAGCATTACTTGTGGAGATGTCTGACTGAGCCAGATCAGCATTTAATAATGTGATTTCAGAAAGCATATCCAATGGGCAAATTGATGGATGCTGATGATTCTTCATCATCATTTCCCATGGATGAACATGATGAGATGGAAATGTTGGCTAGTGCTGATCAAAAATGGAACAAACAGAATTTTATTCATGGCAGCATTAGAGAAAATCTGTGGGATTTTGTCTTTGCCGGATGTTTGAATGCCGTCCCCTACCGTCACTCACTTTTACCTACTGACTGATCTGATGGCCTAGTGGTTAGAATGGATGCGGGAGTTTGCAGGTTCGAACCCTGGCTGAGTCATGAGAAAGACTTACATATATGGTGCTTCAGCTGCCTCGCAAGGTATTCAGCATTAAGAGATTAGTGTTAGGTCTGGTTCTCCTGGTTTTAGGATAAAATGACTGGGCAGGACATCATGTTACATGTCTGTGGCATGATGCCCCAATGCTAGACATCACTATAAACTGCCACACTGCAGACAATGTAGCGATATGACTGAACATTTTTTAAAGCTTCATTAAAAGTCCAAAACAGACAAACACACATACACACACACACACATACTTTTACCTACAATTTACCATGCCTTGTTGGTTGTAAACAATGATGATGATGGTTTGTACTTAAGAATCTTCCCACACTTGATAAAGATCGCAAAATTGCAAAATTTAATGGATATTTCTTGGAGAATTCATCATGGTGAGTCATTTGGATGCAGCTTTCTTATAGAAAAACTGTACACCAAAACCACATATCTTATTCAGAACAATTATGGTTACGAAGTCCAATGGCAATTGAGACCTGCAATAGGGACACAGTGAGTTTGTAATCAGTCTTGAAACGTTTGATGCTTGCTTTCATATTCATACAACCCCCAGTAAAAGCTCTTGGGCCTTGACTGAGAGTTCAGGATGCCCTGGGGATGCTCCAACACAACACTTAACAAAAGCATTTGGTTAGTTTGGCTTTTGATTCTCAACAAGAATAGCCTTACTTCCCTCCTTGTGTGGTGGATAATCAGTGTAGAGAAGTCAGGACCTTCAAGAAGACATTACACCAAGTCGTGCCACAGCTTAAGACATCGTCCACACAGAAGGTGGCATTCCTGGAGGAAATACTACAAACCATTTGGTAAATATGGAAGTTGTTTTACAGTCATTCAGGGTGTATATTCAGTGTAGAGAAAGTCAGATCTTATCACTGTCACAGAATTAGGCAAAGAAATAACTTCGACTATTTCTTGTTGTACATGCGTACAACGTTATCTAGGGTGAATGTGTTTTTCCAGGTAAGCGACTGTATTAACATGTACCTAGCCACAGAGATTACTTGTGACAAGTATCATGACCTACATGATATGCACGGGTATTCTACCTTGACTTGTACTCACTCTCCTATGGATTTAAGTAAAACCAATTTCTAAAAACCATACTGGTCGTTTTTGGATCACGTCAAGGAGTATACACTCTCCATTGTTCTCCAGCCATAGGGGTAAGTGTTAAATTTACATTTTTATTTGATATGCGAAGCTTATTCGGTTTGTAATGTCTTATCGCGTGATAATGTGTTTATTACAACGCAGATTTAAAGTATTATCATATATCTAGAGATTATACAGAAACTATTATTATGTCCAATTTGGTTTTATTGTAGCTGATTCTGACTGTGTTTGTAGCTGACTGTGTTTGAAGCTGATTCTGACTGTGTTTGTAGCTGACTGTGTTTGAAGCTGATTCTGACTGTGTTCGTAGCTGACTGTGTTTGTAGCTATGATTGTGTCTATGAAGTGTGATTGCCAATATGACTCTGAATATGACTAGAGCGGTCTGAAGCTGTCCGAAGCTGTCTAAAGTTGCTTAGAGCTATCTGGAGTTTCCAGAACATATAATGCTACGTGCTGTCGATACATATGTATGTATGTACGTATGTCTGTGCCATGGACGTAGTCGTAGCAAAATTGAAAAAGTGCTGCATGCTGTCTGTACGTGTAACATATGACTGTACTCATGGTGGATTCATAAAGGGTGCGAGCGGTCAATAAGAGTGTGGACCAACCTAAGGAATCATGCGACTGTACGAGGAGTCTAGCAGCATACGTTTGGATCAATTGTTGTTCCATTGCATGTTTTGTTTATATTCATAAGATTATTTTGAATCTTAGTTGTGTTAAGATTATTTTGAATCTTATTAGAATTTATGTTCGAGATTATGTGAATCTCTTTTTGTGTAAAATACTGTTTGAGGTGTATGTGCAGTCCATGAGGGTTCTTGGATCAGTGCTTCATTTTGATTTAATATTTTTTTTTGTTTATTTTTCGATGTGTGAATGTTGTGTAGAGTGATTTGAGTAAATCGTATGTTGAGAGCGTGAGAGAATCATTGTATTTTTACATCATATAGTTATGTTTATTAATTCATTCATAAATTTCCATCTTTCTCACATTGTGTTTGTCTTGTTCATTTAGTCCAAAAACCCACTAGGTTGCAATTCTGCGACAATCACTATTCAGTTATATTGTCTGTGTAAATTTGGAACTCTTAGCACATATTAACTTGGCATCATTCTCTCTCGAAAGTATAGCTTATGTGTGGAGGAAAGCATCAAACAAGACTTTGTTTAGGCAAGGATATTTCCTAACAGTTCCCTGCCTGCTCAGTGTTTGGCAAGGATATTTCTTGACAGTTTCTCTGCCTACTCATTGTTTTGGCAAGGATATTTCTTAACAGTTCCCCTGCTTGCTCAGTGTTTGGCAAGGATATTTCTTAACAGTTCCCCTGCCTGCTCAGTGTTTGGCAAGGATATTTCTTGACAGTTCCTCTGCCTACTCATTGTTTAGGCAAGGATATTTCTTGACAGTTCCTCTGCCTACTCAGTGTTTAGGCAAGGATATTTCTTGACAGTTCCTCTGCCTGCTCATTGTTTTGGCAAGGATATTGTAATAGACCTGGCAGCTTTAAAGCTGTAAAATGATCAATGGGAAGTTAGTTTTTTATGTCATAAATTTAACATGTTGTTCATGTCAATTAATGTATAAACTGCTGAAAGAATGAATTTAAACATTGTAATGTATTAGAATGTTCAGATCGTGACTTACCTTGGTATCTATATTAAACCATTCATGTTGTATGTCAAGTGTGATTACCGGCCATTTGGTAACAAATGTCATAAAATTCAACCTCACACATCATTAAATACTCACAAAATCTTCTGGAATCTTATTTTATATGAATTTGTCACACCCTGAAATATGTTTATCACACCTAAATTTCCATCCAAATCATCATTTGAATAGCACTCAGTGACTCAAACAGCTGACGTCACGAAAATACGTTTGCTGGCAAGATGGCTAACACTAGATCTCATGACCGGTTCCAGACAGTAAATTTGTCAAGGTAGCATTTTTGATTAAATTTCGTTTGGTTTGCTGATTGTAATTGCTGTCATTCTTTTATACAAGTATAAATATGTTTTGAATATTTGATGGTGTATTTTCACTTTTATGCTGGTCAATATATTTCCAATGTTATCAGCATTCATCGGTAGTTGTGTACTCTTCACCCAAGCTTAACTGTCTTGGTTACGATTTCAAGTACGTTTGATGGACACGACATAATACTTGATGTTTATATGTTTGCTAATGACAGAGTGTAAACGGACAAGTGATGATAGTTAAATTGTATATTAACCCTCAGTTTGTATCGCTGGTTTTAGAGTATCTGTTTGGCACCATCAGACCTGTTCGGCATTCCGGACAAGCAATGATTGGTTATATTTACATCACATGACTATTTTCTGAAGAGTATAAACAGGAGTGAAATTCGAAATTCAGCAGATAGCTGTGAACATTAGCGCCTCTATCAACATCTCTCCACCAAATTTAAAGAGCGCTGTATTGAGGTAGTTATAATTACAACTTTATTGGATGACATTGAAAAGCTCATTGATACTTATAAAAATAAGACAATTCTACAAATTTTAATTTCTTTATTCTCAAAAATAGACAGGAATTTATAGTACAGCAATAGGAGTCAATTCAATTCAAATAAATTCAATTCACTGCTATTGATTCAAGCTTAATATAAAAGTAATATTGTGCCACATAAATGAGTGGCTATCTCACGCCACATTAAGAATTTAGGGTCAACTTTCCATGGGTTGTCCATTTCTCACTGAATGATAAGGTTATTAAGGCCAGCATATTATAGCATTTCAATTTGTGTATTGCATATGTTACACATAATCAAACACATACATTTGTGTATTGCATATGTTACACATAATCAAACACATACATCTGTGTATTGCATATGTTACACATAATCAAACACATACATTCATGTTTTAGTCATATTTCTTGTATTAAGCATCTTATCACAACTTCATAGTCAAAATAAAAAAGGTCTTGACTCTGAGCATTCTTGAAATTTATTATTACATTTACACAAGTTAGCCCATACCCTACCCCCCATCTGTTACAATATTTCTTGACAGTTCCTCTGCCTACTCAGTTTCTAGGCAAGAATATTTCTTGACAGTTCCACTGCCTACGCAGTGTTTAGGCAAGGATATTTCTTGACAGTTCCTCTACCTACTCAATGTCTAGGCAAGGATATTTCTTGACAGTTCATCTGCCTACTCAGTGTTTAGGCAAGGATATTTCTTAACGGTTCCTCTGCCTGCTCAGTGTTTAGGCAAGGATATTAATGGTTCCTCTGCCTACTCAGTACAAGTGAGGGCCTGTTACAATGGCAGTTTACTACTGGAACAGCATTGGTCAATTTCATGTGGATACTTCAGAAGATGGCTCTTCATGTCAGCCTCTAGGATATCAAAACCTTTCTCAGTGCCTTCAATACAGGCGTGGAATAAAAATGGAAACATGCTCCTATTAATGTGAGATAATTTGTTCTGGTGACATAAGTATGTCATAGATGAACAATCACCATCACAGTAAGGGAATACCTTCATGGTAATTCCAATATCAGATAATATTCCAAGTCCAGCATATGTCTGTCTTGTTCTGTGACCTGGATGACTCTTTATCAAAGGAGGACAACAGTTTAATACAAAGTTTTCCATCCAGGAATCTTCCAGTTAGTTTGTTCCCTTTGAAGCCATATGATTCTTGACATTTCTTTTTAATTTTTCTCTGATCTCAGAAGCATGAGACATGTATGCCTATTTAATAATGTGGGAGGTAATGTGGGCATACACCTTTACTTTTTAATTTAAAAAAAAATGAAGATAATTAAGAAATGGAGGCACAGACAGTAATAGCCCTAATTGACCCACATAAAAGAAACATTCTGGATCACCAATCAACTATCAGTTTAGCCACAGATGTACCAACATGGGTCATAGTAGCCTCCATTACACTCAAGCAGTCGAGATTGCCACTAAGCCATTGATGTCCAGTTAAGCTCCTTCTCCACTCCTGGCAACATTAACGATGTCCTGATTCAAAAGGAGTTTAAATCCTGGTGAAGATTGAAACAGCTGAAGATCCTCCACTTTGAGGAATACAAGGGGAAATCTTGTGTTGTCAGTGACTGGTGTCACACATCAGTGATGTTACACCACTTCCAACACCTGATGGTGAACTTTTTTTCTCTTTCGTTTTGAAGAAAAGAAGTGAGTCTGTATCACAATCAAAGAGGACCCCTGGAAGGCTGAGTGATCTAAATTGCTTGCCTTTGCTAATCACTGCCATCTCACCTCTGTCTGCATGGGTTCAAGTCTTGGGCTAGGGACAGTAAGGTATATGAGTAAGGAGCCTGTAGCTTCACTGGCTGCCCTGTATGGCTCTCTTGCACTGAGAAGTGGCGTTAAACCCCAATATAACAACAACAGCAATCAAAGGATATTGTTCCATGATCTCATGCACATTCAGACTTTTTGAAGAGGTCCTGATCATGATTATAACGTCTCAGTTGGGATATAGTGGAGTCAGGTGATTGGCAAACTTAGGCCTCTCTAGCTTCCATTTGCGTGGCATGCAAAGGTGGTGACCACTCTCTGTTCATCAAAACATTATCTTAGACCCAGAAAAAAATTGCTTCTTTTGCTGAATATGCCTGGGAAACTTGTTATGATGAGACAAGAATCAAGTGTAGAATCCCAAAGGTATCCCCCTCCCATGTGTATAAAAATTTTCCTCTTTTGCTAAACTATCATTAGGAGAAGTTCATCATTTTAGTAGAGCAACCATACTCCCATTGGGTGACACAGATTGAATTAGGATGCTCAGCATTTTTGGCTCTCTTACCTGTTCTTGTAATGTAAAGTGATCAGGTAAGGTATTTGACACAGAAAGCAACTTTTCTTTAGTTAATTGTTTTGCTAATAATATTTACCTGATCACATTACAGATGATAATTCCTCCCACCCTTCTCCACAGTGGGACCATCCTTCAACGTTTTGCTCAAGTAGATACTGGTACATATGGGTACAATGGTAGCCACCTAGTGTGGAAAGGGGACTTGATCTCTGAGAGTTGCTTCCCTTTGTCTATATAATTATATATAAACCTAGAATTTTTCTTTTTCATCTTTCTGGCATGGTTGGTTTCAGGGCAGCAGAGAAAGTTATCCCAATGCAATGTGATCAGGTACATATTATTGAAGAAACATAATTTACCCAAACATTTGCATTGTATTAAGTTCATTATTGTCTGTTTGGCTTGCAAGGAAACTCAAATACTTGCAAATTGTTGGGAATATATGACCTATGAACTTTACCATAAATAAATTATATATAGTATATGTTTATGATATGCCTTATTGGAAATTTCACAAGTGACATGTATGGAAGTCCTTCCTCTCTCTTTGAATGCCATTTGTTATGCATTATTTTCATGTATATTTCAATATCACAAAGGCACTTGATATATTTATATAAATTTTGGAAAAGATATACATTTTTTTTTTTTTTTAATATACCATTTATGCAGCATAATTTGTGTTGCACTCATTTTATCTTTCATTGGTTTCACCTAATATGATCCTTTTGGCAGTGAAATTAAGATTCTGAATATGTGGAAAATTATTCCTACTCCAAGACAGCAAGGTATTCCAGAAAGAGGCATTTTTATACCCTCCCCCCACCCTTTTGGGTGGATGTGGATAATTTCAACAAACAAAAATAATGCGTTAGCGGTCAGCCAACCACCCCTGTTCTTACTGCCAACCATCCCTGTTTCTTATTGTCAACCATCCCTGTTTCTTATTGCCAACCATCCCACTTTCTTATTGCCAACCCTAGCACTTTTAACTCCCACGTGGTAAAAGAAAAATCACACGAAAGTTACATTAAATATATATAATGTTTAAAACAAAAACAACAATAAAAATCATCCTTACCTACCCAAATTTTAAAACTAGTGCAATAGGAAACACTTTTTTTCTTGGCCATATAGCCAAAAGTAATACAATATTTAGATAGGTGTTGAGTTATGAAATGTCATTTAGTCTGAACTGGAACCATCATTGTTTCGAGTCCTTTGTGACTGAGTACATGATTGTGAACAGTTGTGAAAATTTTAATGTCTTCTCATCCCATTTTTGTTCTGCTTTTTAACAGAACCAGCATGAGTTCAAATTAAAAAGTTTGAAACCAGGAACTACATACTTTGTTGAGGTAAGAGATCCATCTTATTATGTTACAAAACCTAATTTCTACATCAATATCAACTTGCTATATTCATCATAGGATAATCATAAGGCCTGTTCTAATCAGTGCAGTTGGAAGTAGGCATATATATATATATTCATTAATATACTTTCCAGATTTATACTTTAAAGATTTTTGCATTGAATATTGTGATTATGCACAACAGAATAACAATATATTGTACATGCAAACAGTATATAAATTAGATGAGTACACTCCATGCTAGTATATGAATTAGATGAGTACACTCCATGCTAGTACATGAATTAGATGAGTACACTCCATGCTAGTACATGAATTAGATGAGTACATTCCATGCTTTTTATGTGGGGTCTTGAATTAGATGAGTACACTCCATGCTTTTTATGTGGGGTCTTGAATTAGATGAGTACACTCCATGCTTTTTATGTGGGGTCTTGAATTAGTGAACACTATATGAATTAGATGATGCTTTTTATGTGGGTCTTGAATTAGTGAACAGTATATGAATTAGATGAGTACACTCCATGCTTTTTATGTGGGGTCTTGAATTAGATGAGTACACTCCATGCTTTTTATGTGGGTCTTGAATTAGTGAACAGTATATGAATTAGATGAGTACACTCCATGCTTTTTATGTGGGGTCTTGAATTAGATGAGTACACTCCATGCTTTTTATGTGGGTCTTGAATTAGTGAACACTATATGAATTAGATGAGTACACTCCATGCTAGTATATGAATTAGATGAGTACACTCCATGCTAGTATATGAATTAGATGAGTACACTCCATGCTAGTATATGAATTAGATGAGTACACTCCATGCTAGTATATGAATTAGATGAGTACACTCCATGCTGGTATATGAATTAGATGAGTACACACTAAGCTAGTATATAAATTAGATGAGTACACTCCATGTTAGTATATGAATTAGATGAGTACACTCCATGTTAGTATATGAATTAGATGAGTACACTCCATGTTAGTATATGAATTAGATGAGTACACTCCATGTTAGTATATGAATTAGATGAGTACACTCCATGTTAGTATATGAATTAGATGAGTACACTCCATGTTAGTATATGAATTAGATGAGTACACTCCATGTTAGTATATGAATTAGATGAGTACACTCCATGCTAGAATATGAATTAGATGAGTACACTCCATGTTAGTATATGAATTAGATGAGTACACTCCATGCAAGTATATAAATTAGATGAGTACACTCCATGTTAGTATATGAATTAGATGAGTACACTCCATGCTAGTATATGAATTAGATGAGTACACTCCATGCTAGTATATGAATTAGATGAGTACACTCTATGCTAGTATATGAATTAGATGAGTACACGCCATGCTTTTTATGTGGGGTCTTAAGTAGTGGCTAATCAAGGTAATTACTGATGCATGAACATTATGTGTAATACTGTCAGTCCAAGGTTACTTAAAACCTGTCACTTTCAAAGAACCTTTTAAAACCTGTCTTCTAGGGGTGGACAGTAAAAATGGCTTCTAGGGGTGGACAACGGAAATAGCCTCTGGGTTGGATAATGCAAATGGCTTCTCAGTGTGGACAATGAAAGTGGCTTCTAGGTGTGGACATTGAAAGTTGCTTCTGGAGTTGGATAATGAAAATGGTTTCTCATGGTGGACAGTGAAAGTGGCTTCATGGGTGGACAATGAAAATTGCTTCTCAGGGTGGACAGTGAAAATGGCTTTTAGGGGTGGCCAATGAAAATGGCTTCTACCAGTGGACCGTGAAAATAGTTTTTGAAGCCGATTTTAAGAAAAGTGATTTGAAAAAAGACAAAAACATTATTTCAAATTTGTATCACTTATTATAGTTTCTCTACTTTTAAAGAATGTTCTTTTTATAAAAATGCTTTTTTGTTTTTTATGCCCAGTTACATCATATATATATATATATATCATTTAGTGGTATGTCAATTAGTCTTGGCTTTATGTTACCAGTTAAAAGTTAATTTCTGAAAATGTTCCAGTAATAAAACAAAAGCCCCTGAAGACTTTTAAAAGCTTTGTGGAGGCAGTCTATGTAACTTTTCATTACACTCAGGTGTCTAAGTTTTCTTTATTAGTTTTGTTTGTGTTCATTACACTCAGGTGTCTAAGTTAGCTTGATTCATTTTGTTTGTGTTCATTATACTCGGATATCTAAGTTACCTTGATTCATTTTGTTTGTGTTCATTACACTCAGGTGTCTGAGTTACCTTGATTCATTTTGTTTGTGTTCATTACACTTGGGTGTCTAAGTTACCTTGATTAGTTTTGTTTGTGTTCATTACACTCAGGTGTCTAAGTTACCTTGATTCATTTTGTTTGTGTTCATTACACTCAGATGTCTAAATATCTTTATTTTGTTGTTTGTGTGTAAAGAATATTGAGAAAATAATGTAACACTTTGCTGTGTTGTGAAACGTGTAGTTAGACATTGGTATAAAGTCATTCATGCAATCAGAGTGCATGTCACATTTGTTTACAGTAAATCACTAGTAGAGAAATGACAGTCATCCAATAAGAATGCATGTCACATTCATTTATAGTAAAACACTAGTATAGAAACGTCATTCATCCAATCAGAATGCATGTCACATTTATTTACAGTAATCACTAGTAGAGAAACGTCATTCATCCAATCAGAATGCATGTCACATTTATTTACAGTAAATCACTAGTAGAGAAACGTCATTTGTCCAATCAGAATGCATGTCACATTCATTTATAGTATATAAAAAATAGTATAACAACGTAATTCGTCCAGTCAGAAGGCATGTCACATTCATATGTAGTAAACCACGAGTATAAAAAAAGTTGCTCATCCAATCAGAAGGCATGTCACATTCACAGGGTTCATATGGTCTTTGAAGGTGTTTGACAGTTTGGGAAAATTGAGGTAGCATTTTCGAGGCCTTGTGAGTTTGGGAAAATCGAGCAGATTACCCTGAGGTCTTTAAAAGTCTTTGAAAATTGTAATAAACCCACACTTTTTAATTTCTTTCCATAATCACAAATAAAATTGTTAGATTCAGATCTAGTCAAGTTTTCCTGGTTTCTTTCTTTTGATGACCCATTCAGTTTCATTTCATCATTAAACAATATTGTAGTATTTTACATTCATTGTTTTCTCATATAACAATAACTTGTATACAAAATGTTAGCGAAAATAGGTCTTGGAAATCTGTTTGTGGTCTTTGAAAGTTTAGGAAAAGTTTTGAATTTATCATTCAGAATTCTGTATGAACCCTGATTCATTTCTATTAAGACACAAGTACAAAAAAGTGGTTCATCCAATCAGAAGGCATATCACCTTTATATTTAGTAAAACATGAGTATAAAACCAATCAGAATGCATGTCACACTCGTATACTACATGCTTATTGCACATTTCACCCTCATTTTTGTGTGTTTGTACAGATGGAAGCAATTGTGCAGATCAGCAGGAAAGGTGCAAGTTTTACTAGACTTCGTAGCCCCAAAACCAACTTAACGTTTACCACATACTCTCCACAGGATACACAGAAAAAAGGTAAGCAATTAACAAGCTGTTCATAAAGTGCCCACACAAATACTGGGAATTACTTTAAATTCACAAGTTACTAATTTCATGGTTTTTGTGGGCAAGCTAGATCATGAATAAGAAGTTGACAAAATGTGAGTGTGTGTGTATGATGATACATTTATGTTTTAAGAGATGTGTAACGATGCAAAATTCTGTGAACTTGAAATTGCTCTGATTTAATGCCTATCGGATACAGTAGTGGCAAGTGATAAATTATTTTGGTTTATGCACTTTGCTGCTTTTACTGCTGTTATAGTTGTTGTTGTAGGGATTAATGCCATTTTTCAGCACACGATAGGCTATACATGGCGGCCAGTATTAATGGTGGAGGAAGAACCCGGGAAAACCCCGGACAGAACCACCGACCCACGAGAAGCTACTGGCAGGCTTTCTCACATACCCACATTGGCTGAATCTGAGACTCAAACCCATGCAGATAGAGGTGAGATGACAGTGCTTCATAATGGAGTGCGATTTAGACCACTCGGCCACTCGGGGCCTCGACTTTTACTGCTCTTGGCCAAAGTGGTAGAGCATCCACCTCAGATGTGGGAGGTCGCAGGTTCGAACTTTGGCTGAATCATACCAAAAACTTATAAAAATGTACTAGCAGCTGCCTAACTTGGCGCACACAGCATTAAGAGGTTAGTGTTAGGGCTGGTTGATCTGGTGTCAGGATAATGTGACTGGGTGTAACATGATACTGCATGTCTGCAGCATGATGCCCAAGTGCTTGACATCAGTATAAACTGCCACATTGCAGACATTGCACCAATATGACTGAATTTTTTTTAAAGTTACATTAAAAATCGAACTCACGCGCATGCACACACACACACACACACACACACACACACACACACACACACACACACACTTTTCTATGTTTAAAGTGCAATTTATATCCATTTATGATAAGAAATACTTTTAGAACTTCATGCAATTCAGTGAAATTTGTGAGATTCTGAGAAACTTGAAAGTTTTAAAGTTTGAAGAAAAATTGTTGCTCACAGTAGGTGTCTTTTTAAGAACAATGTTCTTTAATAGTATTAATACATATTTATCTATTAAAATATTTACTTTATAATAAACAGTTAACTGAAGAATAGGTCATATTAATGTTAAATATATAATAACTGTAATGTTCTGTAGACTGGTACAAAACATATAACATGTTAGATAATCTAATTCAACATAAATCATGAAGACACCATGTTATAAACAATCTGCATATCAGTCCTGATTTCTTGAAGCCCATTATAATTACATGTCAAAAATGATACTTTGTCATGTGTGATGATCTTCCACATGGTGTTAATTGGCTTAAAGTTAGATGTTTTAAGGTCTATTACAACCTTACGTGATAGAACATCTCTATTGTCTTATCTTTTATTTAACTGAGCAGAGTGATTTGAGTTCCTCTTTGAAGACTTTAAGAGATAAATCTTGGGGCTTTGATTTATTTGAGTTTAATATCAATGGTCTAACATTCTTATGAAAGAAAACTTAGTAACCATTAAAAAATTTCTTGCTGTATGGATTCAGAGTGAACAATACAGTATTGTAATATCACAACACCATATTGGGTTATGCTCCACAGGATTGGAAACTTTCAGTTTCTGTCATGTATGTTGTTTGCTTGATGATCAGTCTTTGCAGTGAAATCTACCATAAATTAAGACTTTTTCTTATTTAATACGATCCAAAACAAAATTTGATACAAGTTTTGCTGCTGATCTTGTCATATTTATTTAATTCCAACTTGTTTTGTATTCCTTTTTGTCCAGTTTGTGAAAAACAAGTCAAAATGCTTAAAAGTTAAAAAAAATTTCTTCTTATTTTTGCATTGGATATGGTCCTAATGAACAAATTTTCTTCACATACACTCAAAGAGATTTAAATACCCTAATTTGCCCATCTGTATAACTTTTTTATGAAAATAGTTTTACATTTGAATTCAGTATTAATCATGCTGAGCTAGATATCCAAAGCATCTGGTTGATATTGAAATAAACCCATTGCTCATCGATATGTGAATTCTTGGACTCTTTATTAAATAACATACCATAGCTTAAAACAATGCAGCTTTGTGCAAAATAAGAATCTTTTTTTCAATGTTAGTCAGGGAATTTCCATTTTTGAACAAAAATTAGAAAACCAGTCTATGATGAATGATATAAAAATGGCAACCAATAAATTATTTAATATCTTGGTCATTCATTGTCATACTTTCACTTCCTGGACAATTTTTGGAAAATTATTAAGATTTTCTTTCTTTGTTGAGCACAAGAACATCTCCAGAAGAAAATGAAAGATGTATGTATGCAGTAAAAGTCAGGAGTGTTCTGCAATCTTCATTCTTCTACCTTTGAAAAATAAGAATACAGTAATACCTGCCTTGTGCTTAGTGGATTTATCTTTGTGGAAGACATCTTGACATGAAGGACAAGATTAAAAATTCTATTCCTAATATATATATTTTTTATCCACACATATTCTTTTATAAATTGCAATTGCAAACAAGATGAGCCGTGATCTGCTATCACTGCCAGTAGGATCAGAGTTTGTGTTGTTTGTTCTACTGATTGCTCCTTATATCCTTCATTGGCCTAGCTCTGCAACTTCATCATGTGACAGAAGATCTAGGTCATGCAGTTTGCAGTTGAAGTCGAATGGTATTGGAATATATATGGTGTCAACGGACATATCTTTGTATTGGATATTGAATTTTAGTGCTAAGTTTTGTCACACACAGAATGGTTAGGTGAGATTTTGCTTTATAATCACTTGTTTTGCGACATGTTTGCTGTTCCTGTAATTCTTTCATTGTTGGATTTCCATTTATGAGACCTGATGAACATATCTACTTGAATGACTTGCTTCAAGCAATTAATAGTTCTGTAGTCATTAAGTTTCAATAGTGGATTTGTTTTGAGTATAAAATGTAGCATTTTAAAAAGCTATACATGTAGTCAACCTCATGTTAGTATATCCACACTGGCATCAACAATTTAAGGCTTACGTCACATTTTTCTGTTTACATATATTTCCTTAATTCCTTGATAGATTATCATCAAACTTGGAATGAAGCGTTATGATGCTAAGAAAATTCATTGTGATGTGCTCACTTGCTTTTAATCCTCAAGGTCATAGGCACAGAAAATTTGTCTTAATGTTTTGTTTCATGGGTTATATACATTTCCCAGAAGCTTTGATACATTCGTATGATGTTTGGCATAAATCATTATGATGCTAAGAGAACATTCTATGACATTTTTATCTTTGGGTCAAGGTCAATAGTGGTAGAAAGTTTGCACTAGGGTTTTGGTTAAAGCTTTTTCATTGAATTGTATTTTCTATACCTCTTGATAGATTTTCATTATACTTGGCACAAATTGCTGCAAAGTTAATATAGTTTGTTCTACAATATGCCCACTCATCCCAATGAATTTTGAACCTCGGTCAGTTGTTGAATTCTTTTTATGGTTTTAGTTGAATATTTTTTCTTTTTAAATGTGCCCATATTTCTTAAATCTATTGATGGTTTTCTTTTCTACATGATGATTTATTATGAGGCTAGATCAATTTGTTCTGCAATATTCTTATTTACCCCAGTGACCTAAGTTGGGGTCAAAGTCACAGAAAATTTGCATTAAGATTTTGTTAATGTTTTTTTTAAAAATATTAAATGGTTATATTTCCTAATCCCCTTCATGGATTTTCTTCCTATATTTTTTGTGATGAACCATCAGCTAGGTCAATTCATTCCACAATATGTTGACTCATCCTTTTGATCTTTTTGATGTCAAGGTTACATATGTTACATCAATGCTTATATTATAGGGTTGACATACAGGCCAAGGCATTCTTGTTTTCCTATGTGGCTCAGGTTATTTTATCTTTCTGGATCAGGCAGTAGTGAAGCAAGGGAGATTTAGCAGATTTTTCTGTGATACAATTTTCTTTTCTTTTCTCCATTTCAGACATGGAATTTGAGCATTTTCGCATAAAGTCTGCCATTGTGAAAATTAAGAACTTGAGAGCAGGAAAGCCTTATTTTGACAAAGGTGTTCTTAAGGCTCATATTTCATGGCAGATCATAAAAGGTAAGTGTAAGGTTAGATTGTGAAGTCAAGAATGTTTGCCATCTTCTCTTTGTCTGGTCTTGTCACTAAGAGATTTGACAAAATGAAAATGTAGATATCACAAATAGATTACCCTTTTATGGTGGGTTATGCCGTCAGAATTTCAGGCAACAAATAAATTCAGTTTCAGTAATTCTTGTGTGGATCCCCAGAAAGTATTGTACAGTTGTAGCAGCAAGTAAGACATTATATTACATTGACCAACAGTCTTGTCAAATACTTGCTTAAGGATTGAATGTTACATTGACTCACCGTCATGCCAAATACTTTCTTAAGGATTAAATGTTACATTGACTCATAGTCATGCCAAATACTTGCTTATGGATTGACTATTACATTAAGCCACATTTTTGCCCAATACTTTTTTAAGGATCGAATGCGACATTGACTCACAATCATGCCAAATACTTGCTTAAGGATTGAATGTTACATTGACTCAAAGTCATGCCAAATACTTGCTTAAGGATTAAATGTTACATTGACCCACAATTATGCCCAATACTTGCTTTAGGAATGAATGTTACATTGACCCACAATTATGCCAAATACTTGCTTAAGTACTGAATGTTACATTAACTCAGTCATGCCAAATACTTGCTTAAGGATTGAATGTTAGAATTACTGAAATTATTTTTTTTTTACCATAGTGGTCAATCGGGGTGGATTCTGCAGGTAATATATAATCGAAATGAAGCCAAAACTTTTACTTTCATGTTGAAATATAGCCTAAGGTAGAAGACCTTGTACTGTAGTTTGCATTCCTGGTAGGTTGTTGATTCAGTAAAAAGAAAATACATGCACATAATTATTGTGTGTGCACGTTCTAGCAAGACTGGCCCTGATGAACATTTTTTAATTCCATCTCAGGAATTAAAGTCAGAATGTTTTTGTTTATTTCAGACTACAGGAAGATGGTGAAGAGTTTTCTGATATATTGGAGTCCGAGATCCTGTGCTCAAAATTATCAATCTAGTTCTGATCTGTCGGCCACATGTCATGTAAGTTTTCCAAGGAGGTTAGCATTTTTTGTCTATGTCACATAGGTATCACGCTCATGGCAGTGGTGACAACAATATTGATGCCTGTCATGGGCAACTCGGCTATATTCTTCTGTTAAAAGGAGTGTTTGAATATTTGTTTGTATTTAATATGGAAATATAAAAGTGATAGAAAAAGACCTTCTTTCCAATGCATCATAGAAAGTTATGTGTTGGCACGTACCACACAATTTTAAAGTGCATTGTAGAAAAGTTGCAGTGTGAATGAATTACAAGATAGTTAACCTTTTTTCCTGACTTTGACTTAGCATAAATGTTTTTAAAAAGACTTGTATTCTTAAAAACAAATAATATTAATGCTTTACCTGTAATCGCGCATGATCAGATTACATTACCTGGGAAAGAATCATCTTGATAGCTAATGAACCACAGGTGCAAAAGTAAATTAGGTTGATTATGCAACTGATGACAGTACACATATCTTGTATTCTGTTCAAGTATATGCTCATCTCATTTGATCTCTAGTCTGCATGTCTGCGTTGTTCTTCACCGTCATTTCTGATATAAGTTCATCTGTAGCTAATACACATGCACCAACCTTTACATTTACCCATACTTGGCCCCTAATGGAGACAAAGATGATTACTTCTTCATCCTAAGCTAGTGTATTTTTAAAAGAAAGTTTATAACTTGTTTGGAGAAATTTAAAGCCAGCTTGCTTTCCATAGATTTCTTTCCATGTCTGAAATCTTTAAAAATAGAAAAGCCTGAACTAGCACATTGTTTTGAAAGTTTGTAACTTTAATAAACCTGTGTAAAACTAGCAGATTTTTTCTTGTCAGAATTCTTTAAAAATAATCTGTTTAAATTTTGTTAAAAGTCATATTAAGTGCACACCCCTCCTTTTCAGTCAAAACTTCCATAAAAAGTCCATTACTGGGTGTGTGTGTCTTGATTCCAATACAGCTTGTGGAAGGGAGCAGTTGCGAAAATACACCTTTTACATCATCATTGAATTTTCCACCATGCATGCCTGATATTGTCTTACACTTTGTGGGCTACATCAGTCAGAAAACATACATTATGTTTGTTTAATTTGTCATGACCATATTTTGGATAAATAATGATTATCGATACCGGAGAATTTCCAACTTGGACAAAAGGAGCTGACAGTTCTAGTATATACACTTCTCCATCGATAACTCGTGCACAACACAATCCAACAGCATAGACCATGGCATAAAAATGGTGTGAGTTACCAATGTCACCCTGAAAAATAAGGAAAGGGATGGAAATTAGCTATGAAAAGAGAGTTTTGTAGTCAAGTATTTGGTTAATTGGTTGAATTATTGTTGTATAAATGTTTTGGAAATAATTATCATTAGCTTCTTTTCTGATAAAGTTGTTTGCTTCTCTGCATAAATAACCTTTATTTTCAAGATAACCAAATTTTTGAAAGATTATTAAAAACTTGACTCAGAGAGATTTTGGGGAATGTACTTTACTGATACATCTTTGATTCGTATGTCTGATCATTATAAAATTCCAGATGTCCAAAGGTTTCTACATTGGAATGATAATTTTTGACTTACAAAAAGCTTTCAGTACTGTGAATCGTTATATATTGTGTAAGTAATGTTTAGGATTAGGAGTTATGTCCATTGAATAGTTTGAATCATATCTAAGAAAAGAAAACAAATTATCAATGTTAGCAATACAGAATCCAGACCTTTGACAGTATCATGTGGTGTACGTCAGGGTATTATTTTAGCATATGTATTTTTTCTAATATGGTGTAATTCTGACTATTCCTGTTCTTCATGGTGTACCAGAATTGATACAGAATCTTTGAAACAAACTCTAAATAGCACAGAATAAAACCAAGATTAATTAGTAAACTTGAATCCGGATGAAGAATCAGACCGTATGAATTTAATGGTTTGAGAGTGATAAAAGAGAAATCTCCATCTTACATGAGGAAAAGATTTTTGAAAATTAGCGATCATCATTTTGTTATCAGAAATAGTAAATTTAAATTTGTAAAAACCCTGTGGCAGTGTATTAATTCTGCTTGTACCTGGTAGTGTATATATGTACTTATATGTGGTAGTGTATTGATGTACTTATACAGTGGAACCCCACTATAACGCGATAATTGGGGTCCACAAAATTGGGTCGCATTAATATCGGGGTCGCACTAATGCGGGGTTTTAAAGTATTTTACTTTCTTGAGAGAACAACTCATTGGTACATATACATGTATTCATGTCTAATGTATACGATGAATAGGGTATCAACACCGTTTACTATCATGCCGTCGTGGCATTCAGTTCATATATAATGCCTGTAATTCCATTGAAAAATTGCACACAGCTTTACAATATTCACTATTTTTTCCCGATCATTGTATCTGAATTCAGCGTCTAATATATAGCCTGAACAGAGTATCAACACCGTTTACTTGCCATCTGATATCGTACCGTCGGGGACTGAAATTCATCAACAAAATATGTAATTCCATTGCAAAAATTGCATACATATTTAAACTAATCAATAGTTTGGTCACACATCATTATGTGTCTGAATTCAATGGGAAAAATTAACAGCAAAATTAGGTTAAGAAAGACGAAGCACGTGTACGGTTCATTACGTTCCAAGGTCTATAAACGGTGTCTGTACAAATTTCATACTGCTAAAATGTTCTCATATGCATTTCCGTGTACACTTATCCATTGCAAATTTCCAATAATTAACGCTCGTATGCCTATTCGGTTGAACGACTACAACAAGAATAATTACCAATCAACACATGCTTTCAGCGTGCATATAACTTTTACTTCAGATTTTGTGAATATCGAAAGAAACGTGTGAAAACTACTATACTAGTCATGGCGCAAAGTGCAAAGAATGATTTGCATTTGTGAAGTTGCTTTTCCATAACAGTAAAATATTGTTATTAAAAAAAATAGGATATTAATAACGAGTTCATAAACAAACACCATACCCATGTAAAACCCGAGAACTAAGTGCAGTAGGCCTGCAATGGTCATGAGTCACTTTTTAAAAAAAATGTAAAGATGAACGCACGTACAATTTCATACCCTTTCAATTTCCAGCTAATAAAGCGGACATTATTTACTGGTCAACTGATTGCGTCTAATAACACCGAAATGTCCAGCAAACATGTTGGCGTCTTTCGTTTTTTTATGTTTATTAAATTGTAAGAATCTTTTATCAACCACCGCATTGTCTGCTGCTTGTTTGTGTATGCAGTTAAAGAAACGCATGTCGGCTATTGTTTGAGCAATGATGGTATACAGAATTAATTGAAGACAATCACTAAGACGACTTACTGGCTATACTCGTGGATCAGTAACAAGTAACATTTCCGATAATGTTTATTTTGGCATAACACTTCAAGAATTGGGTGAAATTGTTAAATTTCAGAAGCCAAGCCACGATCATATTATATTCAAATTCATACTCGAACTCTTCCCTAAAATGATAATAAACGTTTTACACACTATTTCTCATACTTTTAAAAAGTATTTTTCAGGGTAAGCAAAAAATACACGTACATGCAATTAAAAATTCAGGAAAAACGCCACGATCGTCTTATATATCATATTATACTAGAATTCATACACGATATCTTCCTCAAAATGATAATATATTTTTTTGCGCGAAGTGCAGAGAACGAATTGCGTTTGTGAACTTGCGTTACCATGATGGTAAAATATTTTTATAAAAAAATAGGAAATCAATACCGAGTTCATAAGTAAACCCCATACACAAGTAAAACCCGAGAACTAAGTGCAGTAGGCCTGCAATGGTCACAAGTCACTTTTATAAAAAAATTTTAAAGCTGAATGCATGTTCAGTTTCATACCATTTCAATTTCCAGCTAATAAAGCGGACATTATTTACTGGTAACATGTCCGATAGTGTTTATTTTGGCATAACACTTCAAGAACCTGGTGATATTGTTCAATTTTAGAAGCTATGCCATGATCGTATTATATTAAAATTCATAAGCGAACTCTTCCCTAAAATTATAATAAACGTTTTACACACTATTTCTTGTACTTAAAAACTATAATTTTTATGAGAAATATACACATACATGTATTTAAAATTTCAGGAACCATGCAACAATCATATTAAATTCGAATTCATACGCGATCTCTTCCCCATAATGATACTAAATTTTGTATTCTCTATTTCATGTACTTTGAACAAAAAATATTTTTTATTGTGCAAATGAATATAGGAAATTTCGGGAGCCACGCCATGACCACGTTATATCCAAATTCACGTTATAGCAGGGCGCATTATAGCGGAGTTGCACTGTATGTGGTAATGTATTGAATCAGATGTACGTATATGTGGTAGTGTATCGATATACTTGTATGTGGTAGTGTATTGATGTACTTATAAGTGGTAATGTATTGATGTACTTGTATGTGGTAATGTATTGATGTACTTATCTGTGGTAGTGTATTGATGTACTTATGTGGTAATGTATTGATGTACTTATATGTGGTGGTGTATTTATGAACTTACATGGTAAGGTATTGATCTACTTGTATCTGGTAGTTTATTGATGTACTTATGTGGTAATATATTGATGTACTTATATGTGGTGGTGTATCTATGTACTTATGTGGTAATGTATTGATCTACTTGTATGTGGAGGTGTATTTATGCACTTTTACCATTAATATGGCTTCAAACACAACAGAAAGCATTACAATTTGCTTTCTGTGAGTTTTTACACACTTGTATTTTTATCAACATGGATGTTTGATTTTATGTTAAAATATCAACACATCATCCTGATTAACCTTTATCTGTATAGGAGTACCATATTTACTCACATACAGGTTGGATCCAGGTACTAACTGGATAGACCAAATCTGCCAGCACATTATGCATTGGTGGATCTGGGTCTGTGCAGTTGGTTAGGAGTAACCAGTGGGGTAAACAACATAGACGTACATGTGCTGGCACATCAGATGGTGTGTTGTATGCAGTTGGACTTATTATAAAGTATATACGGTATGAATCTATTATGGCCAATATATAGGTAAAAAAGGTCAACAAGAGAAAGATAAAAACAAAATTAACTGTTTTAATTATTAAATAATGCATTTTCAAAATGTTGGATAACTTGTAGATTGGCTTCAAGACGTTGGATAACTTCCTCTAGATGTTGGATAACTTGCCAAATGGCTGCTTGGTTCCTGAAAATAGTGTTATAAAAAGGCCTGAGTGTATTTAGACTTTCGGACAGCTGCAATTTACCCCTGCTTATCTTCAGTATTGAATCATAATTCAAAATAGAGATGCTACCAAATATTGCAGTGAATTCTTGCAGCAAATACCTTTCCTTGTTTCATATTTGAATAAAACTAGAAAAATGCTCTGCATCTTATGGATGTTACAAGTGTCCATCTGACATGATATATTGTATATGTTAATACTTGTTGCAAGTAGAAACAGAATGTTCTTTGAGTTATATGACATAATGCAGGTATGTGCAACCTATGACCTGGTTTTATCTGGTTATATGATTTACATCATATGTGTACATTTAAAATTGATATCTAGCCTGTTCCTTGGAGGAAGTCGCACATACCTTACTTAATACATGAAAATATTATTGCAAAAGAACATGTGGCTATATATACTTTCGCTTGTAGTCTTTAATTTTAATGTAATGTGTTATTTCAGGAGACGTACTTTGAGCTGTACGATTTGTTGTATGAGTGTGATTACGATGTGAAAGTTAAAGCTGTCACACATAGCGGCATGATTGGCAAGGCTACTGCCATCATGTTACGTACCCCGCTGTGTGGGGATATTGCTGTCAAAGGAGGCAGTCTTCCACCCCAGTGTCCAGAGAGAGGTAAGAAACAAAATATAGTTAGCTCTTGCTAAAACATGATTCAGTACAGCCATTAAAGTGTACCATGTTACGGTTGAGGCTGTATTGTATTGAGGTGTGTTATAGAGAAAGACGGCACCATAATGATGTATTCTGAATATAAAAAGGTAAAGAAATATAGGATATGCTGTATATGAAACTTCATTGTAACTGGCATTTATCATTTAATAACTAACAGACTAAGGAGAAAAATAAATCAAATATAAATGATATAACTTAATTTAGACAATGGAATCCATGACAATAGCAATGATATAACTTAATTTAGACAATGGAATCCATGACAATAGCATTGATATAATAGTAGCTGAATTATTTTGAGTTAATGTATAATGAGGAGGAACCACTGTATCATCTTTACCATCCTAGTAATATAACAGCACCATGTTATATTGAGTTAATGTATAATGAGGAGGAACCTCTGTATCATCTTTACCATCCTAGTGATGTAACATCAGCATGTTATATTGAGTTCATGTATAATGAGGAGGAGCCGCTGTCATTTTTACCATACTAGTGATATAACAGTAGCATGTTATATTGAGTTCTTGTATAATGAGGAAATTCAATATCACCTTTGCCATAACTGTGATATAAGAGTGACTGTTATATTGAATTAATTTAAAATGTTGGACAACTGTATCATCTTTGCCATACCTGTGATATAAGAGTAGCTGTGCTATATTGAGTGTTAATGTAAAATGTGGGACAATTCAGTATTCTTTATCAGACCATGATATAAGACTGGCTGTGTTACATTGACTTAATGTAAAGTAAGGCACACACTGTATCCTCTTTATCATACTGGTGATAAATGTGGCTGTGTCATAATGACTATGTAAAATGCATGTCCACAGCGCCATCTTAATATAAGAGAGCTTGAATTATATATAGTTTATATAGAATGAATGACCACGTTATCATCTAAATTATATTTTACATGTGTATTTATTCATTGCATTCTGTTCATTTGTATAGCTTTACTAGTCTACCACCCATCCATTAGTACAAGTTTGTTAATGCTTCTCCTTGTAAACTACTTGGAGAATTACCAAAGTCTATTTGGTCTTAAATGAAAATTGTGCTGTTCTGACATCCAATATGGCCACCATAGCTGCCATTTTGTAAATCTTGTTTTCATTGCTATACCTAAATGGATGGTCATATCAACAAGGGGTTTTCACTAAAATAATTCTCACATAGTTGGTCGTTAATGAAAGGGAGCCTGCCTAGACCAGCATAAATCAGCTGACTCGATGTGTCATTGTAAAAAAAACACTTGGCTCCCATTTTCTTGGCATGATATAATCAGGGAAAAAAGTGTCATTAAAATCATGAAAAACAAAAACTAAATGAAAGTGATGCTGATCTTATGTTTCATATGGTCCAGCTTGAAACCACTGTTATTCAGGGTTCTAATGCTAATAGAAAATTGAAAAAGTTGGGAGAAAGAAAATATTTGTTTACCGGTACACACAAAAATATGTAATTGAGTTGTAACTGAACAGATCGGGATTTGTATTTATTGAGTTCTTTCAGGAACTTTTGGAGATTGCAGGACTCATCAGCCAGTTGAGATGTTATTGCTCTAGGGATAATTTAGGTGCTTACCTTAAACATATAGTCATTTCCTTCCAAGTGGTTAGGCAATTGAATTGGTAAAGTGGACTAGTTACCTGTTAGTCATGGCCATATCAGTAAAATAAAATTAAAGTAGAAGTTATGAATTCCAGTCTAGTGTCACAATGTGTCAGCACTGCTGTGACATTTGATCTCAGTGAGTGTAAGAAAAAATAAAATAATAAAGCTTTTCATCTAGTTTACCCTTTAAAACTTTAAATCAATTAAATTAAATTAATGGTAGTTTGCACTGGTAACACTGTATTAAACAAGATAATCAGTAGTAATCATTGCCTCCCTAAACTCATCTTTGTGGTGAATGTTACTTTCAGATCTTTCTAATATGTACTTAAGGGATGATTCAAGACTATAGTTTTGGGTACCTAATTCCAAGAATTGGGAATTTTTATTGTAAAATGAGTATTTTGTGGTATGTTTCGAGTATTTTGGAGAATTCCTTTAGTATTTGGGGAAGTTTTTCACACATTGTCTTATCATTTCTATCCAATCCTTCTTCATTGGTCATTTTGTTGCAATTAATTTTCAGATGACCATTTATAGCAGATTAAAAAAATGAATATTATAAGCGCATGTGTTTAGTGTCAGACCTGCCAACCCTTATGATTTTGACGTAAGTCTTATGAAAATTACCCTTAAAGTACAGACATACGGCATAAAAACAAAATCTATAGAAAAATGAAGCTTTAAATTGCACCTATGTTCATGTGAAGGGTCTGCATGATCAAACAGTTGATTATTGAATTTTTTAAAAGTGGCGTTTAGCAAGCGACGCATGTTAAAGACGAAAGGGAAAATAAGCCTCTTGAAAAGTGTTAATAATCAGCACAGAAGAATAAAAAGGAATATTCAAATTCTTGTGAATAAAAAGCTGAAAGGGACACAGTTACAATTATTGGACATCACATGCCAGTATGAGTATGTCTCGTGGCGGGAGATATGATTGCCATTGTCATGTGAAGTGGATAAAGAATTTCCAAGAATTACATCAAGTTAAGAGATAGCAACAAGCCACTGAGCTGCGTAGAGTTTGGAACTAAAGTTTGTGCAACAGTACTAGTGACAAATAAAGTCGATGCGTACTTCACAAAATTTGCAGCTGAACATAATGTTTATCATTGCTGCTTGTTTTGAATACCGAACTTTAAATTACATTTCCCAGCTTTGCAGTAGCAGTTTATGATATTTTGTTACACCATGCTGAAAACAAGACGGTCTTACGGAAAAAAATCAGCTGCCTTACTGAGACTAACCTGTCAGGGTTGGCAGGTCTGTAGTGTGAACAAAAATTAATTTTATAAAGTTGCGTTCATAACTAGCGGTGGTTGTGGAAGTTGTTTTGTTCTTGGCATAAACATAATTTTCTATCAGCAAGTCATAAATCTAAAATTTTTTTATATGTTTATTCATCTAACATGATATAAATCTAGGCTTCATCATAACAATTTTGTTCATTAATAAAGATTTGAGTGGACTCAAGGTGCCCTATTTACATACAGCTCCATTAGTTTCACATCAAAATTAAAGTTGTTTTAAAGGATAAGAATCATTGCAGCCTGTTGACCTTGAAATGTTAAGTCCCAGATGAGAAGTGTATTCATTTTTTTTATAAAGACATGCACATCTCGTGATCACACTCTGCATTGGATACAGTTTTGACAATGCTAATGTTATATCAGTCCAGAATAACTTGGCTCTGACAAGAATTTGATCAGAATCCAGCAGAAAAGTTTGAAACCAGTACCATCCAGTCTAGAGTTAGGGTAGTTTTTAACTATAGTGACACTTGCATGACCTTCGTATCCCCCCTTGTTAAACCAGTTGAATTCATGTTTTCAGTGATAAACCCACCCAGGGCCATTCCTTCCTTTACTTCATTAACCAGCAACATTAACTGCAGCATAGAGGTGCGATTGACATGGCAACCACCACAATCAGACTTGCCGATACAACAGTACCATCTAAAATGGTGGCTATCGGAGAAGGTGCAAGTCCCCGGAACAAATTCTGATCAACACCTCTACAGACGAGAAGCCACTGACATAACTTTACCAAATGTAAGTGTTAACTTCTGCACCTATCATGAGCATTTATTATATCAACATCTGTTACTTAGACTAATAAATAAGGCATAGACCGTGCAAGGGTGTGTTAGTGTGCAAATCATACAAACCTGATGAATTTGCAAACTTGGAATTTCAAAGCAGTGATGAATGAGAAAACTTGCAAATTAGTAAAGAGTCATGCATATAACAATGCACTGTGTGTGGTATAAAATATGTTAAGATAAACTGTTATGATGAACTGAATAAATAAGAATCAAAATTGTAAGAATACTTATATGATTACAATATCTCTGTCCATTCCAATGTATGCAGATGTTGTTACTGTAGAGTTTAATGCCATTTTGAAGCACAAGATAGCAGGATTCCCACACTACCGGGAAAAGGGGGGAAAAGTCGATAGAAATTATATATTTTTTCCCGACCATGAAAAGTCCTTGAATTTTGCAAATATTGATAAAAGTCTGGAAAAACCCAGGAATTTTCCGCCACCACTTGACACCCGAAGCAATGACGTAATAGAGTCGTAACTAAACTGAGCGTGAGTTAAATTTATTGAGTTCTAACCAGAATATTTGGAGGTTGCAGTATGGATCATTTGGGTGCTTGCAATAATATGTCAATATGTCAAACCAAATGCTCAGTGGATTAGATTTGTCTAGTAGACTTTTATTTTCAAAGTCAGCTTGATATTCGTATGTTTCAATTACATAGAAGGGATGAAAACCAGTCTTGCATCACAAGAGGCCAGCATGGTTGTGGCAAAGCATAGCCACTTACCGGATGGCTGAGCAAACTTAAACATTGTTAGATCAAGTGATACATGCATGAAATCGATATGAAAAATACTTATTTTCTCAGAAATTGTTTGTAACAAAATTGCTGTGTCTTTAGTCTGCTGAAAGACAAGATAAAACTACAGCGTTTTGATGAAATGCTACCTGGTACAAGCGATATGCATTGTTAGTCGAATGAGTACACAAATCTAACAACCCACATTCTCAAAAGTTTTAGAGAAAAAAATATTAAATGATAGTCATATGCTGGTTGTAATAAAAATACAAAAACGAAAGAACACAAAATTCTCCATATTTATATATTTTCCAAGAGCAACTTCTGGAGTTTTGTTGTATCATGTGATACCATGTTGACATGTGCTCTCTGCTTTATAAATCAGATTGGCCAGATTGCTGTTTTTTTTTAAAAAAGTTTCTGACTTTCATTTAATATAATTGAATATCTCTACAACAAAAGGAGTTTGTTGTTGATATCACATGCCTATTGGACTTCCTATGTCGTCGTTTGAGTGAGATTTGTGAAGTCATGTGACTTGTAATGCAAACAGCGAGTACAGGGTCAGGTTTCTTCTATGCCGTACTTTCGTCTAGTCTGTCAGTGGATTAAAGACATAATGTTTATAATTCTTGCCATTTCTGAAAATAAATTATTTTCTAATGGTTTGATGTAGGTTTTAGTCGTTACAACATAAGTTTAAATATGCTAGGCCCACTGATAAGCGACTAACATATGTTGCTATGCATGGTGGTGGCAAATTCAAAATTTTCGATATGCAATTGCATTGACCCCATACCCCAACTTAAATGTCCAAATATGAAAAATGTGGTGGGAATATTCAGAGAGAACCCAGATTAGAAAACAGACTGTTATTCGTTTTGAGCTAAATTTGTAGTCCAAATTGTCGAATCTCAGAGCTGAAATGAGAAATTGTCATCACTTTTACTATATATTAAAAAGCTATATGAGCCTCTCTATCAATACAGACTTGGGGACTGGTTTAACGAATTACAAAAAGATTAGTTGATTCTACAGAATATTCAGCCCTTGTTTATATAACAAGATATAATTTTGATGGTCTTTTGTCAGAATTTAATTCAACCTGTTTGAAAACGTTTTTTAAATGATGGATTTTTAACCAGGTTGTCTTAAGGAGATTATATTTGTTTAAAAAAATATAGTTTGGATTTTATTGGCACAAATAAATTTAGGGTTGAACTTTTTCCATTGCAAGACAAGATTTAAATTTTTCCTTGTTTTTTTATATACTGTAATAGGAAATGTTTACTTTCTATAAGATGCATGCATATATATATATATATATATATAATTCTTTAGAATTAAAGGTTTGAAAGGAAACAAAACTAATTTATGTTCATTAAGTTGTTCCCACTTGGCAACATAATGCAGTCAGCAAAATAATGTTAGAAATTTTTTTCGGTACATTAAAATGACTTTACATGCCAATTTATAGGAATATAATCAAACTTGTTTTATGTGATACATTTTGTGGTTTTGTACACGATCATCTTTTCTGACTTCGATGTTTTGGAGAGTCTCGAAAGAGAAACACCTTTAGATTTGGAAAATGCATGTTTTACAATCTAACATGTTCCCTAATTCCATTCAGTAATGGTCATATGTGAACCATGAATATTTTTTTTTTCATCCTGGAAAACCCCTGGAAATGACCTGGATATTTATCTTTAGAAAAGCGTGGGAACCTTGAGATAGGCTATACATGGCAGCCAGTATAAATGGTGTGTTAAGAACCAGGGAAAACCATGGAAAGAACCACCGACCCATGAGATTCTACTGGCAAGCTCCTTTGGGGCCTCTGATTGGTCTAAAGCACTCTCCGTTACGGATCACTGCCACCTCACCTCTGTCAGCACAGGTTTGAATCTCAGTTTCAGCCAATGTGGCTATGTGAGAAAGCTTGCCAATAACTTCTCGTGGGTCGGTGGTTCTTTCTGGGTTTTCCTGGGTTCTTCCTCCACCATTAAAACTGGCTGCCATGTATAGCCTATCGTTTGCTGGAAAATGGCGTCAAACCCAAAAACACAACAACTCCTCCTTCGTTTTTGGTGATTCCCTACCCCACCCCAATCTACCAATAAAATCCTGGCAGCATTTCGGATACTGTAAACTCACTTCTTTTGTGGGTATCATTTTTGTGCCTTTGGAGAACTTTTTCAGTATGTAATGCAATCATTGTAAATGTTGTTGGGGACAGTTTGTTCCAGAGTTAAATATATTTTCATTTGAATTAGGATAAGAAAATCTACTGGGGTAAACATATACTACTTCAGTGTCTTTGCACTATGAAGGCATACTTGTACTCAGATTACTTGAGTAAACTGCATTGTATGGGATGCTGCCACCTTGATAAACATGATTGACACAAGGTAAGTTTTTATCTCAGATTTTCCTATAAAGAATGTTTTGCAAAACAATGTGGTCTAATAGCAGCTGTTTATTTCAAATGCGGGAGGTCACATATTTGAACCCCGGCAAGCCAGAGACTTATAAAAATGATATTAGCAGCTTTTTTGCTTGGCATTCAGCATAAAGATGTTAGTGTTAGGACTGATCAGCCTGGTGTCAGGATAATGTGTTTGGGTAGGACATGATGCCTCACTGCTAGACATCCCTATAAACTGCTATGCTGCAGACATCATTGTGGTATCACAGAAATTGTTAAAGCTATGTTACAAATCTAAATCGCACAGACACACACACACGACTTATAAAGTAAAGACAGAAGTGATGCAAATGGTTTGGAGGCTGGAGACTGTATTCCAAAGAACTCTAGTTTTTCTTCTTGAAATCTTCATACATTCTCTTGATAAATGTCTTTTTAATATAATTGTAGGTGATAGGTGCATTGATATTGTATACATTTTGTTTTAGCAAATCATAAGACATAGATATTAGTAATGGTTAGTAATTAGGGTCTTTTGAAAGTCATATGCACCATAGAAGCACCCTGTGGCTTGATTGGATTTATGGTTGGTCCAGTATACTGTATGAACTCATATGCATATAAGTTGACCCACTGCCTCAAACTAAATAGGTAAAACATTAAAAAGTGCGTGACCTGTTCATATGCTGACCCAATAGTCTATTAATGCTACTTGATCTGAAAGGATGGTCATAGTTGTATGATATCTATGCATCAAAGTACATGGGGGTTAAAGGTAAGCATGTTATCTCATTTTCAATGATATACAGTAATGATATATACTGGTAGTCAACAAGAGAACTTACGTTTAGACCTCCCTTCTTCCAGGCATTTATTTTTTCCTAAATTATTCTGCTTACATGTGAATATATATGGTAGAAATACCATGTGGGTTGCTTGCATTTGGGGTAGACCCAATATAGAGACACTTGTTGGTGGCTTGGATTTAGGGTAGGACCAGTATAGACACACCCTGTGGGTTGCATGGATTAAAAGTAAGCACAGTATAGATACACCCTGTAGGTTGCTTGGATTTTGGGTAGGCCCAGTATAGATACACCCTGTGAAATGCTTAAATTTAGGGTAGGCCCAATATAGATAACCCTGTGGGATGCTTAAATTTAGGGTAGGCCCAATATAGATGCACCCTCTGGGTTGCATGGATTGATACTTAACCGACTTTGGTTAAGTGTTTAGTCTTTAGTTTATTTCACAAGCATTGTTCATACTAGACTCGTTAAACCTGATGATTTTTTGCATTACCATAATACTGCATCCTTATTACATTTTATTTGTGCTGCCATCATTAGCATATTTCATGTATTTTTTTGTACCCTTTAATTTTTCATACACAATCCAGTTATCAAAATAATAATTATTTAAATGTATCATAATTTTTCATACATATCACATTGTATTTTTCGAAAAATTCCATTAAATTATCAGACATAAAATTTCTACTAAGAAGATTTACGTTTGCAAAAAAGATTAAAAATAGCATATTGCCATTTTGTTTTTACAAAAATTAATTAATTGTTGGTGAGAAAATACAATGATTGATGCATAAGCATGGGCACCCGCAGCATAAGTCAAGGGGGTCACATGACCCCCCACTCCAAAATCATACTGCAAATATATATATAGATATATATATATATATATATATACATATATATATATATATATATATATATATATATATATATATATATATATATATATATATATATATATATATATATATATATATATATATTCCTACAAGTTTAATCATGCAAATGAAGCTGAAATATATGTCACAAAATGCTTAGTAAACATTAGCTTTCGTTTCAGACTGTTTACTATACTAACTCTCCTGGCTGTGACCCTTCACCTTGCAGAAAATCCTGCAGGTGCTCATGTGCATAAGCTCTCTTACTGTCATTACAATATCTACTGGTGTTTATTCACAAATGGACAAAGGACTTCACAGACCATACCTTTAAATATTATCATTAATTAGTTCTCCTTATTAAGACCGTCCCATAACAAAACATCACATGCATTTTAAGATGAATTTGGAAGACCTTTGATGTTTTCTTATCCAACAAAAATTACATCTCAGGACATGTTAAAGTGAAGACCACAGACCATTGGTCAACTAGTCTTATTGTTTCATTATAGTCATACAAACATAAAATATAAAACCCTAGTCATTTTCTATCGTAAATATGAAAGTCACAGACTCCATTAAATTGATTCGTGTATATATATACATATACTATCTTTTAAGCACTTGTTCTCTTTTGACTTGGCTATAAATAACATTTTATTGCAAATCTATTCTACGATATACCCAACTATTATCTTTATTGGCCAGTTCAAATAACAGGTATGATCGCTTGTCCTTATAACATCTTCTGTATGGGCAACAGCTTAAATAGCACATTGACTGATTTTCATTTCCCTCAAGAGAGCCTCGTTTTCCTACTGGAAGCTTTGCTGATGTGACCTCTTCTTTCAATTCTTGCACTAAATCAGGTTTCAACTGGAATAACCCAAAGCACTAAGCATGTGTAATTGCCGTGTAAATAACACGGCCTAGCCATGTGGTTGTTGCGACCATGTACATAATAATTAAAACAAGAATGTATTGTTGATTTAGAGGTGTTTATTGATAATGGAATATAGTAGGGTCTTAATACAAGAGGATTATTACAATTGTCAGGTAACAGTCTTTTTTTCTCATTGCAAAAGCTACAAGTATAAAGCACCCTGAATAAAGACGATCTTGTACACTGACAAAATTTTGTTTCATCTCTCTCTCTCTCTCTCTCACACGCACATGCGCTTGCGCACATTAACTAAAATGTGATTTCAAGTTCTTTATTTTTTATTGCAATTTGATAATGAGATTATTGTTAATGTAAAAATACAAGTTGTACTTAATTTCTTGTCAATGTGGTCTCATATTGTTGCGTACAATTTACCAATAAATTATACCCATAACTAATACATGTTCAAACCATCTTAATCATTTTGCCAACATTACACAACATAACAGCTACATATACTCTAAATGCAGACGAGCTTGCACATTGAGACATAATCCTCTCTCTCTCTCTCTCATTCACTAATAACAACAAATATTTTTGAGTACTTTTATTTTTATTGTAATTAGATTCTTGAGAGCAAAATGAGACAGAAAATATATGTTTACTTTGTACATTTGTACCGTTCGGTTGTCGAGTAGCGTGTGTTCAGGTATGATCCCTTAATTTCATACATGGTCAGTACCACAAAATGATAATTATTTATTTTACATATTATTTTTTGTACACTGAAATTAATAATTATTTTTTTGTGTACGAAAAATAACTTGAAATACGGTACTCTATCAGCATTGGTTTGAGTCTCAGGCTTAGCCAATGTGGGTATGTGAGATAGCTTGCAAGTAGCTTCACATGAGTCGGTGGTTCTTCGCAGGGGTTTCCTGCCTCTTCCTCCACCAGTTAAACTGCCTGCCATGTATAGCCTATTGTGTGTTGAAAAATAGCTTTAATCCCACAATAAAAACAACTGCAACACCACCAATTTACTGGCTTCAGTAATAATATGCATTTAGTTCATCCCCACATGGTATGTATATAATATCCTAAATAGAATCACAAAACATGATTCAGACTCATGTTTTAGACTTGGCTGTATTTAGTTCATTTCTGGGGACCCCAGGGTGGCTGAGTGGTCTAAGGTGTTTGCCATTATGTATCATTCACACATCTTGCATGTCCACATTAGTTGAGCCTTGGCTTGACCAATGTGGGTATGTGAAAAAGTAGCTTCCCATTGGTCTTTGGCTCCTTATGGAGTCTTTCTTCCTGCCTTCTAACTCTGCTAAATAACATTGACTGCCATGTATGCCATGTCAAGTGATGAAATGGGTGTTCAACTAAAAAACCAACTGAAAAGTTAAATTTTGTACGTGAAGCTAAATTTGCAGACTATGTTCATGCTAGAATCATGAAATGTTATGCTGACGTGCAGATCTGTAAATTTCACCCCCTCACAACGAAAAGATTAATGGGACCTATATTTTAAATTTTGCTATGTTGTGGTAAGCATCACATGGGTTCTGGTGTGCTGTATGTGTACCATCTTGTACGGTATCATGAAACTTGTTGAGTGGATGCATGTTGTTAAGTGCTAGACCCTTTTCGCAAAAAGGGGTTTATGTGTTCTTTATTTTATGCACTTCTAACTTTGTTGAAATTTTGTATTGAAAGTTCATGTTTTAATAATATAACATATGACACAGTCACAACACTTAACATTTGGATGCATCTCTATTAGTACTGTAACCTTACAACCAAAGGAGGTCACGATGACCAACATTTAATATTTCACTAACATAGTTTAAGAATTTTTTTAGTTTAAAAACCAAATTTAGTTTTGTAAGTTATATATATACTAATTTAGTCAAAAGGCCCTTTCTGACCAATGCAGTTGAAAATAGGAAAAAATATATTTTCTCAGTGGTAAATATTCTATTTTAATGACTACATCCATCCATCCATCCATCTGTCCATTGTTTAATTTCTCACAAGGGATAACTATAACAGAATGTGTTGGAATGAGAAATACAGTTCATAAAAAGTTAGACATGTGATGCTTGCATTGTATTGACTTAAACTGAATGGCAGCTATTTTCTTTTAAGGTATCTACCGAGTACATCATGCGGGGTCTGAATTACTCGGAACATTATGTTATAGAACTATATGCCGTGTCTGCGGCAGGGCCTGGGAAGTCAGTCAATTCAGAAATCTGGACAACAGTCATACCATGCAAACATGATAAAGAACCAGGTATAGGTGGATTTTTAGGTCTAAACTTTTTACTTTTTCTTCTTTAATTATTTCACTCGATTACATTGCTCATCATGTTTTGGGCGCATTTGTTAAATTGGACAGTTGGGTTTTTATTTAAAAAAATGTGCAAATATAGCAGTTACCCAAAGCACATAAAAACATTTCATCAATTAAAGAAAGTGTAATTTTATGGAATTTATGAACTAAATGAGTTCATGCAGAAAAACATGACCAGCTATATATACGTTTGTAATTTTTGGCCTTTTCTGAGATCATATTTTATGTATAGAGAAAATCTAGCTTAAGTTTGAATTTTAGCATTTTCCAGAAATATATTGTGGGGTTATGGCCCTTTTTTAATGTGAACCTGGGTAGCAAGAAAAAATGTTTTCCATGATTATGCTTTGTTTTCAATGTTTTGCCATTTTTGATAAATTTGTCTACGAATCAGTTCAGAAGATTCTCTAAATTGGTGCATCATATGATATATATTTTCAGAACCACCAGATAAAGTGAAATTGACATCTGAGCGAACAACAAAGGCAGCAATTCTCCCATTTTCCAACAAGACTGCATCAACCTCACCACCACCACCATCACTGCCACCATCATCGTCAAAAAATATTGTACCAGTAGATAGAACATTACAACCAACATCCACATCTATCATCACATTGGCAACAAAACAGCCACCACCCACCCCACCAGGAAAACCATCCCAGAATATCCCACCTAAAATACCAGATATCTATAGCATAGTGTATTATTTATTCTTCTTTATTTCTGAATGGTTGAAAAAGCATTTCTCGTAGCAGTAAGTATAATGTAGATTTTCTAGGCCTGCTCGATTTATTGATAGTTATGAAATAAGATCATTTTATTTTTGTTTGCCTTTAAAGCATATAGTCAATGTTTCTTCAGACCTTTCCTACCCAGTTAAATATTTTGAAAAAACTTTGTATCAGTTGATATTAGATTATTTGTCTTTCTTTCAATCATAGTTTGTCTCATTAATGGGAAGAAAATTTGCATGTGTTTGAATAGGATCTGTCATGTGGCTAGAATTTGCTGTGCTTGGTTATTTGATGCAAATCACCTACATTTTTATCATTATTTAATGTTAGACAATCATAGAAAATCAAAATACCTATTGAGGGTAGACGATAATTGGATTGCATTTAATGGAAACAAATGTATGGTGAACATATGACTTAACAGTACTGTACGTTAAAGTAGATTTCAAATTGGCTAACTTGATATGTCACTCGGAAAGGCATTACTGTATGCTAAAGTCGATTTCACATTGGCTGACTTAATATGTCACTGGGAAAGACATTACTGTATGTTAAAATAGATTTAAAATCGGCTAACTTGATATGTCACTGGGAAAGGCATTACTGTACACTAAAGTAGATTTCATGTCAGCTGACTTGATATCTTAATGGGAAAGGCATTTAGGTTCCATTTCCTTAGGGCTGTTCCATTTAATATTCATGGTACCCAGGGAAGGCAGTTAAAAAAAAAATGATTGCACAGAGTTCTTATGAAAATGAAAGGAAAATTCATCTATGGGCGAGTACACCACATTAAAAGTGCCATCCCTTGTCCCAGGGATGCATTACTGGAACAGAACTTAGCATGATATAGCCAGTAATGTATTAAAAGTAAACAAAAACAAAACAAAACTAATAATTCATACATACCATGCATACTTGCTTATAAGTTGAGTCCTACTGCAATCAGCACAAATCCACATCAGTCATTGCATAATACAATAGTAAATCAGTCTTGGTGTTGTTTGTTCAACTGGTTACTCTTAACAAACTGTAGAGACTCGGATTTGCTATCACATTATGCAAAGGAGATCTGGGTCTGTGCAGTTTGTGGTGGCATCACTTTTGATGGCATGTTTATTGTATTTGGCATCAGGACTACGCATCTGTTACAGGCCCTGATTTACATCATTGGAAAGTTAGTTGTATCAGTGAGTTATCATTGATGGGTGTATAATAAAACAGTACTAACAGCTGCCTCACTTGGCACTCAGCATTAAGAGGTTAGTGTTAGGACTGGTCAGCCTGGTGTCAGGATAATGTGACTGGGTATACATCATGCTACATGTCTGTGACATGATGCCCTAGTGCTAGACATCACTATAAACTGCCACATTGCAGACATCATAGCGATATGACTGAAAAATTGTTAAAGTAACGTTAAAAATCAAAATCACATCACATCACACACTTGTGCTAGTTTCAAGATAAAGTAACTGTCAAATGATCAATTCCATGTTTTATTTTCAATATGGGATGTGTTTTAACCTCTAGATCCCAACATCAGTATATATGCATCAAGCATTTAGAAAATAAGGACCGATTTTAATTATTGGCTTTAGTGAAACTTTGAATGCATTATTGGCTATATCATGCAGTGGAAATGGGTGGTAAGGTCAGAAGAAACTTGGACAATGGGGGCATTAAATGCTTGGAGATTTTTCATTTTACTATGTACTCAGGGGATTTTTTTTCCAGCTTTGTTACTTTTTGTTAAACCTTTTGATTAGAAAAATGTGTGGGATGTATACTCCTCACAGTTGTCAATAACTGTCAAGGTATTCTTATTATTAATTAATCCTGATTGTCTGTCTCTAAGATGGACTTTTATACATTTGTGAATGAATACACTAAAACGGGGCCCAAATTTTGCATTTCCTTGACTAATCTGAGTCCAACATGAATCTTTTCAACAGACTGACATAATGACTATCAACCAAAAGTGGCTTATTAATGAACCATGCAGACTGTTGACCAGTCTGGTTGCTATCCACCTGTGCAGCCTTGTATTATTGTATGTTCACTGATTGTCCAAGCATGTGAACTGTTGAACAAACTGAACACCTTTATCATTATTCCTAGACAGCATGTATAAATTTACATCATTATAACTTCACAGGTTTTCATTTTACTGGAGTTTGATCTGATTTAGATTGAATTTGTTGCTCTAAAAACAAGCATGTTAATGAAGGACATGCATATTTGCAGGTTCTTGTATTTTGTCGAAATTGTGATTTTAACAAGTAGATGCAGCACAGGTGATAGGTCAGTTGCAGGCATCAAGAAAACAGGAACAATTAGAACTTAGTTTTTCACTTTAAAAAGGAGAGATATCTTTACGTGAGACATGACAAGAGATTTATTGGTAGAAATAGGTACTGCATATACCTGTGTTTTAAGTTAGACTTTGGATCAGTTGCACATCATATTTATAAGTTGCTTGTGAACCATTTATACTTGCTTAAAAGTCTACTTCCACAGAAAGGCTGCACAGACCCATTTTTGCTGTCACATAATGCACCAGCAGATCTGGATCTATGCAGTTTGTTTGGAGTAATCAGTTGAACAACAACATAGACCATGATCTGCAGGCACACAATACTATGTCAGATCAGGATCATTGTTGTTTTCAGTTTGACTGGACTTAGAAGCGAGTACATATGGGATATAACATACATTCAACTGCAGTCGATGCATATTCAGATTACTGTTGTGTATTTTGACAGATCTACATTTTAGACTGCCTGCACATTATGCGATAGCAGATCTGGGTCCATCCTCTACACGGGTAAATACAGAATATGTAAATATTTAGATATCGGTTTAGATATTATAATAAAGATGCTGTATGTTCAGGCCTGGTGGGTAGGTGTGCAATATAACCTGGATGTTGTTTCAGAAATGCAAGATAGTAGACACTTTGTTTTACCTGTTGAAAATTCTGTAAATTCTGAAATATTCATGGTGATAAAAAGTTGATGCCAAACAGATGATTTCATGGGCTTCAAATTTTGTGGGCCAACATTGTTTTCCATTAGTCCTACAACGTAAGATGTATCACATGATATTTATGTTTTGGAGCTGTGTCTTACTGCCTAAATAATAACAATGTTTAGTGTTTTTCCATGTTGACGGCAGGAGAACGAGAGGTAACATTTTCAGGAATATCTCACACACATGGCAGCCCATATTGACACTCATCCACAAATTTATATCTAATTGGTTATACTTTATTTTCTGTCTTTATCCTGTTGGAATAAAGGTCTAGCAGTAGCAGATGGACACATTTTCTTGTTCTATTCAGTTTGTTGGAATGCAATGGAAGTAGGGAATGCTGAAATCAGATTAGGTTGAAGAATGTTTCTTTAATGAAATGAATAAAAATGTATTAATATTGAAGAAAGTGTTGAGATAGCTTCATTTTGTGCAAGATATTTATCATACTTTTAACCAATTTTATCATTCCCGGCTTCCATCACATTCCAACCAGCTGAAGTGTAGGTCAACGGAACTTGAAAACATGCCCATTTACTTGTATGAGAATTTACATTTATTTGAAAACAAGACATCATTGTAAGTAAAGTCTGCCTAAATCAACATGACTTTAATTTGTGGAACAGCTTCAGTATGTACTGCCAGGTGTGTGAGATATTCTTGAAAATTTGGAAGCTCATTCTGATGTCAGTCAACATCAGAGCACACTACACAAGGCCATTGATTGGGTAGTAAAACAGAGCACCAAAACAAAAATAACATGTGATACATCATACATTGTACAATTATATTTACAAGAACACTAAAAAGTAATGGTATTTTTAATGTTGATTACTTTATTTGTTCTGGAAAGATGAAAAGAAATTAAATCCTTCATGAATATTTATGACTTAAAGTAGTTACAGGTGATCTCTAGTATTTGCACCTCTGTTTATAGATGAGTATGTAGCCTAAAGTTTAAAAAAATATATTTTGCTGTGATTTATATCTGTATAATGTACACAGCTGTAAACAGTCATGTCTCGGATCGGCCACAAGAAAGTAAGTCAGCAGGTCATGCCCCATTGTCAGAAAACTGAGCCACCAGATCACAACTCATCATTACGAAACAGTGCCACCAGATCACAACTCATCGTTACAAAAGAGTGCCAGCAGATCACAACTCATCATTACAAAAGAGTGCCAGCAGATCACAACCCATAGTCATGAAACTAAGCTAGCAGATCACAGCCTGTAGTTATAAAACTGAGCCAGCAGATCACAACTCATTGTGACTTAACAGTGCCAGCAGATCACAACTCATTGTGACAAAACAGTACCAGCAGATCACAACCCATATTCATGAAACTGAGCCAGCAGATCACAGCCTGTAGTTAACAAAAACTGAGTCAACAGATCACATGCTGTGTTCATGGAACTTAGCCAGCAGATCACACGCCACTCTCATGATACTGTTTTGTTGGTAGTTTGATTGGATCATACAGATGGACAAATGTAATATACATTCTAGTTTGGCTTTTTTTTTTGTGGTATGTATATTTTAAAGTCATAATAATTGCAGGTATTCACAAAGTGAAAATGGTTTCTCATAAAGTTAAAACTGCTGCTGATGTACATAATGATAATTGGGAGAAGAAAAACCCAAAATGTATACTTTCAATTCAGCAACGAAGGGGACCATTTAAATTTTGTCATGTTTGAAACATTATTATATCATTACAGTTCCACTTGGTATTTCAGAATATCCATTTTTTTGGAAGGAACAAAATAAGTCTCTGTATTGTGCACATCCATGTATGAAGTATAAGAACTAAGTGCATATGGCTTCTAGTTTTCATTTCAATTTTCGTTAATAACTGTGTGTGTGGAACGGGATTTTTATGGTTCTGATTTAAGAAATTTTGTATCGTTTGGATGGATGTTTTTTCAGATAAGTTTATTTTCAAGGCCAGTTTAGCTTAAAGTTTAGCAATATTTCTAATATGATAGGCCAAATATTTGTAGGAGAATTAGTGAAATTGAGCAGTATTAATTTCTAAATATTAATATGAATTTAGGTAAAGTACTGCTAGATATATTTAAAGTATGTTTCATGAAACTTCTTGTTTTGCTCATTGTTTCGAACTTACATACCGTATGTACTTGGTTATAAATAAAGTCCATATGCAAAACTGCACAGTCATTGATCATCAGTCACTTATTGCTGTGGCAGATCTGGATCTGTGCAGTTTGTTAGGAGTAAACATTTGAACAAGAGCATACTCTTATCTGCCAATGCATTATGTAAGGGCAGATAAAGGTATATATGGCTGGACTTAAGTAAATATGGTACTGTAGTATTGTTGGAAACTGTACACAGTCATTTACAAAAACTTTGCAGTTCCTGATTCACTGAAGTATATTATATATGTATTTAGAAGGTAAGCGTGTTGCATTTTGAGGACATTAATGGTACTTTCACGGTACAATTACAAAGTGAGTTTTACCTGTAAATAAACCAATATCAATATTATAGTAAAACAATATATAACATCTTCAAATCTGCAAACAAGATTTGTTATTGCACTTCTAACAATAACTGAAAGTGCAGTCTGCTGCGTCACATGGGAAGCCATATCATCACAAAGGCATCAGGATCTTCTGACAGTTTATAATGGATTTTACTCCTGTAAACTTTGATGCTCAACCAGTCAGAAAGCTTGTTACATATACTGATGTCTTAGAATATTTCAGTTTTTTTTATACAATTATAACAATAACAATATTTAGAATTTTCAAGCAACCAACACAAGGTATGCAAGCAGCACAGTAACTTCATAGTATCAATGTTCCATGACATTTTTCCTGCGAGACAGATTAACATTGCAAGTAATGTATATATACCTCTTCTTTGATAACTCGCATATCGGATAATTCACAAACTAGCTTATAATATAGAGATGTAGAGTCGTGTTTGGATTCCATTTTTATTTCTTCTAGAAAATTCCACAAGTGTGCTCCAATTTGCTGAACATGAAGAAAATCTTGATCAAACAAGTCAATGAAACTTTGATACATCATTTGTTTCATCATTGAAAATTGCTGCTAGGGTCAGAAAAAAACTGATTCAGCATCATCAGATTCGCAAATTTTAATATGAAGTCATGCTTTTTGTCAAGTTTTCGTTGCAAAAAAGGAATCTCAGTATATTGTAGATAACAATATTTAATGAAATTTCTGTACATGAAAATGTCAGTAATGAGTTGGCAGCACTGTAAAAATGCAAATTAAGTATGATTCGTCAAGAGAAATTTATGTTTTAATTCATTCCTTTAATTTGATTTCAGTGTAGTGATCCTAAATACTAGATGCCACCTTGTACTCAACTGTGAAAAGTGTCAATCTTCTGTCACAGCTATATCTCAGCTTTTCTGAAAACCTAAATAAGTGCCAACGGTGTCTGGATTTCTGATTTGTGGAAGTGTTGTTGTTTTTGTAGGGTTTATTGCCATTTTTCAGCACACGATAGGCTATACATGGCGGCCAGTAATAATGGTGGAGGAAGAACCCAGGAAATCCCCAGAAAGAATCACCGACCCTCAAGAAGCCACTGGCAAGCTTTCTCACATACCCACACTGGCCGAATCAGAGACACAAACCCACGCAGACAGAGGTGAGATGGCAGTGATCCATAACGGAGAGCGCTTTTGACCACTTGGCCACTTAGGGCCCCTGTGGAAGTGTTTGTTGTATTGTTAAACTCAGTTGAAAGTATAACTGCTTTGTATTATCATGTTCATTTCTTCTTTTGTATCAAATGGGGATGAAATACTAGCAGGCACAGTATTTTGACAGGACATTTCATTTCAATTGACTAATTCAGCACCATCATAAAACATTATTATGAGAATAAAATAGAATATCTAACATTAATCAGTGGTTTATCCTACTAATTTACAAAATGTGATGAACTATTCCAAGACAAGCAGTTAAAAGGAGTATGTGGCGAAAACTTTGTTTCATGGATATGGTTCATTATAGAGAAGTGAGTTCCAAAGTTTGTAGTGAACTTAAAATTCCCAAATTTTCTCTCAGAGGCTTGCAGAAATGTCACAGTTACTTGGAACGAAACTGTGGCATCGTACTTTTGTAATAGAACAATATTTGTTAAAGATATAGTTCAAAAGTTGATGGTTGTTGTGTCATGAATTAAATGTACCTAGTTTTTGAAAAAAGGAAATCTTGTTTTGTTGTTGACTCTACAGTAACAATCGAGTATATCCACATTCACATGCAAAAAGCAGTGACATAATGCACTATGTTTACAGAAGTACATGTCTTGGAGTAATGTTTTCAGGTTATCTTCAAAATATAGATAATTTATGCCAAAAAAGCAACCAACTTCATTAAAAATAGCATTTATTTGACAAATTAATTCCAACTGGAGTATAAAACAAGTGTTAAACCATTAATAGACCCCGCCTACTTACTATCAGTGTCCAACTGGGATGGCATACTTCTTAAACAATCAGAGGTCCAATGGTAACTTGCACCCTCACTTGTACTTTTGTGCATGATCTATCTTGGGTGAGGTGTGTGCTTATATATATATATATATATATATATATATATATATATATATATATATATATATATATATATATATATATATATACATACATACATGATGAATTTCAGATAAGTTCAAAGGGTGGAATGATTCCATGACTTTGTCATTAAGTTCAAATACATTATTTGTTTGCATAATAGATCTTTCAAAATATATTGTATTTTCAGTCCACCCTTTATTTAAAGAATGTGAATATATAGGACCAGGAATACTATTTAGTTTCCATAAATTTATTTTCAGTTTAGCAGTAAATTGATTATAGAGAAATGCATGATGTCATGGTCCAATATTGTTCAGGTGGTGAAAACCTTTACTTTACATCAAATCTGATAAATCTTCTGAGTTTAAGATAAAGAACATGCAAGAACGTTTTCTGCCAAAGAGAAGGTATTAAAGCAATTGATTTCAAGATGAAAAGTCACATTTATTTTAGGGTCAAAAGGTTAAGGTAAAGAAGAACCTGAATAATTTTGGGTCAAAAGGTCAGAGGCCAAGGACAATGACTGAAAGAAGAACAATGGTTTTCTCACAATAACATTAGTTTTTCATCACAAGATCTAGATCAAGCTTTTGTATATGCTTTGCACTTGGTTTAAGTAAGAAACCTATCAATCTTGGAATCAGAATGACAGGTTAAGGTGAGTGTGACTGAAAGTAGGAAAATGGTAGTGCACAAAATTTTCAGTTATCTACATAGACAACTATTAAACATGAGGGTTGGTATATAATGTGTTGTTCATGGTACCTTTATTCTGGAATTGGACTCGGTTGACATTTTGGCTTCAGCAGATTGCTAACACACAGTAATAGTCCATATGATTACATCAGCTAATTTTGTTTTTAAAGAATTAAAATGCTGATAAAGTTTCTTGGAATTACAAGTCTCTAAGAGCATGGTTCTGCTATACATTTGTTTTCTTTTGTTTATACCTGTACTTTGGTTGATTATAAGCCAATCAGTTTCAGGCATTATTTTCACACTGATCAGGCGATCACAATTCATCATAATGCTGTGGATAGTTTCCGTCCAGATGGGAGATTAAAAAAATTATCAAATTTAAACTTGATGTGCCAAACTGTTATTGATACCAAAATGTTAGCTTTTCTTTATCATCTCTCCTGTTGTCAAATTGGTTGTAATGACAGCTGACACTGAAGCATGGGTTATGTGTCACATATGTATACCAAAGTGTATGTGTATTGTGTCATATATATTTAAATGTATAATTTGTATTGTGAAATAAGCTTTATGATACACTGTATAATGTGTACTCTGTTTATGCCATATTTAATAAAGTTCACAAGTGTTATGCTATGTATGATGAAGTTCAGTTTTTATGCCATATGTGTGATATATTTATGTACTCCATCTGTATCAGATGCATTGAATATGTTTGTATTGAATAGTCAAGTTTTAATGCTGTACTGGGTTGTATATTGAACAGTGAAGTTTTACTGCTTTGTACACTACTGCATTGTGTACTGTACTGTGTTATGTATTGAACAGTAAAGTTTTATTGCTTTGTACACTACTGCATTGTGTACTGTATTGTGTTGTGTATTGAACAGTAAAGTTTTATTGCTTTGTACACTGCTGCATTGTGTACTGTATTGTGTTGTGTATTGAACAGTAGTTTTATTGCTTTGTACACTACTGCATTGTGTACTGTATTGTGTTTTGTACTGAACAGTAAAGTTTTATTGCTTTGTACACCACTGCATTGTGTACTGTATTGTGTTGTGTATTGAACAGTAAAGTTTTATTGCTTTGTACACTACTACATCATTGTGTATTGTACTGTGTTGTGTGTTGAACAGTAAAGTTTTATTGCTTTGTACACTATTGCATTGTGTACTGTATTGTGTTGTGTAATAAAAGTGAAGTTTGAATGCTTTATATACTGTACAATAATGTAAAATGAAGGATACATATTTTTGACAATAGAAGGGTCTCTATCAGTTATTATTTGTGCCAATTGTATCATGTAACATCGTTCAATTTGCCATTATTTTGAATATTGAAGTGGTGCTGTTTGTCATCAAGAAACAACCTGGTCATGTTTTTAACTCATTGTCTTGTCTGCAAGTTATTGAGTGTATAATACATGTATGTGCATTTCCTGACTGTATTTAGAAACATCTTGTACTCTTTGTAGTTCGATTAAGTTACACTACATCATTTAATATGCTTTGAAATTTATGTTCTACATTAGGATTATAAGGGCTGATTCTATTCTTGTTACAATGTTCATAAACTGCAAGTTAGAAGTTCTGTCTCAGAGATTACTCCACTTCGTTTTTTTTTCTTTATTCATTTTAATGTCAGGATCCTTTTGATTAAATTTGTATATTCCTGCCATATTCTTTGAAGGTGGCATATGGTTCGCTTTCGCTTTTTTGAGTATCAAGGCAGTTGGAATAAAGTGTCTTGCCCAAGGACATTTGGGCATGAGCCTAGCATTCTTACCACTGGGCCATGGGCCATGGCAAGGGATATGTAATGTTACCAGTGCATATCACCTGTCCCATACGTCTTGAATTTTGTTTCTGCAGATTAATTTTGGAAGGATGTGAAAGCAAAGTTGGTACATCAGGCTTAGTGTACACAAAAGCTCTTGACCATGATAACTTTTCATCTTTTTTTCAATCAAAATTTGAGTTGTAGCCCTATCTTGACACAACTTTGCCTTCACATCCTGAATCTGCTGAAGGGCGTTGGCTTGATTTGTTGACTGAAAACCATTCTCTTTTAGATTTTATATCAAGATATGGACCTTTTTTCCTCGTTTTCAGTAAAAGTATGAAAGAGTTGTGACCCCTGTTTGATTTACAATTATACCTTTGCTAATTGGACCAATATATTTTCAGTTGTGTCATATTTACAGGTACATTTGTCATGGTTGTGACCGTGCTGTTTTATTAATTCAAATATTACTTTAATCTCAACTGCCCCATATGTTAGATTACTTTGAAATATAGAACATGTCGTATAAAATGGGGAATAAAACTGTCCAAGATATTGATGTATTTGGTGTTTATTGTGACAAAGAGATTTATTATTTATAAATTTGTTACCATTCATTTCAGGAAGTAGAATTTAAAAAACCATTCATACACTGTATAGAGGAGTTAAGCCCTTCCAACCAGTATTGTCTTAAGTGATGCAACAGTGATCATTTGATTGGTATGGCTTGGTGATTTATGGCAAAACAACACAAATAGGTTATTTAGTGTTAAGGCAGTTGAAGTAAAGTGTCTTACCAATGAACATAAACACATTTGGTCACAATTTATGATTTGATTTATTGAAGTTAACTTAATTTTCTTGTCAGCTATTAGAATAAGCCAACAATTGCTGTTTTGTCATCTATTTTCAAGCATCATTCTAGTGTTACTGGCTTACTGAAATCATTCTAGTGTGGCTTGCTTACTATAATTATTCTTGTGTTACTGGCTTACAGGAAACATTCTAGTGTTGCTGGCTTACTGGAATTATTCTAGTGTTGCTGGCTTACTGGAATTGTTCTAGCGTTGCTGGCTTACTGGAATTGTTCTAGTGTTGCTGGCTTACTGGAATTATTCTAGCGTTGCTGGCTTACTGGAATTATTCTAGCATTGCTGGCTTACTGGAATTATTCTAGCATTGCTGGCTTACAGGAGCAATTAAAATGATGAAATGTATAATTTTCATTCAAGACATCAGCTTTTTTTTTCTTCTTAAAGTCCTGACTTACTGTTCCCACAAATTAACTATTTTGTTTGTTAACTATTTTGGCAGATGAAATGAAGCAACTATATTAACTCATATTTTGATCAGCATGATGTGCTTAAAGAACATGCAGATTGACAAGGAGCATAACAAATATTTTTGCTGTAAATATGGAAAATTTATTGAATTTACTAAAATTTAATAATGTTAAATTTTTGTAACTTAGAGTATTAATAATTCAGTTACAAAATATATTGTGCATCTTGATCTTTGGAAGAATATTTGCTTGCAGAATTATTGGGGTTATCTTACCATTGTACTGATTGTGGCCCCAAGTGGCCGAGTGGTCTAAAACACTCACCGCTACGGATCACTGCCATCTCACCTCTGTTTGCATGGGTGTGAGTGTCAGGTTCGGCCAATATGGGTATGTGAGAAAGCTTGCCAGTAGATTCTTGTGGGTCTGTGGTTCTTTCCAGAGTTTTCCCAGGTTCTTCCTCCACCATTTATACTGGCCGCCATTTATAGTTTATCTTGTGCTAAAAAATGGCATTAAACCCTACAACAATGACAACAACAACCATTGTACTGATTAAGCTGTATTGAGAAAGTAGGTCATAATTACCTTTTGTTCTAACATGGCTCATTGTATTGTATTAAGTACATTGACATTTTGTTAATCTTTACTTAATTGAGTTTGGTTGTTTTAGTACACAAATGGCAATTTCTGGAAATATTCCTCAACTGTTTTCAGAAGCATCTTATTACTGTGAATTGAGCACTAATCCATAATGGTAATAAAATGGATTATGAAGATTCCAGTGTGTAACATATTAAAAACCTTTACCCAATTTACCCTTGAATTTGACTGTGTGACTATCTCTGTAGAGCCTTGGTTCTAAAATTTAGATTGTACAATCTCAAACACTCATCAGATATCAGCTTTACCTGTTTATGATATGAATTACGTTGATGTTAATTTGGGGGTATATTGACATGAATGTGTGTTCAATTCAAGTTTCCATCATTGTCAATATTATTTTTTTACAACTCTAAACATTTTTTAAATTTTTTTATATTCATTTCATTATCAGCATTGTTTATGTTGCCATTGTAATGGAAATAGTTATCATCACGGTTGTCAATTTGGCCTCTGTCATTGATTTAATTCTCCTCCTCCTCTATTCCTCCACCTCAGCCTCATCAGCATGATACTCTTTGTCTCCGAATGTTACAAGCATTAAAAAAGATCCATTGAGTAATTTCTCTTTGTTGAATAAGTAATCTGACTTGTAAATTTATACATTTAAATGTGAATATCAATGCATGTTAATACATTTATCTGAATGTGGATATCAGTGCTTGTTAATACATGTATATGAATGTAGATATCAGTGCATGTTAATACATATTTTTGACTGACAGTCAGACATGTGCGGCTTGTTTAAATATCAATATTCCAATGATGAAGTACTTTTAAGATGGAATTATTATATGTTGGCTGCAGTTTCTCTCATTTAAGGGTATGTGATGATAACTCAGATATTTCCTCATGATCTTGGATTATAATGTGGATATTTAGAGATGACTTTGAGTGGGGTGGTTTTATGGTTGAAGAATATATATGCCAGTAAGATATTGTTTGTGAACAAAATGGTTTGTAATGATTCAGTACATTACTTCATAAAAAGAGCAAGTTCAGATTTTTGTGAAAATTTGTTTTTGATAGATAAAGTATATCTCAGCACAACTTTTCTGTACAATGAATTGAAATTTTCTTTTGAAAGTCAAACAGTTTTGCTGTTGTAATATCATTACTGTTGAATACTTAATCATATTTTTCATAATTAGTACTTGATCATTTCAGTCTTCTATTATATGGCCACTATAAGGGGGAGCGCATTATGTTATGCAATCCATCTGTCTGTCTTTCTGACCACTGGTCCATCCATCTTTTCTATTTTTGTTTGCACACAATAGCCTGAATTCTCTACATCTTCAAGTTACCGACTTTGTGGATAGCTCGTACTTGGTGTATGAAAGCATGTGAAATAGAAAGTCAGAGGTTATGGTCATTGTGATTGAAAGAGTATAAATGGTCTCTGCAGTTACATAATGACCTGAACCAAACTTTGTCATTACTCATGATTTAAGGAAAATGCCTACTGATGTTGGAGACAAAAGGTCAGAGGTTAGTCACTAAAAGAAGAGATTCAGTTTCAGTACCATAACACATTACAGGACCTTAATTTATGGCCAGCTTGCACTTTGGTATGAAGAAGTTTACCAAATTGGGACTTTAAATATAAAAGGTTGACATACTCTTTTAGTTGGAGTTTTAAAGTTGAAGATCATGGTCACTGTGACTGAACAAAGAGAATCATAATATTCTGTGGAGGACTCGCACTTAAAGGGTTGGAGAGCCTTATTGATTTTAGGTCATAGGTCAAGGTCATTGTGACTCCAAGAAAGGCTTATAGTTATGATTGAAGAGAAACCAATAGATTCTGGAGCCTAAATGTCAGTGGTCATAGGCACAGTACTGTCTAATAAGAACATAATTTCTGAACAGTACATTTAGTTGAAGACTGCATACCTTGACCAAGAGGTAAAGGTCACTGCAGCCTGTTTGGTCAGTAATCTCCACATTTATTGATGTCCTGCTAGTACTGACAGAGGACTTTTAAACATTTAAATTGGTGTGTATACTATTCTGTTCATGATAATGTTGTCTTTTTAAAAAAATTAGCAGTACATACCAAAGAGGCTATAACTAGATATGTAGGTTCTCTACCAGTGATTAACCTTAAGCAGATAAGCAGATTTGTTATATACTGTATATACTCGCTTGTAGTCCACCTGCAAACGGCCCGGACTTAGATCTGCCATCATATAATGTATTAACATATCTGGGTCCATGCAGTTTGCTAGGTTTAATCAGTTGAACAGCCAACAGAGACCCTTATCTTCTGGCACATTATGTGATGGCAGATCAGGGTCTGTGTTGTTTGCAGTTGAAGTCAACTTACAAGTGAGTACAGACTTGCATTATGATGTCTATTAGCAATTTCGTGATTAGATTTATTTAATGCTGTATGTAGATTTTGTTTGAGAGACAGTAATTTATAAGGTGAGAGGTTGTGATGTATTCACATTTAGCTTGTATTTTATTGCCCACATTTGTTTAAATTGATATGACAGTTTGGTTACATTGTAAAAGTAACAATATAATCTTTGGTATTAATTACATTGTGAAAGTGCAACATTATAATATTTGGTATTCATTATGTTGTGAAAGTGACATCATATTTAGTATTGATTATGTCGTGAAAATGACATTATAGTATTTGGTATTGTTTTCATTGTGTAAGTGTGACATAGTATTTGGTATTGTTTTCATTGTGTAGGTGTGACATAGTATTTGGTATTGTTTTCATTGTATAAGTGTGACATTTTAATATATGGTGCTATTTTAAGCACTGCCCAAAGTCCATTTGTCTCATTTTCCACACTTATTGAATTTTTCCAAACATTTTCAAGAGAAGTGATGTGTACATTCTGGAACTCCTTGTTTTGAGGGTTAATTTATTTATCTTGTGATTGCTTGTCTTTCAATGATTCGTCAATAGTAATGATGATCCAGCAAAATATAAAGTATAGCTGTTTTTGTCCATTTTGTTTGGTTTATGGTAGCTATTATTTTGTGTCAATTTCTTCATCAAAATTATATAAATTTTCTTAAATTTTTGTGTGGATGAAATGAGAATTTTGTAGTGATTTTAATGTTAATTTTAGTGTCCTTGTTTTCCTTTGTTTAAGCAGTTTCAATGAGTTGAGTGTAACCACTTCAGTCTATAAGCAATTTTATTTATTTCCCTGCAAGATAAGCTTTCTGGGAATTATTGGATTTTAGCCATACTAGGCATATTGTTTTATATTTAGGAAAGTGTGAAAGTGTTTGCTTTCCAGTCTTCATGGTTGCCATTTAAAAAAGTTGTAGCCACCATCTGCTTATTTCCCAAAAATTTCTTTTCTTAGCACAACTTTCCCGCGGATTATCGAACATTGGCTAGATTTTACATGCAGCTCTGTAATGATGAGCACTAAATGATTCTCGCTACCGGTTTCATAGAGATTATTTATAGGAGTTATACCCCCTGTTTGCCTTTTGTACTGACTTTGGTTTTTGCAGCATGACCACAGTTTGTGAAATTTAAACAAGGTCTGGTATCTGTCTTCATTTTGAGAGACCTTCTATTTTCAGTCATTCCTGTCTTTGTTTTTTGTGTTGTTGTTGCAATACAAATTTACCAAGGTATGCAGGTTTTAAAACAGATTCAGCATCTGGCTTTATGCTGAGGAAACTTTGAATAAGTATTTTTTCCAATGTAGGAGTTCATCTCCCAGATTGCCTGTCATCCTGACTTTGGTTGCTGCACTATTAATTTCCCAAGGATTGTTAGAATTTAACATTGTGATACTGGCGAGACCTTGACAGAATTCAGTTTCCAATGTTCATTATCATTTAGAAGCATTATGGTCCGTAGTACTTGTCTTCTGGTTTGTGCAGCATATTCATCATGCACCTTTATATTGATCAGACCTTGATTGAGTTGGATGTCCAGCATTCCAAGTCAGTTAGAGGAGTTATGTCCCCTGTTTGTCATACTCTGAACTTGACTTTTCCCAGTGGAGGTTTCTGTAGTGATAAGTGCCTTTTTGCAAAGCACCCATTTTGAATAACTTTAGTTTATTTATTTATCATAATCATTGCTTCAGCAACCAAACTGATTTCTATATCATGTACCATATGAACTCGCTTGTGAGTTGAGTCTAACTGCAAACTGCACAGAACCAGATCTGCCATTTCATAATGCACCGGAAGATCGGGTTCTATGTTTCTTGTACTGATTACTCCTAACAAACTGAATAGACCCATATCTGCCAGTGCATTATGTGACTCGGGAGTTTGTATATATACATGTATATATATAGAAATCTTGAAAATGTTTTTGGAATCAAACTCATTATGACCCCTTTTAGTTTTCACAGAGAATTCAATACACACGAGAAGGGATAATGTGAGAAATGATTAACTGGACATTGGCATTGCTTCTAAATGTTTCAGCTGTTATACTCTTTATATGAAATCTGCATATTATTGCAGTTGCATGGTAAGACAGATTTTAGGTTAAAAATAAACTGTTATTTTGAATAAATTGACTTTATCTTTCTTTTAGCATACAAGCGGTGACTTACAAGTTTTGTTTCTTCAATTCCTTGCACATGATTTTTTATTCTGCATCATGCCCAGTTGGTAACTTTTAGGATCACTCAAAACTTCAAGCAATTTAGAAAAGCAAAGAAAAAGCAATGTTCAGAAAGTTAATTTTAATCCTGTGCTGAGAGTAGCAGTAAACTATTAACCGGTTTTTTTGAAAGACATGTTTAAGCATGGATTTAAGACTGATTTTATTGAGAAGACAAGTACAAAAAATTTCCCTATGCTATATCCGTATGGTAAATCATCTATTAATGTCATTCGTTGATGGCGATTTGTTGAGCCGTTATGCAGTGTAAAAACGTTTTGAATGGATAGAAGAAGCTTTGCGCGCCGTTTAAGTAATGACATATGCGTCGTATATCTGAAAACGGTTGTTGTTGTTGTTCTCGGGTTTAACGCCATTTTTCAGCACAAGATAGGCTATACATGGCGGCCAGTATAACTGGTGGAGGAAGAACCCTGGAAAACCCAGGGAAGAACCACCGACCCACGAGACTGAAAACGGTACCATGAGTTGGTACAAACTCCGACATGAATTATTTTTCGCACCCAAGTCTTTCAAGTCTACTTAAAATATCCCTGCTCTTTTGAAATTTAGTTAGCAAATTGAACACTTACGGTATCAATAAAGTACTAGTATTGCCTATCACTTTGTATAACAGTAATTGGATCTTGTGCTATTTGATGAAAATGTTAGTAATTATCCAAGCAGAATCTTCCTGTATATGCCGCTCTTGGAAACAAAATGAAAAAAAGAATAATTATAACTTGATGTTTCTGCGTTCTTCACCCCCTGTCCCGTATTCCAGAGTGAAAGATATTTTAAAACTCAAAAATGTTTAATAAAGTCGATGGTATTTTTAAGACGCAAGAACGATGATTCAAACAGTTACAAGTGGTCAGCAGTGATGGACTTTGCTGTTTTGGATTTATACACTTAGTTCGACTTCGTGTGCGTGTGTGTGTGTCTATCTCAAAATGTTTTGTATGGTATGTTATCAAAGCTGGAGAGACTTTAAATTGCTTTATGGGTGAAGCTATATATATATATATATATATATATATATATATATATATATATATATATATATATATATATATATATATGTTTGATTTTATAACAACTCCGTTAGACTTATTAGAAGACAACGAGGGTTTCCTCTTCTGAACAGTTCCTAGCGCGTGGACACTATAACCGAGATGACAGGGATGAGAACCAGACTGAGATATGAAAAGTAAGATTAGCGGATCAGGTTGATTTCTCTGTATGGGTGAGAAACGATGTTCAGTGAAATGGGCATCTATATTGCGCATGCGTACGGGGTGGAGGGGAGAGATTTGTCTAATACCTAACCCGTTCAGTCCGCGTTTGAATTTTAGCGGACACTAGACAAACTATTTAAAGCTACGCAGCTTATTTCTTTGATGCAGCTAGATATTCAACGCCGGTGGACTATCTATTCTATTAAACACGTTAATATTATTAATCCTTTATGGTTTATGCGTGGATTAAATATAGGCCGTTCTATAGAACTGTTTTTTTTTTTGGTGGTGGTGGTGGTGCGTAAAGCATACCTACGCAGGTGGGGGTTTAAAAAGATACGCATGTGTACGGGGGGTGGGTGGGTGGGGTCGTCAAGCTTTGCCAGATTTTTGCGTACTTAATAGGACGGAATTTTTTAGTACAAGTAACAAGATTGAAAAATTCCTCTAAATTGTATTAAGAGTAAGTTTTGATTAAATTGTATTAGAAGTAAATTGATAAATCATATTGGAAGCAATTTTCTACTAAAATATATTGAGATTGAATCCATTTATTCGTGTTACAATTATATACTACTATTCAACAATGATTACGCTCTTATGATCAAGTACGAACCGTCTTATACATACATTGCCCTGTATCTCAAGTCAGAAAAAAGTACATTCGCTAGGTTACGTAAATAGATGAACTAGACAGATTCCATAGATTTTTCTAGAGGGCAAATGCGCTGATCTTGCAGAAGTACCTACGTAATAATGTACATAGACCCAGACGATAATGTGTAGAGACTACGAAGCCTCGTTTTGAGATTCTGGCCAACGCAAAAGAACTAAGACTCATACCCATATTTGGCTTTGTCTTAAGAAACTGGTATATAAAGCCCCAGCCACGGGCTGACACCAGTTTTGCTGGCCAGAAGCTCAAACAGACTTCTGTCTTTACAGGTAAGATTATGATCTACGTACAACTTTTCATAGTATAAGACTTTTTAGTGTTACAAGAATGTTTAGTGCTAAGATGTTAACCTAACATCAGTATGTTTAAACATTAGATTATTTTAATATTTCTTTGCTATTCTTTAATATAATGTATCGGAAAGTTTAATTGTTTGAAGAACCTGTATTTGCTTGTAATTATATTATTGATTATAGTAAAAGCAACGTTCGCTACAAACTTCATTCTCAGTAATAGTTAATTTAGAAATAAAATACTCTTTGAATAATAGAGTTTAATATGTTGACATTTTAGAATTAATTCAGTAACATATATTTCAATTACGATATTAGTCTGAAATATTGAATTTTAGATTCTTTTGCTATCGTGAATTTATTCGATATTTAGTTATCTGTATTACTTTCTAAACGGCAGTTATTATGCAAGTATGGTGTTGGTAAGTAAAAGAATATCGTAGTTTTATATGTATCTCTTATATCCGTAAATTGAGCTTGTTGTAGTTTGATGTTGAAATGTAAGTTTATATGTTGAGTATTTCAATAAAGTTTTGCTGGCCAGAAGCTCAAACAGACTTTTGTCTTTGCAGTTCGACCCGTGTGCTCTCTCATGCCAAGCTTCCCCATCATGTAGCTGTATTTCCAACATCTTCAAGTGACACCTCTTTCAAGAGGATTGAACTTCCTTTCTTCTCTCTCTCTCTCTCTCTCTGATTTTGGAAACAGATTGTCTTAAGAGTTTACGAAACAAATCTTCACATAAAAGCTGGTGAAGAAATCCTGTTCGTAAAATACTAACTAAATGGATTGCCCCATACCACTAATTCTAATAATTATATAATGCTTTCTTAGAAACATCCTTTCTTGAGTTTTCATTTGTCCAAACTGAGTTATGTGCAATTTGTAACTGCTGTATGTATCATTCGGCATAATGTGTCGATATATCGAAGTCAAATATGCACTCACAAACCAGTCTGGATACCACAAGAACCTATAACCTTCCTTGAACGTTCAAGGTGGTCTCCGTGCTTTCGCTACCATCGGTTGGTCGGTCAAATTATAATGCTCGTGTAAGACTTTAGTAGTGGAGAGAATTCGTAGAGAGTTTGTCAAGATTTAAGGGAAACTCAAGCGACTGATTATTTCAACACATTTAAACTGTTGCTTTCAGGATAGTATATGAAAACTGGTTCACGGGAATGACTATGACAGATACAAGCTGTGTGTCAAAATAAGGCTCTAGGTGCCAAGATTTCTGCAAGCAACGTGGATCATTTGTTTTACGACTAGTTTTAAACACTCGGATTTGCTCTAGAATTCAAAGGACATATCGAAGCCGATTCTGAATACATGTACACGCCAAGGACGTAAAACGTACTATGGGGGAAAAAAAGAGATGAGACAACATCAGCACCACTAAGAAAAGGAGAATAAGGACAAATGTGGAGAGAGATGGGTATTATTAAGGGCTCACTGTCTCTTGCAAAAAGGAGACGACCATATTGTATTGTGAGGCCAATAATGAAGTTTAGTCATCCTGGATATCGTCGATAACATCAACGATCGAGGACAATAATAAAACGACCATTTTCAGGAAACTCGTGTATCTAAGAACACACATACTACTTAGTCATTGCTAGCAATCGGCTTTACGTTTGAGAACGTCTTTGTCTCCTACAAAAGCTAAACTTAAACCTCTTCTCCCAGTGTGATACTATATATATGCACTCCCACCCTTGTGTATCAAAGTCTGTCAGTATGTCTTTGTCTTCCACGAATCCCGTGCATAAAACTTAAATCCCCTTTTTCAGTGTGATACTTTATCTATGGATGTATAATCACTCCCGCCCCTGTGTATCAAAGTATCTCAGTCTTAGAGATAGTAGGTTTATGTAAAATTATTAATCCGGGTCGTTTCTTTTAGGCTGACATGATTTCTATTGATTTGCATTTTGTGCTACATCTCGTGATGTTTTCTTCACGTACTCGCCTCTACATTTAAAGGATTCTTTCCCTTACATCAGCACTTAAAGTGCATAAAGCGGTGCGTTCGCCAGTTTTGGTGATCATAATTGACTGGTCCACAAAGAAGAATGGCTAGCCAACAGTGCACAGTAGGAAGGTTGAGTGAGGCAATATATTCAATGGGCAGAATGGAACACCTCCTGGGTCGGATACTGGAAATGGAGTCAAACCCTAAGAAGACGTACTGAACGAGGGCTATATCGTGGCCAAAATTAGTGTTGGGATTGTTCATGAAGGGTGTTGGATAGTGTAATACTGAGTGCTGAAAATAAGTCAGTTTTAGTCACTAGACACTGCCTGTTGGATAATAAATTTAGGGTGTTGGACAGTAGATATTAGATAACTAAGTGTTGGATAGTAGTCTACTTGATACTGGATTTTAGATTAATATTTAACACTCAAATATCGGTCAAACGTTAAATTCCTGTTTGACTCCACATATTTTTCAGCTTAGTAGAGTGATTTTTAAAATACATTTCTACTAGACATCAATTTCAACCCACAATGTTAAATTCCCGTTGGATCCCGTATATCCCCATACTGTTAATTTCCCTTAAATATCCATATCGACGCACAATGTAAACCTACGGCGTAATTTGTATTGCAGTCGAGACCCTTAGTACCTCACATTACTACTTACATATCGCAACTGGAGTCATTCGAGCCCTCTCGAAACGTCCTTGAAGTAATTGTTTGCAAGGAAAACAGTATCAGCTATATAGTGTCATTTATTTTTAACTCAGCTAATCTATATGCTTTTAATATTCTCCGCAGTGATTGGTCGTTTTGTTTGTAGCGAGAGGACTTTACCTGGGGGAGGTTACCTAAGTATCTGACAAGGAGAGAACACACCCACAAATTCGGGAAGACGAGATTTTAAGGGGTTTACGGACATTTTGTAAGTACGAGTCTTCTGTTTATGATTACACAACTACATATATATATATCACAGTTACGGAATTTTTCTGTAGTCAGTGTGTGAAGTTCTATTGAAATGACCTTGTGCTTTAAAATATATATATTATTCAGTGTTGACAGTTATATACCATACGCGTATCTATAAACATTACCATTTGTTTGAGTTGTGACTCCAGACTTCAGTGTAAGACGGAAGAGAATTTAAAAAATAATCGGGTACCTAGATTTGTTTAAACAAATTCTATATACTATGAAAGGTTTAGTATTTTGGGGACTGAAAGGGACACTATACTACGCGACGTAATTTCGCGATGTTTGTAATGTTTCCAAGACCCTTGTTCCATCATCTATCAAGGAATAAAGATGCCGATAATATAAGTTTGTATAGCTATGAATGCGTCATTCTGGTTATTACAAATTCCGATAGTTGAAAATAGATTTTTCTTCTTCAAACATGTTACATAAGTGTTTCACCAAATCAATAAATTATATAGGAAATCGTTTTCAGTTCTAGCGTAGGAAGATTCGTCCATTCCTAGCATTTATAGCTTCAAAGTTAAGCGACTAAAAACACACGATTGTGTTGTACGATAGGTACTTTTGGTCAGTCTTAAGATGTGCTTTTTTAATCTTCATACTTGAAAATATTGGGCTTTTTTCCCCCTTTATTCTAAAACATATAAGTCTTTGAATGGAATTGTCGGATCGCTTTTGAAGGAAGTCTCCCAGTATGATATCTGACAAAAGAGTTAGACCCCACCACCCATTTCTATATCTGCTGATTGCATGTAACCCGAGATAAGAGTATCATTCCCTTTTATAACTGGTATATCGACCTTTCCTCAAATTAGTCAAAAGTAATGCAATGAATATTACTGGCGTGTCATTTTTCTATTTTATCGTTTTGTCGAAAAGATATTATTTTTTAAAAAAATCTTCGTTTTCTAAGGTGAGACCTTGTCTTGATATTTTATGCCACATATTAGGTCTGAGCGTATGTTGAAATTTGTGCTTACTTAACGACAACTTCAAGCATGGATGCACAAACTCGTGTTTGAGGACTGTCTGGTGTTGAAAGTAAACGTTTATTTATATGAGACTCAATTAATCGGAAATGAAAGACTTACCAAAAAGCCAGTGATCTAGAACAGTGAATATACTTAAACCTGTGAATAGAGATCAAAAGCGAGAATGTATGTATGTATGTATGTATGTATGTATGTATGTATGTATGTATGTATGTATGTATGCATGTGTGTGTGTGTTTGTGTGTGTCTGTGTGTGGACAATGCTGAAGAATGAAAGAAATAGTTCTATAGCATTCGCCCACCCTTCCGTTTGTTTGTAACCGTCCTCCCCATCGATTTTAAATACGAAAAGCATCACTGATACACAAGTTGCACAAAACTTAGTCGTTTTATTTATCGTTTCGTCCGGGGGTGAGGATGGGGGCTGATACTGTCAACTTATTGGCGTTTCAAATCAAACTGAAGCTCGCGATGAAAAGCAAGCAGAAAGACTGCTCACTGTCCTTTTCTGGTTTCTAGAACATTCTTTTTCAGTAAAAAATGTATCGTCTCCATGCAATATGTGTAACGTCTCTTGTAATATTTCTAAATCAAATTGATAAAAAAATGAAGAACTCTCTATATACATATTCAAATAGATCTGAATCCAAAATCTACGGAATTGTTGGGATAATGAAGAACGGCGAACCGCATCACAACAGTTGCTTGAAAACATAGACTCTCCCTTTCCAATATGGCGACCGTGTTACTAAAGAAACTCCCGTTTGAATAAAGAATTCCTCCATTTGACAGTGTGTAGGACTATCTGACGATGATCAGGTTAGTAAATATAAATTGATGAATGAATTGAATACGTTTTATGCATGTTTATGTCCCTGATACTTTTTACTTTTTAATTCGACATATAAATACAAATAATACAAATAAATGGGATTAAGTGCGAATACAATACCTGGCAAGTTCACAACGCTTCTATCAACAAAGTTCCACTTAGAGATAATGCACATTACATTTCACACTATCACTACGCTATCTTTACTTATGCAGTCCTTGTTCAGCAAGAGAGAATATATTACACATGCTTTTGTTTAAAATGGTCAGGTATACATAGCGCAGTAACCCACCTAACATTTATATCTTATTGAGGCTTATATATCCTTATGTATCCGTTAGGGTAGATCCAAATAAATTAAATAATACACGAGTAATCCAACTACTGTTAAAAAATCAAAATAACTTAATTTATGAACGTTTTCTGTCAAACAGTGATGTACATTATTCACCCCCTCCCCTTTTGGAAATGACACCCCACCCCAAGAGTCTATTAGCATAACGATGGCATATGCAAGAAACTACGTTGGTTATACTTTGTATAAACATGAAGCGAGGAATGATTGCTACTAGAGGAAGTGCTCAGTAATAAGCTTGCCCGATTTGATAATCAACACGCGAGTTCGAATCCTATCATTGCATTAGCTCAGGTCGATTACTGTACTTTGGTGTTTAATTCGGTAAGCAAAGGAGCCCGCACAATTATTTGTGGGAAAGCAACCATGTAGGTGTCAGCTACTAAGTTTTAGAGATGTAGGACCAAATATGTTATGAGGTTAAATCGGAGTGGGGGGGGGGGGGGCAAGCGCCCCCTGCCCCCTCCTTGCCCCAATGCGGGTCCCCCAATGGCGAGTAAGGCTTGTATCCTCAATAAAGAACTTATTTGTTCAATGAAAAGCTGCCAAACGAATCTAGTCCATATCTGTAGTTTATGTAATCGTGAGCAAAAATGCAAACAGGAGTGTCTATTTTTAACATAGTGAAGGAATACTTACAACATAATATATTGTATGTAATATTTCAAGTGATAGGGCCACCTCTTGACTCAACTTTAGACTGGGAATCCTCTCAACTTTGTGCAGAAATCGTTGAAATCATGTATTAATTGAAATCGTATGGTATATTTAATCTGAGGAAAAAAGAAGACCCCAACCCCCTCGAAACAACAATACAAAAAGTACAACAAAACAATTAATATCAAAACAAATACACTGTTGTCTTTTATATCTTAATGTCCAATGTCACATTTTTAAGTCAAACGTGAGGGGGACAAATCAATATAAGATCTATCTATTATTTCCATAAATGCCTTACTGTTCTACAGGTTTGAATAAGATCTACACACATTTCATTACATGTATTAGGACAGAATTTTTTAGTACAAGTAACAAGATTGAAAATTCCTCTAAATTGTGTTAAGAGTAAGTTTTGATTAAATTGTATTAGAAGTAAATTGATAAATCATATTGGAGGCAGTTTTCTACTAAAATATATTGAGATTGAATCCATTTATTCGTGTTACAATTATATACTACTTAATACAGATTACGCCCTTATGATCAAGTACGAACCGGCTATACATACATTTCCCTTGTATCCTAAAGTCGGCACACAAAGAGAAACTATATGTAAGTACCGCATTGCGGAAACCTAAAAAAAATCATAAGCTTTTACTAATCGCGCTGACGTTGTAGAATTGTCTGTCTAATGACGTACATAGATCTCGACGATAATATGTAAGAGACTACGAAGCCTCACTTGAGATTCTGGCCTTCGCAAGGAGCTAGGAGCGCGCCATATTTGGCGTTGTCTTCAGAAACTGGTATAAAAACCCCAGCCACGGGCCGACACCAGTTTTGCTGGCCAGAACCTCAAACAAGCTTTGTCTTTGCAGCTCGATCCCGAGTACCTTCAATTCCCCAAGAATGTAGTCACGTCTTCATCATCGAGTGACACTACATCAAATGACTTGAACTTCCTTCCTTTCTTCTCTCTCTCTCTCTCTCTCTCTCGGAATTGAGAAATGGATTGACTTAGAGTTTACGAAACAAATCTTCACATAAAAGCTGGTGAAGAAATTCTCTTTTCGTAAAAGTTGGTGGAGAATAAGATGAAGTGAAAAAAAAACATGGATAAAGTGTCACTCAGCATAATGATGATCCACTAGAGAGACTCGCACCAAATCCTTTACGACTAGCAGACCTCATGTCGCTTATGTATGCAGCCGCCTCGCATAGAACAGCTACAGCACTAATCTATCCACATGGCCGATCCGTGGTTCATTCTACTTCGCTCCTGCTTGAATGTCCAGCAACTAACTGCAACTTCCCAGTAACAGGTGTACGCCGTTACCAACACTCTGTCAGTTCCAGTGATTCACACTCCATTCGACAATGGTTCCCTTGATACTACGCAGACGACGATTGAAAACTAAAGCCAGTACATTAAAGGAGACCAGAAACCAATGGAAATATAGAATAATAATAAAAGTACTATAGCAGAAAACCTTATTCTGAAGTATCATCTGCGACCGTAATGCCAATATTTAAATATTGGCCTATCTTCTAGCAGCTGAATTTCCGTGACCTCGTATGCAAAATTTCCGCGCCTATTCGGTTACTTTCGGGATGTGACGTCATAGTAGCGACTCCAGCAGCCCAAGTGGGAGTTGCCAGAGTAAAAGACAATACCGTTTTGCGTTGCTTACGGGTGTAATAGAACATTAAGAAAAGCCTGTGGACATAAAAAAATTCTTTTCCGAAAGATAAAGGCATAATGAAAGAATGGGTACATTATTACAAACGAGTTAATTTCAAAGCAACACCATACAGCACTATGTGCTCGTTACATTTCTCAAAGGAATGTTACGAGAGGGATCATGAAAAAATGGCAGCTCAAAGATACGCAAATGCTAGGCCTAGACTAAAAGTTGGCGCTGTTCCAGAAATACCTTTGGACATTTTAAATCCTGGGAAAAGTGTTAAACGTGTGAGTTACGAAAATAGGCAGAAGGACGAGTAAGTGACCACAAAATGCAACAATCAATCCACATATCTTTTATCTACACCAGCAGTGCTAAAAACAAATCTGATAGCCCGACATCCTGGGCCCCTTCTGGTTTTAGTTCCGGCCCATCCCGTATTCAAAGTGAGGTGCCCGTCAGGTTTGTCGAAACAAAAATTGTTTGCCTGAGGAAACTTTGATCGCGCTGGTGAAATGAGTAAATGTATTTTCAAGATGTTGACATACATGCCTTAACACGGCACAATCTAAATCAAATCACCACTGTCCTAGGTGAAATTTAGATTTGATTTTAATCAAATGGAAGCTTTGCTAAAAATAAGATTCTAAACCTGTCGTGTTTCGAGAAAACACAATTTTCAGTAATCTTATAAAAATTAAAAATTTAATTAAAAAAAATGCATTGTATACATGTAGTATGCATAAACGGTAATCTGTAATAATTGGAACTGATATAAGACTATTCCTTGGGCAGTTTAAAAAGCAGCGATTAAAAAAAAAAGGTCAAAGTTTCACATTAACTGTCTGACAATAGAACGGGAGGGGGGCTATTGACCCCCCCCCCCTTGCCCCAATGTGCGACCGCCCATCTGACGTGCCTTTTCTCCCTGTGATACGCCTTATTATTCCCCCACGACAAGCCCCTTTTGCATATTCTGGTCAGTTCTGGCTAAATTGCAAAATAGCTAAAGTTTTGATTTAAGGACGCAAACAATAAAGCCGGTGTGACTAATGAACATAATCCTTATCCTTGCATTGATCTTGTGAAAAGGACTGCCCTTCGGACATAATTCCAAGAAACCATGTTCGACAGTGTGTGTATGTGTAAGCACCAGCAATTGATTACCAAATAAACGATGCCTATTTTGTTGTTACCTACGATGCCATGGACTTCATTTTAACAGTTCAAATCTGCAGTCACAAGTTACCGTACATGTGGCAACTGTTTTTCTCAAGTTTTATGCCCCACCTTATTTCCTTAGGTTTAAGACTTAATGCATGTAACACTGTTTGCTGAATAAAATATTTATTCAGAATTAGTTCTTTGGGGCCACATATACTGCATGGTATATTTTGTTTTATTCCTTGTAATTTAATCATGGTAATTAAACTTTTCATATACGGTAGAGGAATGTCAGGTGTTAACTGGCCGAGTTTCTTTGGCGGAAATCGAGATGCGATTTTCTTTGCAGAGAAAATTTCAAAGTGATCATTCATTTAAGCTAATTGGTGACAATTTTATTCATTTATATTTTTTTTACGTTAGTACTGTTGTAGTTGTTTAAAAATATCTGAAATTTACTTGAATAATGTTTAATCTTCACGTTCTATTATCTGAAGAAGAAAAAAAGAAGAAAAAAACTGTTGTATGATATTAATTATTTCGTCCAGTGCCGGATTTAGACGTGTGTGCGTGTGATTTGAATTTTTAACGTAGCTTTAACAATTTTTCAGTCATATCGCTACGATGTCTGCAGTGTGGCAGTTTAGACTGTGGATTGCATACGTTATATTTAAAAATGGTTTGGGGTTGGGTTTTTTTCTTCTGACAAATGAAAATTGACAGACATAATGTAATAATCGGGACTTCGCTGCGCAAAATTGAGAGACATTACGAGATCGGGAGGTAGATGAGGAAATACCCTCAAAATTGGGAGGTTTTTCTCCCGACTTGAGAGTTGACAGGTATGAACTGTCCCGGCTTGTGGGATTTCATTCAGGACTTTTAGTTTATTTAAGTCACCAGCCCGGGGCCTGTGCCTAACAAATTTCTTTTAGCACTTACCAGTACAGTACATAAACTATTATATCAGACTGCAGATTCAACTTTTGAATGTGCAACCCAAATGTGGTCTCCTCTCTGCCTTGCTCGCCAATGTTTATGTTTGTATTCGAGGACTGGCTAGTATAGTGTCACGGTACCACGTGATCTGTCGTCTCATCAAAACTCGGAAAAACTCGGCAATTTACGGAATCGTGTTATCTTCCACGCACTATAATCACTACCCGCTTACGATATTTAATTTACAAACATTGCAGTCGAATTAAAATCTGTAGATAATTACATACGCAAAAGGAAAATTTTGATTTCTAGTCTCCTTTAAGCAGACGACTACCGAAGAAAGCCCCACATAACACAAGTTCAGCAGTAGCAGGCCTCAGTGACCTCCGCCAGTTCTAAAGAATCCTAACAGAACTCTTACTTGGAAAACTAATTGGACATAACATATACTGTCAGTGCCTAGAACATTCTGACTTCAGTTAATGTGACTCATAATTATATAGACAGTTTTTCTTGGAGTGCAATTTGTCTTTGGAAACATCAGATTCTCACATACAGGTATGTCTGTTATCACATTAGATATTTTTAAAGGTGACCAATCCCAGAATCCTGTTAAATGGTTAAATCATTTTATACGATGGGCTAAGTTTTATGAACTATCAGAAGATAAAGTTCTAAATGCTTTTCCTTTTCACCTTCAGGGGCATGCTAAAATTTGGTATGATACCTCACCGGAAAATGACATAACCAATTGGCACGACCTAGTCACTGCATTTAAAGCAGATTTCACACTAACGATATCATTTTAGATCTATCAATTTTACAAACTCGCCAAGAGTCTTCTAAAACGGTTATGGACTATTTAAGTCGTCTTTTACAAATTGCAAATAACCAAACTATCCCAGATCAAATATTGTTATCAGTCGCAGCTCAAGGTTTAAAACCAGCCATTAGACAAATTGTATTGAATAAAAACCCCAAAAATATGGATGATTTACGTCAAGCCGCAAATTTAGCAGAGAAATCTATTGCCACCACTGATAACTATGATTGGCCTACACTTGACGGAATTTTAGAGGAACTTAAACAACTTAAAGATAAAATTAAAGCAGTCAACTCAGAACAGAATATAGAAAACAATTCATTCTCTCAATCTTTTGTACATGTCAATAAGGAACCATTTCGGTCTCAACATCATAACTTGGGTCTCACTGGACAGTTTATCTGGTGAATTTTCATCCGACGATGACCAATTACAGAAAAGTGACAATAATTTTACACTGAAGATACAAAAAAAAAAAAAACTAATGATTTTTGTAGAAAGCATACATGTGAGATTTTGACTGCAGTAATCAGGTTAATTCCTGATGCAACTGGTGGTTTTTATACTGAACCAACACTGCCACCAACCCCTAAATTTTACATTCATTTTTGACAAGAAATAGCTATTTTGAATATTTTTCTGTGACAAGGCAGCTAAAAGAATCAGTATGTGCCTTATGCATGAATAAAGTTCACTAGTACTATAACAAATTAGCATACTTTTCATCACCCCTCAACCATCTAGATTTTTAGATATTTACCTCTGTAGCAGACACACAAAAATACGTAAGCCAAGTCGACAGCTCATTTGCAGCCCGAGTTACGCATTTGATCTCCAATGCAAATCTAACTGTGACAGGCAGTCACCAACAAGCCAACCTATTTCCAAGCCTAAAAAATAGGGGGGTGTCAAAATACGAAACTATCCAGTGAGACCTTGTCTTACCAGCCAGCCACAATTCCAAAATTTTCCTGCAGCTCAGTACACTATTCTCGCGATAACTACACATATCAATTACCTCATAGTGCGCGCTACCAATCACAACCACATAGTCGTACCCAAAAATACTGTCTTGGATGTGGTAGACTCTGTAAATCACGTCGCGTATGTCGTCCACGAAATAAACAATGTCACTCTTGTCATAAAACAGGTCATTTTTCACGAGTGTGCTTCTCATCACAACAACAATATGAATTCGCGCCAAATAAAGGGACACAATCTTTCCACAAGCGAACTCGACAGCCCCAAGTTAGTTTGGTAGTGCCAATTCATAAAAATCTCATCCCTACCTATGTCAGAGACAAGATAACTAATGCACTTGTTGATTCAGGCGCAAATATATCAGCAATTAATGAAAAATTTCTTTACCGCGTAGGTTTGAATTCAAGTCACTACAAACCATCAAATTTTTCCAAAATTGTAGGAGCCGGTGGTGAACGTCATAGTGTTTCAGGTATGGTTCAACTCAATTTGAAAATAGGAGGCATACGCTTCTCTCACTCATTCTATGTTGTACCTAATTTAAATCATTCGATTATTTTAGGTATTGACTTTTTGACTAAATACAAAGCAGTCGTGAATCTAGATACACAAACGCTCTCCTTGTTAGACGATACGGTAACCATAAATTTGATTCATAACCAGGCTGGTCTGGCACGCGCCACAAAACACACAATGATCCAACCTAACTCAGTTAGTACAAATGCAATAAGTATCAGTAGAATTCCCAAGGGAACATCTGTTTTACTAGAACCGACTCATAGTATGCCAAATTCTACAATTCTTCCAGCTACAACAATTTTGACAGTTTCTAAGAAGAACTTTATACAAATTATTAACCCAACTCCAATGACAATGCAAATACCTGCCAATACAGTATTAGCATGTGTGGACGTACTAGACCCACAAACAATATTTACCATTAATGAGGACACTTCTGATAGGAATGACACACCTAATATCATGAATACACAATCTAGCAAACCACGCGAACCAATCAATTTTGACTTACACTCTTCAGATTTGACAGAAAATCAAAAACAAGAACTTCATTCATTTTTGAATCAACATAGGGATGTTTTCGCAGTAAACTTAGATGAGTTAGGCAATACTAATGTGTTCACACACCGAATCGAAACAGGTGACTCTATGCCAGTTCGTTGTCAACCTTACCGTGCGGCACCGCACATCAATAAGGAAATTGATAGACAGGTAGAAGAATTATTAGAACATCAATTAATTGAACCTAGTTCATCTAGTTATGCATCCCCAGTTGTATTGGTCAAAAAGAAAAATGGTGACTATCGTTTTGCTATTGATTATAGGAAACTTAATCAGGTGACACAACCGATGACCTTCCCTCTTCCTCGATTAGAAGATGTCATCGATGCAGTTGGACAAACTCAGCCATGTCTTTTCAGTACTTTAGATTTAAATTCGGCATTTTGGCAAATTTCTATGGACCCATTATCAAAACATAAGAGTGCTTTCATAACATCACGTGGTCTTTACGAATGGAATGTAATGCCGTATGGACTCAGAAATGCCCCCGCCACCTATTGTGTTCTTTTAAGTCATGTTCTTAGAGGGATACCGTGGTCAACATATCTTGCATACATAGATGACACCATTATTTTTTCCAATTCATTTGAAGAACACCTCAAACATTTAGACCTTATATTTGGACGTTTGCGGCAATCAAACTTGACACTTAAGCCGTCAAAATGTGTATTTGCAGCATCTGAAGTTGTTTATCTTGGTCATAAATTCTCAACAAAAGGTATCAAGGTAGATGAATCTAAAATAAATACAGTTACACAATTTCCTGTTCCTAAAACACAGAAAGATGTTAGGAGTTTTCTAGGTTTGTGCAACTACTACAGAAAATTTGTTCACGGTTATTCTACCATAGCAGCACCATTAAATAAACTGTTGACAAAAGACAGTTCATTCCATTGGACAGATAAGTGTCAAAAGGCATTTGAAACTCTTAAGACAGCTTTGACTTCAGCGCCTATCTTGGCTTATCCTGACTTTAACAAACCATTTAGGCTCACATGTGATGCTAGCGGCACCGCTCTAGGGTATATTTTGTCTCAAATAGGGACAGATGACAAAGAACATGTTATAGCTTACGGTGATAGAGCTTTATCAGACGCTGAAAAACGATGGTCAGTTACAGAACAAGAATGTTTAGCTGTTTTGGAAGGTATCAGAACATATCATGTTTACCTATCACATCAGAAATTCACCGTCATTACAGATCACAAAGCATTAGTGTGGCTTAAGACAGTTAAACACACTTCAGGTAGATTAATTCGTTGGTCACTTCGCTTGCAAGAATACGACTTTGACATCGTATACACTCCAGGACATAAAAACACAAATGCTGACGCACTCTCACGTCGACACTACGAACAAACTGATAACACTCACAGGGAAGCGGAGAAATCTGCAGATTACATAGACACACAGACTACTCAATCAGAGCCAGCTGTTCACAGTATTCAAAAAGAATTAACAGAAATTACATTTTACTACACAAACGAAGATATTCCAACTCTATCCGCAGTACACACAAATGACACTACACTCAGTGATTCCCCTTCAGAACTACCAGATATTGCTCAATTTCAGCGCGAGTGCCCTGATTTCAAGGACATGTATGTTTACTTAGAGCAAGGAATATTACCAGAGAATACTCGTCGCGCAAAAGCTATTCCGTATGAAGCAAGTCAGTATGAACTCGTAAATGGTGTCTTATATCATTTTTTCCAGCCTCGAGCAAAACACAAAACTTCATCAGATCAACTCATAAAACAAGTAGCTTTACCAACAAATTTGAGACAAGACGTTCTTCTGTCTTATCACGATTCAAAAGCAGGAGGTTGTCACTTAGGTGTCCAAAGAACATATCAAGCTATCAAACAAAAATACTTTTGGCCTAAAATGTACCAAAATGTTTATGATTACATTACATCATGTTCTCAATGTCAACTCATTAAAAGGGACACAAATGCTCGAAAGGCCCCGTTGCACCCATTGCCCCCAGAAGACGTATTTTCTCGGTGGCACATGGACATTTTGTGCATGCCAAAAAGTAAGGAAGGCTACCAGTATATCTTATTGGTGACAGATAGTTTGTCACATTGGTGTGAAGCCTTTTCCTTACGTACACAAACAGCAACGGACATCGGCAATGTTTTGTATAATGAAATATTCACACGTATGGCGCACCGCGAACACTTGTCAGTGATCGTGGACGAAACTTTATGTCCCAAATTGTATTAGCACTCTGTGAACTATTTCAAGTAACACGTCACCATACCAGTTCATATCACCCTCAAACTAATTCCGCGTGCGAACGAACGAACAGCACCATTAGTCAATCGCTTCGAGCGTACTGTAGTAAACAACAAGATGATTGGCCGTCGCTATTGCCCAGCATAATGATGGCATTCCGAATGAGTCCAGCTGTCAATTCAACTGGTTATTCGCCCTATTACATAGTATTTCGTAAGGAAATGACTTTACCTTTAGATGTGTCTCTTACACCTCGAGAGACTGTCCAGAAACAAACACAACAATACATAGATCAGTTAATTCAAAGATTAAAAATAGTTCAAGAATTAGCTAAAGCAAACACCCGCGAAACGGAAGACACAACAAAACAGAGGTTTGACCAGAAAGCAAAGGAACCGCCCTTTCGCGTTGGAGATTATGTACACTTACAAATCGCACACATACCGGTAGGGTTATCAAAAAAGCTTTATCCCCGATGGGAGGGTCCGTATTACATCACTCAATTAGGTCCGAATAACACGTACAGATTACGCCGTTGTTCCGACAATAAAGAAATGAAATCACTCGTACACGCCAACAGACTTAAGCATTATAAAGACCCTAGGGATTATCGACCGCCAACCACGCATGCAGCTAACACAGTCCCTCAGTCGACTCGGCCACGACATGATGAAACGAGCAATGGTGACGCACCAACTGACAATAGTACAGAATGGTACTCAGTTGATAAACTTTTAAAATCCAAATGGATTTCTGGAAAGAAACATTACCTGGTTAAGTGGACCGATGGATCCACGCCATCATGGCAACCAACGGAGAATGTTTCGCAGGCATTAAAAGAAGCATTTCACAGAACACGCACACAATCGAAAACACGTCGCAAACGACTAGGTCGAATATTTCGTCATTGAACTCAATATGAAATTCCGAAGGAAATTCCTTCGTATATGGGAGAGATAATTATAGTCACATCCTCCTTCATTCCATTCTTTCCTCATACCTTCTATTTCTTTTTCTTCTTTCTGGCGCCAAATCTCTTAAACCTCTTTCTTACTCTTTAAGGTATGGATGGAATATGGATTCGGTTCGTAGGATAGTGTTTCTTTTTAACTCTGAATTCAGGGTTCGCAATATCAGAACAAAAACAATTTGAACTATGAGTTATCTTTAGCATCTCCCACTATGGTATGGTTCAGTCTATAAGTGGATTCACACTTTTACATCAGACTCTCACGGAATTGTTCAGTTGAATTTATCGAATATTGTCTTTCACAGTTAAATGCAATACGTCTTACAATGAATGTACAGTTTAATACAACAATCTTGTTATTGAATGAATTAATTCAGAAAGGTGCTTTTCTACGTTAAAATGTGTCATAGAGAGAAGTTTTGCCCTTCATTAATAAAATAGGTAAATACCTATTTGGAATGTTAACAATGAGAAACGTTGCAACATTAGCAAGTCACATAAATATGCTGACGCAATAGAATAATAATAAATTATCGATGTTATTGTTCGATATGGAAGCGATGTCTCCTCCTATACCCAACAGGTCAATAATCGATTTTTAAAAAAAATAATAAACACAACGTGTACGGCTATTGGTCGAAAGTCGAAAACGTTACTATTTTTAGAGCAAGCGATGCTCGTCACTGTCGAAAACATGCGTGAAAAGTATTACAGAATGGAAGAAATGATTGCTGCTCAAATGGTTGAGTCTCAGCAAATTAGTCACACGGCAGCAGGCAAGGTACCTGCTACACTGATTAAACCGCATGTTTTTACGGAATCTATTAATCAAATTGAAACGATCGTATCTACCTATTATATATGTTATTCAATAACGCCAAAGGATCCGCATTACTGTTTTTAGCAACACGTAAAGATCGTGACCTATATAATTCGCTACATATCCCAATTTCGTCCCAACCTTTAAGACGAATTATTAATTCCAGTTTTAATGAATGCATCATGAACACACGTTACACAGTTACTTGGTTTACCTGGCATATTACCGTATCGTATCACACATTCTAGATATCTTCTCAAATTATGTTCTGCCGATACAAAACCAAAGTATAAAAAAAGAGAAATATACACATACATAAAGTAAAATAAAGTGAACAAGAAATGTATGCTAACATTAGTGTTATAATTATTTCATAAGCCCAGTTGTAGAAGTAGATTTCGTAGAATTTTATTGAAATATTTTAAAACCCTATTGGTCATCTTTTCCTTCAGATTTTTTATTTAATGTCGTACCATGATCTTTTTATTGTATCAGTTTTTTTGAATATTATCCGATATTGTCAAATGTTCTACTCACTGCATTTGGAATTTTATTAAATATTTTGCAAAAATACTCGTCATTGTATTTTTTGTATTTTACTGAGTATTTTGCAGTGTTTTTCTCTCATTGTACCTTTTGATATTTTATGAATACTTGTATTGTTTTCTCATTGTATATTTTGTATTTTACTCTGTATTTGCAGTGTTTTTCTTATGTATTTTTGAACTTACAATATGTCTCACAATGTTTTATTATTGTATGTTTTGATCTGTCACCTTTTATATTCTATTTATGAATGTAATTTTTTTTATCTCGAGCCTCGAGGACTCGGCTCAAATGAACCGGAGGGTATTATTAGGACAGAATTTTTTAGTACAAGTAACAAGATTGAAAATTCCTCTAAATTGTATTAAGAGTAAGTTTTGATTAAATTGTATTAGAAGTAAATTGATAAATCATATTGGAGGCAGTTTTCTACTAAAATATATTGAGATTGAATCCATTTATTCGTATTACAATTATATACTACTTAATACAGATTACGCCCTTATGATCAAGTACGAACCGGCTATACATACATTTCCCTTGTATCCTAAAGTCGGCACACAAAGAGAAACTATATGTAAGTACCGCATTGCGGAAACCTAAAAAAAATCATAAGCTATTACTAATCGCGCTGACGTTGTAGAATTGTCTGTCTAATGACGTACATAGATCTCGACGATAATATGTAAGAGACTACGAAGCCTCACTTGAGATTCTGGCCTTCGCAAGGAACTAGGAGCGCGCCATATTTGGCGTTGTCTTCAGAAACTGGTATAAAAACCCCAGCCACGGGCCGACACCAGTTTTGCTGGCCAGAACCTCAAACAAGCTTTGTCTTTGCAGCTCGATCCCGAGTACCTTCAATTCCCCAAGAATGTAGTCACGTCTTCATCATCGAGTGACACTACATCAAATGACTTGAACTTCCTTCCTTCCTTTCTTCTCTCTCTCTCTCTCTCTCTCTCTCTCTCTCTCTCTCTCGGAATCGAGAAACGGATTGACTTAGAGTTTACGAAACAAATCTTCACATAAAAGCTGGTGAAGAAATTCTCTTTTCGTAAAACATGCCTTACTGTTCTTCAGGTTTTAATAAGATCTCCACACATTTCCATAAACGCCTTACTGTTCTACAGGTTTGAATAAGATCTACACACATTTCATTACATGCCTTACTGCTCTACAGGTTTGAATAAGATCTACACACATTTCCATAAACGCCTTACTGTTCTACAGGTTTGAATAAGATCTACACACATTTCCATAAACGCCTTACTGTTCTACAGGTTTGAATAAGATCTACACACATTTCATTACATGCCTTACTGCTCTACAGGTTTGAATAAGATCTACACACATTTCCATAAACGCCTTACTGTTCTACAGGTTTGAATAAGATCTACACACATGTCCATAAACGCCTTACTGTTCTACAGGTTTGAATAAGATCTACACACATTTCCAAAAACGACTGACTGTTATAGAAATAATCAAGATCTATATGACTTTTTTCTTTGTAGTTTGAACTTGGCATTAGATGATTGTTATAGAATAAGAGGACCATAGTGGCATAAAATGGCTAATAAATAACAAGTCAAAATTTTATAAGGCGTCATCCCATGTCTACTGAAAAATTGTCTAGTACATGTATAATGTCAGTAATAGAGATGCCATGTTACCAGGGCCGGCGCTACCATATAGGCAAACTAGGCAGCCGCCCAGGGCGCTGATTTCAGGGGGCGCATTTTTAAATTTTTTTATTGTTTATAAATTTTGAAATTGATATTTTCCGGGGGGGGGGGGGGGCGCCAGAATCTAACCTTGCCTAGGGCGCCAGATAGTCTGGTCGGGTATGGCGCCGGCCCTGCATGTTACATCATAAACGCGTTAAGGAATGCTTGCTGCTGCATTCAGTTAGAAATAACACACGTCCTGCACGTGCTAGACGACTCATCTGAAATGAAAATATGATTATATGACTTCCGGAATGTTCTTGACTTCAGGAAATTGTTTTGCTTGACTGGTTAGAGTGGTGTATATGTTTCCCGAAATGTTTCATTTGTTCGGAGGAGGGCGTGGGCTTGAGTTTTAGATTCGAACTCTAAATATATAGAGAATAAATTCTGCAAACTGAAATGCTTGGTATGTAGGTTTTTAAAATAGTTTTTTGACTTTAGTCTATATTCATCAATAATGCAGGTTAATATCGTGCAGGAATTCTTGTCTTTGATTTTAGAAAAAAACTACCAATACAAAAATACAATAAAAGTCAGTTTATCAAATAGTTCGATGCTGTGTCAGTGCTGTAGACAAGTCAAGGAGGGTGAGGAATATCCACTGTCAAAAGCGAGATGATCTTAAACTACTATCAGAAGGGCATTTATAAGTACTAAGACGAGGGCGATATGCAGACTGTACATTGAATTCAGATGAGATACAAGCTGGGATGGTACAGCGTCTTCTAGGATTTGTTTTACATTTTAATTGGAGGTTAGAAACAGGGCGTTTTTTTTTAAATAAACAAAACTCTCGTTATGGTTAAGATTCGATTTCTTCAAAAAACGACGTTTGGACAGAAGTTTATTTGCAGGGGAGAAGCAAAATATCCAGATTAATTTCATCAAATTAGTCACATGTCGAAATTAAAATTGCATCGTGCGGTGAACGTCACATAATTGTATTATTAAGCTGATTGTTTAAAATAGAATATTGGTGTGGTGTGGCGGCTTGTTATGCCGCCACTGTGGTTGGTGTGTTATGGTTGGGGTGGGGTGCTCTCAATATTTTATTAGATTATTATAGAAGTCCCACCCAGGCTCGATTTTGGTTGGAAGTTAAATTAGTGAAAGAAGTAATTAAGACAATGTACTTATTTATATGTCCTTAATTGAAAGTAGAGGTAAAGCTCCGAGCCCCCAGTCAGCAATACAGACGGTTAAATGATTGAATATACAAAAAGTGAAATTTAACGAATAACAGTTTAATGGACAATTCAATAATCAAATGATTAAAATTTTCCTCAGTATTCTCCTTCCGTTCGACCCTGTAATAGCCTGCTGCATCACTTGATTAGTAGTGTGAGATAGATTTCCACCTGTCCTTGTATTATATTCATTTGTGTATACTTTTCTCCTTATTCCTCCAATTCCTTCACCTCTTGCTCCCGGCTTTCTCGAAATTCCTTCTCTTCCTCGACTTCTCTATACTCCTCCCCATTCTTCATTTTTTCTCCTCGAATCCTTTTTCTCCTCTTCTTCGACTCTCTTCCCCAACTAGAATTGTCGACTGCGACTGTTCTGCGAGTCTCACTTCCGTCTCCCTCTTAGATACTCGGGACTAAACTGAACCGGAAGTTCTGTCACCTAAAAAGCTTCCTGTGAAAACACAAGGACGGTAGAACATGTTACTAAGCCCTCTCATCTCACACTACACACAGCTTATGATTAGATAACGGCTATTAAATTTCTTCTGTCACGCATTCATTCACATCGAAATACTCGTACGTTCTTGCATGGTAAAATATCGTCGTAATAAAAGTACGGTATCAATTGCTTGACATACATACATCAATAATTGCGTCACATCAGTATATATTCCTAATCACATTATACTAAACAATATCACAAAAATCAGACGTATTTCTTTACATTACAACTTATACAAAGTACATAAATATTCAAATATCCATTCTCTGATATATCCATACATCCATGTTAACTAATCTTACACACTTCAACCATTTTCCAAATTCATAATTCAAGCATGTGTAAATTCTAGCATATCACATGAATAAATGCACCAGTTTACTACGAAGTAGCCTAGTAGCGAATTACAAAATTAATTCTGACCACAAGCTAACAATCTACACAATTCTCTACATAATACTCAAACTCATTTCTCAAATACGCATTTAAATTAAACACTACAAAGGTAATTATACGCACTAAACGATCCTAGTAATTAAGTATACATACTACACATAATTACAATTAGAAGTCAATATATTCTGCAAAAAGCGAACAAATAACTTACTGACCTTTACGAAGCATTGGCTTCCTTAGAATCTCCTCTCTAAGTTTTACCGCCAAAGTACGAGTGGCTTTCTCAGAATAACCATATATTGCTCAGCAATCCTCCTGGGCGAGACTAAATTTTCGCTTGCTAGTTAGAAGTTAGAACTCGGATTGAAATGTCAATTTGACCCGATCCAATCAAACTTAGCGGATAACGTCCTTCTCGCTGTATGTCCACGTGGGGACGGATTTAGAACACGTCACGTTTCCCTCTCTGATCTTAGGACTAAGATGTAACTCATAGGTGGGAAGTCGCGTAATCCAACGCCTGTACCGATTCATGATGTCGGGTCTTCTCTCTGGTCATGGTAACCTTGCGTAAGAGAGTAGCTCTAGCCTGCTGCAAAATTAAAAAATCAAGCCATGGCTTGTAATAATACCTTAGTTTATACACAACGTACGAACTTGCGCTGAGCTAACGTGATAATTGAATATAATGTTGTAGAAAAAAGATCGTTTGTATAAGTGTAACATTCAGGTAAGTTGAAGCACTTTCAGAGTGCTTTGTTCCCACGGTCACAGTAGTTCATGTAATCTTCATTCGTGATACAAAGTATTTTATATTTACTAATTGACCTTCATGAAGATCTTGCCAACAAGTATGAAGAGAGGCAGAAATGAAAAACAGCAGACTAGTCGGCTCCTCGCCGGTTAGGAGCAGACGTTGTATTTGGATATTATATGCACAGTAGCGTTTGTGTGTGTGTGTGTGTGTGTGTGTGTGTGTGTTGAAGTACTATCCGAGTACTTCCACGGTCTATTGGATGGTAATAAAGTTGTGTAATACTGATCTACAATTGCACCACGCCAGTGTTAGCTGTTGCAAAGTTGTTTTTTTTTTCTTCCAGGGGACCAAACGTTTGAATACAAGTCAAGTGAATACAGTAAGCGTCAGCACAGGAAGGAACTGTTAAAATGATTGAAGCAGAAAATGGAAAAAGGTATTTAAAATCCTTGTGTCGTCGTAGTGTAAAAGCGAACACAGTATATCTTTATAAAACAGCAAATCTGAAAATCTAATTGACAAGTAGTGATGTATCTGGGTGCCAGGGCCAATACAAAAGGGTTACTCTGAAGTAAATGTGTCTAGCTATTGTATCAAAAATTATGATTCTGTACTTTTGTGATATAGCGTATAAAAGCTGCTTCTGTCTTAGCTGTGCAGTATTTAGATCCAACACAATATGTGGTACGAATATTTTACATTTACGCAGTCTTATGTTATTTAATACTCTTGGTTGTACACTTACTCATGTCTTTGTAAAATAAACAGTAACAGCAACAGCAACAAAAATAAAAGATAAAAATAAACAAACACCTCCCCCACCCCAAAAAACTTTGCATTCATTCGCATCAGTAATATGTATGTAGAGAAGTACTGGCATTAATGAAATTTAAAAAATAGAACTATTTGCATTTGTCGGAAATGAGTTCTGCAAACTAAAATGTCTGGGAAAATGGGTTAACATGGAGATATTACTGAAAATTAAATTTCCGGTATTATCCATATAACTACATCTGTAAAATTACTATTCGAGCCAGACCTTATTTTAAAAAATAAAATGCAAACTACTCGCAGAAACGATTATCGAACTCAAAATAATAGCCAAATACAGCAAACAAGTTGGCCAAAGGACCTAAATCGCATGGCGTGCTTTATGCAATTCAAATTACTTTTCTCCGTAATAGATACATACATCAAGTTCTGAAGGATGATGCACACATCATACCTTATATCTTAATTTCTTCTTTCTTGTATATATATATATATATATATATATATATATATATATATATATATATATATATATATATATATATATTAATGGAAAGAGAGAGAATACATACAATAAATGAAAGAAGTAATTAAGATAATGTACTTATTTATATGTCCTTTATTGAAAGCACTTTAAGACGGATTGTATACTTTGAAAAAGGCACTAATTGATAAAAGAGATATTTAAAAAAATGACAACGGTAATCAGAGCAGTATATAAGTTAGCATTATAATACTAACTGAAAACTATCTTGTTGTATATAGATAACTCTAATGCATATTGTTGTTTCCTTCTGTGTGGTATCTCTTTAATAGCTTCAACAATCTTCTGATATCAACATTGAACAGACTCATAAACAGACGGACAGGCAGAAACAATGGTGCAGCGACAACATTTACGCCCTTTGAAGAAGAGCGTGAATAGCATATGTTTCATCCAATAACGCAAGAAGACGCAATAACAAATATATTCTCAACATTCCACTTTTTTGCAACTTTTTAAGAATGTTCCCTAGAAGCGAACCCAAAGTAAGGAACAAATATCACACTAATACACCAACCACCTGTGCAGCTAAGTTCAACTAAATCCACCAAGCAGTGTGGGGAGAGAGACGGTAAATAATTTCCTAAATACACCCTTTATGTGATGAAAAGTAACACCTGATTACATTTGTACGCCAAACACACATTTAGTCGATACCGTTTCGATAAAATTAGAGGAGAGGAGAGGCCATGAAGAGCTGAATTATCAAATTCTGTGGAGGGAAAATGGCTGACTAGATTTTTCCATGATTAATATATAAGCGAACATATAGACAGGCAGACTGTTATACGTACAAACGGACATACAACAGACTGACAGTGTTCAAGCTTTTTGCTGAAGTGAGAGTATGACACAGCAATTATTGTTTGCAGCTCCGATTTTACTCAGGATTGTGTTAAGTTAACAGATCACTTCACTTCGAGCCAATAGATCTTGAACCACAGAGTGAGCTAAGACAACAAGATGGCCACAGCAGGAGCAGAAGAAGTCGGTTGTAATCTGGTCAAAGTTAGGACTGTGAAACTGGAAGGTATGTGACAGTTAAGCGTTTTACTAACCCTTGAATATGTGCGCTCAACAAAGGGCACATCATTAAAAGATGAAATGTGCGAGAGCGAAGATCGACAGTCAAAGACAAAAACATTTTTGCATTCATGTTTTTTCTCAATAGTAGACCAAAATGGCATTGTAGCAAGTTTCTCAAAATAAATATTGATAATCGTGAGCTTGTTGTTATGTTCAAATGACATTTTGAATTGTATAATGTACAATAATTTTTGTTATTTAATTTTTTGTTAAAATTCGAGGTTAGGTTCAAAAGTGCCCAAAATTTGGATATGGTTCATTTTAAATTTTTCATCAGAATTATGAGCACAAACAGATTGTTTCTTTTCTTTTTTAAAAAAACAATATGAGATGTTACTTGCCCTTTATGTTGTATTTGCAAACTTAATTTCCGTACCAAGTTGTCCAGGTTTTATATGGTGGAAAGGTCAGTCATTGCTGCCTTGTTCAGGAATAAAATCGAACCACCACAAATAGTAATCTCCTGCATACTCTTCTTAGGAACTCTCATGCATGATGTTGGTACCTAATCAAAACCCACAGCAGTACAGATTATGAGACAAAGCGTCAAACAAGAAACCATAGCAGACACATATGAAAACTTACATTGGAGTTAGATGATTTCATATACTTTCCAAGAAATGTGCACAGTGTCGAAGCTACAGAAAGAGGAAGGTAAAGAGGCACCAAGAAGGAAAAGAAATGAAGCCGACGAATAATGAAAGTGCTGCAGCTACTCAGCACACATTCCTATGTAGCTGAAATCATCCATGCAAAAGATTTACCAAAATCAATAATCATTTGTTGTACCAAAGAAAAACATACTGACATATAATCCTTTCTGCAATTTAACTGTGGCAGGATCGAAATCGACAGAATTTCCCAGGCTAGCCGTGTTATGTTAGGATACGTGTCTATAAGAGCAACAATGTTATTAGAAGAGTCTGAGGAACCCCCAATAATGTTGTGTCTTATTGATACATTGAGACGGTAGACCTCCGTATTACTAAAGATTCTTGTACACCTGAATGGAAATTTAGGACTGAAGTAGACCAAAATATAATTTCTGATCGGTATTGATAATAAGAAGGCTATGGCCAACGCCATTGATATGATATTTCCCGAGGCGAAAAGGAAACCCTGTACTAAATATATGAAGTAAAATATAACACAGAATGTGACTGACAAAATGCTAAAATTAAAAGTACCACAATAACAGCAGAGACTGTAAATTAATAATTTGTCCACCAGCATAGCTAATGCAAACGACAACATGGAGTTCGATGCAAAATTGGGGACCATTGTATAGATAACAATGATGAGCTAAGGATTGATAATAACACAGAGCTCATGAATCAAGGGGTTGAGAGAAAAAATCCCATAAAATGGAACTCCAAGAAAGCTGGTGATCTAGTTATAGAGTTCTACAAAATCGTACGATCCAGATGACAGATATGTGACGCCCTCAATGGTACAAGCAAATTGGGACATATTCCAAGATTTGGCAAGTATAAACGAGCGCCAGCAGTGTGGCATGCAGGCCTGAAGATGAAAGGCATACATGAGTTTAAAAGTTCTTGACTGCTCAAACAAGAAAACAAAACCATGAGAATGTCACCTTTTCTTACTGTGAAAAGCACACAAAACGTATCGAAAAAGCCAAACCAAAAGACTCGAGTAAAGCCGAAAAGACTCGAGTAAAGTCGAAAAGAACAACAACACATATACTATTAAGTTAATGAAGTGCAACTCTATATAGAATTATCCAGAATTGTGAGATATTAAGACTGGTTATATAATCTTCATTCTGCCTTTCAATAACATTGTAAGAAAATTATAAAAAGATGGAACGGTAATTATTATACGTAGATATGTAATTAGAATTGTAGGATTGTTTAACTCATAAAAAATAATATTTCTTGTTAGTCATCGTGTAATGTTTATTGGAGTTCAATAAATAAAATCAGCAATGATGACATACAATTGGAAACTCACTCGAGTTTGATTAAAGGACATTTATTCCTGGTCTGATTATTATGGGGGAACTGACGTCAAAATAACTCATATATGATTAAAGACCGTGTAATTACTTTTGGATTGCCATATTAGACTGTTGCAAGGTGAATATGACTTCACCATTTCAGTTTACAATGCGTTTGAATGAAACATACTTTATCAATGTTGGTTGTTTGCCACAAATTTTCGTACCTGAACTAAACCATATACGTTTACTTGCTACATTTTAGTCATATATTTTGATTGTTATTTATTGACTGTAAAATAATATTTTGGATGAGACAATGTCTGAATAGCTGGGTCACTAATTTCTTGTGTACAGTTACGGAATTCATAACCATTATCTTCTTCACTAAGTACCCGAGAAATAACGGCGCTGACAAAACTCCCACAGATAATGAGCGATAATGCGTGCAGTATTAGCAGATTGCATATAAAGAGTTGTCTTTCTTGATGTGTTGGTCGCTGTTATCCTGATAAAAAATGTTGTTGTTGTTGTTGTTGGGTTTGACGCCATTTTTCAGCACAGGATAGGCTATACATGGCGGCCAGTATTAATGGTGGAGGAAGAACCCGGGAAAACCCCGGAAAGAACCACCGACTCACGAAAAGCTACTGGCAAGCTTTCTCACATACCCACATTAGCCGAATCCGAGACTCGAACCCACGCAGACAGAGGTGAGATGGCAGTGATCCGTAACGGAGAGCGCTTTAGACTACTCGGCCACTCGGAACCCCTGATAAAAATTACGTTTATTCATAAAAATAATACGAATATTCAATCTACTTTCTTTAATAAGTGCTCTGATAACTACTTATCACCAGCATTTAGAATTTGGTTCATCTTACTGTTTCTTAGTGCTTCTTATGCTCTTAGTAGTTCGTAGTGGTATGAACTAGGAGGGACTGAACGTGCCAGTAAGATGGACCCCACCCCCACCCCAATACAAACAAATAAAAAACAACAAAAAGCAACAATCCCCCAGAAAAGAAACAAAAACAACCTCCAACAAAAAGAAGAAAAAAAAAAAAAAAAAAAAAAAAAAAGACTTGAATGTTCATAGAATCGTTTTCAGCGTGAAAGTGCCCAATACTAATATTAGTACCCTTCGAGTCTACTAAACTGTAGCTAGAAGTTAGCTAGACCAACAATTTGATCTCTTTTTCTGAGAGGACGGGAACTCGCTAGTATTATTAAAACAAATCAGACTGAATGGTCTAAAAATTACCTATTATAATTATATATGCACTATATAAAATAACCCAAGGGTGTACACTTCCCATTTCTCCTGATACCTACGTTTTCCCCACCCCTCTTGCACTGCGATAGAATTGGTTAAAGAACACTACCAAGACAGAAACCATTTCACTTTTACAGTTAAGATTTTACAGGTGTCTCAACTTAAGATTCTCAAAGGAAGAAGCTAACAAACAACGCTTTTTCCTTTCACCTAATAAAGAATTTTGTTTGTCAGTGGTTTGAAACGAGAAAAATGCTTCAACCTTCGATACAGTAGTGGGCCATCCTTCTACGATTTTGTAGGCAATCTAATTAAATTGACTGATTTTCCTTAGGCATGATTAATGAATGAGAAGGCATTTTCTCTTTAGTCTTACACGAACAGCAAAAGTTATAATAAATATTACATATCTTCACCCTACAAAAATTCTGAACAACAAAACAGAATCACACAGGAACTGGTTGAGTGCGACAACTGGAGCCAACCATCTAAATAATAATAATAATAATAATAGTATGTGTGTGTGTGTATGTGTGTGTGTGTGTATGCTGTTGTGGTGGTGGCTTAACAACATTTTTGAACACACAATAGGCTTTATATGGCGGCCAATAAATTTGGTGGAGGAAAAACCAGGGAAAATTCAGGGGAAGAACCACCAACCCACCGAAAGTTAATGGCAAGCTTTCTCATATACCCACATCGTCCGAACACGAGATTTGAACCCATGTGGACAGATTTGACATGACAGTAATTAGTAAAAGGCAAGCATATTAGACTACTCGGCCACCTCTGTGTGTGTGTGTGTTTGTGAGTGAGTGAGTGAGTGAGAGTACATCCTAGTTCTAGCCAAACAATGAGGTCCCTGATGGTAAGAACTCCATGGGTAATGTTCAGTCGGTGAATGCATTCCTTTTCTCATGCCCAGGAAGTTTATACATGGTTACAGGGTGGAGATATTTATAGTTTCCATTCTAATATATGCTGCAACTTCAGCCCCTGTGTGTATTTGTGTGTGTGTGTGTGCCATCACGGGATTTTAAATACCAGCACATGTTTTCAAACCTAAATTCGCCAAAGCAAAGGTTGTTTTCAATTTGCTTATGACAGCGCTGTACTGTTTAAAAGTCTACTTGCAAACATGATATAATTTTCTGTGTTTACACATTAAAATTATTTCTGGGGGTGCCAAAGAAAATATCCGCACCGGGTGCCAAATACTTTATAGACCCCCCTGTTACACAATACATATATAAGCATGTACGTACGTCTTGACTATCAATATATTCCGGAGCTGTTTGCTGCTACTACTACTACTACTACTATTTCTACTAGGGTCCCCGAGGGGCCGAGTGTTCTAAAATGCTCAACGTTACGATCCGTAACTGTCATCTCACCTCTGCCTGCGTGGGTTCGAGTCTTGGGCTTGGCGGTCGGTGGTTCTTCCCCGGGTTTTCCAGGGTTCTTCCTCCACCATTTATACTGGCCGCCATGTATAGCCTATCTTGTGCTGAAAAATGGTGTTAAACACGACAACAACAACAACTATTACTAATACTACTACTACTAATGATCATCATTATGATATTATTGTCTTCATATTGATGTTGTATAAAATATAATTATAACATTAAGCGATAATAAATTTGTTGTAAACAGTTTCAACATCATGATCATGATGATTATGATGATATTGAAGATGAGGTGGATGATATGATGGTGATGGTGATAACGTTACGATGGTAGACTAGTGCACTGATGTTTTATCAATTTCTCTGTAGCCAACCGTAACCGACACTACAACGGTCTTGTGGTGTCAGCAGACATGTTGCTGGTAGTTGACAGCAGAGGGTGTAAACTCATGCTGTATAGACTCAGTGATGGAAAGTTACTGGCAGCATCAAGCAAGCTGCAGTCGTTGCCCTTTGATGTTTGTCTTCTTGGAGGAACTCAGGTAGCGGTGACACGGGATAAAGGTCAAATAGAAATCCTATCAGTCGAGTCCACAAGTCAGCCACCAGCTTTAAGACCAACGACGAGGTTAAATGTAACAAAAGGATTTGATAACTGTCATGGAGTGAAAGCCTTCAGGTCAGGAAGAAATCTTGTCGTGAGTGGTGTGAAGCGGGATCAGGACACCGAGAAGATGTTAATCTGTTGGGGCCTTGTGTCCCTTGTAGATGGAAATATAGTCACGATTCGTACGATCTGTAAAGGGTTCTGGAGTTATTTGGCCACAAACCCTGATGACTCCGTGGTCTACATCTCGTGTAATTCTGGTGACTCCCATGACACTGGCGTGTATGCTTTTGACGTTAGGATAGGTAGTCAGAAGTTTGTGTATCGACGAAGTGAACTGAAATACCCCAGGGGCATATCTGTGGACACAAGGGGATACATATATGTATGTAATAACTTGAACCCTCCTTGCATTCATCACCTCACAGATAGAGGAGAACCATTAACAGTACATAAAGAGGGAATGCCACATCAGCCTTGGGGAATATATTGGGAAGAGCAGCAGGAAGGATTGTATGTCACCAGCATGGACAGTGAGATATGGAGCTTCCGTCTGAAGTGGAGTAATCAACAAGGTAATCAGCACAATATGTTTTGTTAATATTATTGAGATATACTTCACATGAAAGAACCGAAACATTTATTTATATATCTATTTTACTTTATTGTACTTTTTTAATTATTCATTTTATTTATTTGTTTGAAGCCGGGAAGATATTTCATAATTTAAGTTCACATCATTTGGAAAATGTCGGGAGCAATATATTTTAAAATGTTAACTTGAAGCTCCATCGAGGTAAAAAAAAAAGTTAAAAGGCTTTACAATATTATTAAAATTATGTAAAATTCAGAATGAAACAGCTCTCAACATACACAATAGTTCAGAAGGTCCTTTCTTATGACTGCTAATAAATAGAGACAAGATCAGGTCAATGAACTATTAATAAGTCATTACTTCGTCTAAGGTGTTGAATGAAGCATTGAGATTTAGTTAAATTTTTGATAAACATCTGCAGTAGTGAATCAAGCAAATCTGGGCATCTCTGTAAAACTTAATTATGGGGTCCTTCTTAATTAAAACAAATGTCTGGTGGGAATTTCAGACCCACATGTGCTTTCTCCCACCCAACATTAGTGTGGTTTGGAGGGGGAGGGGGTTTGGGTAGCTACACCATTGGACGTCTGCATGTATATACAGACGGCTATATACATAAAATCGAAACTCAATCGTTGTATTGCCTGTTAAAATGTTATATGTTTTAAATGTTCTTTTGTAAAAATATAGGAAGACAACTGCTTAAGGATTTGTACAGATAAATGTTTCACTACTAGAAAATGTGATGTCAGAATGCAAGAGAAATGAGAAAAAACAATGCAGTTGTGTACTATGAGGTATGGTGTTTTATTCCTGTAGGTAGTTCTTGCTTATTTTATATGGTCATGTGACCAGTTATTAGAAACAAAGTCTGGGTGGCAGAACTATAGGCATATTGTCCACAAGTGCGATATTTGGTCAGACATAGTAAACCAAACACTATTTTCTCGAATGTGTTGAAAGATGCGTGAAATGTTGCCCATAAACATGTATGCATGTAACAACATGCTAGCAGAGTAAGGGAATCATCACATAGGAGAAGGATATAACACATATCTTGTGTTCACAATAATTAGTGCATGTAGTTGAATAGATTGAAGGTTGCAGATCTTGTACAGAAAACAAATAAAAACATTTTTGAGAAGAAATTTGTATACTGGCTTGAATGTTTTTATGTAACTGTTTGGTAGATATAAATAAATTAAACGGTACTATCAGTATTATGTCTTTCATGCGTACATAAAACAATCATATGATAGTCATTCTGAACAAAGTCAGGTTTTTATAAAAGCAGAGACGAAATAGGCAAGCCTAATACTATTGTTACCAGCCAGGGGTATTTACTTGACCGAGCGGTGTCAAACCCTGGCACGATTCCCGCCAGAAGTCATAAGTTTACCCCATATTTCCAAAGACTTCCATACAACTTCAGTTGTAAATTAGAAAACCCGACGTGTCCATTCTATACATAAATTTTTACTCTTATCAATGCAAGACCACAGATCTCACAACCTGCCAAATATGTATCAACCACACATCTGCGTGGTTTTTCTTCATTAGGTTTCCGTACCGCCAGCAGTTCACACTGTAGAAACTATAAAACTAACCCTTAATACAAAGAACTATTTTAACTCCGCCAGCCGAGGCCAGTCAACCCATGGTTTCCAGGCACATTTTGCCAGTAAAACTGCACTACATTTCCATGGCGACATAAACGGTGTCTGCCGAGTCTCTTCTTATTGGTTCCATTGTGTAATTTACCGGTTTCCTACTGTAAATACTGCCATTGCAGTCACACCACCAATGTACACCACTAGATTTTAGTAGGGACTTTGTTATTCCATCTACACTCGTTCGGTTCGGACCTGAATCCACTACTAGTGAATAATGGCATCGTGGAAACTCACTAACACTTTACTCCGTGACGTTTGCTCCTAGTAACTGGCTAATCATTTCGGGCAAAGGAATATTTCTATTGCACCGAAATCCAATAATCAGACAAGTAATTACAAAAATCTAAAAATTCCTCAAATGGGGTGCTATAACCAAATGTGCATACTCCAAATTTATTACACTATTTTATAAGTGTAGTCTTCAGTTGGTTGCAATAAAGATTAAGCATCCTTATATGACAGTGTGTTTGAAAAATGTGTTCACTTTTGCCCAGTTCTTGAAATTGTGAGCTTTATTTATCGATATCATTCACTGCTTCCTTTCTATTACCACCCTGTATAGTAACGCAGTGACTTGATCTAAGCAAGTCACGAAAACCCTAATATTGACAAAATATTGCTAAATGGATATTGTAACTGCAATGTGGGCTAATTTATTCACACTTATACGTGTAGCAGAGGTTTGTGTTTACTATTTCCTGGGGCATATAAATCCAAACCTTAATTCCAGTTATCCAGTTCTATTCGTGGTATCTAGAATGTGTTTCCACCATTCATAAACATGATAAAAGCAATTACATATATATGCACAAAAACTTTCTATCTCTAAGTACCGCTATGGAATGACACTTCTAATATCCATGCCTTCAACATATACTACATGTTCTCCACTTACCGGTTCGCTGTGACCCAGGGATTAGAGACCCATGCATGTAATGCATTTTCCATTGGTTCATACATGCACACGTTCAAGCTTGAAACTATTTTCAAATGTCATTATAATTGCACGTTGGATGGAAGGGGGAATATGCAGGCATACTGCTCTCACAGATGATCACCGTTGGAAAACCATTGTTCCATTAAGTTTCGTACTTTTTTTTAGGATGGACAGACGATGGTATAAATTTGTATAAAGAAAAGAATAGTGCATAATCTGATAATGAGATAATGCGCATATATAAATATAATTAGTCTACAGGAAATTGCTTCGTATAAAGCAAAGAATTAGAATTTTATAACAGGTTGTTTGCCCAGGGCATGCTGACTGGAAAATTGAATATGCCTTTGGGAAATCACCGCTTGCCCCAAACATTATATTCCAGCACAAGTGGAAAATGAAATAAAATAGAATATAGGATATTTTAAGGAAATAAAAGCTAGTGAAAGCTAGACTGTTTGTAATGAATGTTGGTTTAATTCACAAATGAAGGATTTGTGAGCACCTGTATAATAGACTGAATTAACAAATATCATCTTGTGACCTTGAAATCTGCAAGATGCATCAAAAAATATGTCAGGCCGACTTTTGAAACTGAGAACACTTACTTTTATCCATTTAATGATTTACAAAGTAATAAGTAAGCATGTACTTGTCTCCTTTCGTTAACACGTAAACAACGGATTATAAACACTGCTACATTGGTGCATCCATCACACTTCGAATGAAATCCTTGTGCTGGTTAATTGTTAGAGCTTAATGCCTAATATTTGTAAATATACATGTCAAACAGTCTCACAATTTATATTATTATAAAAATGAGCTACATATACTAATTCTAAATATCGGCAATTTCGCAGTATGGTAGTCGCTGATAAGATTATTGTTTAGAGTCTGCAATCTCACAAACAGCCCAATGCTAGGTTAGGTCCCGGAAGTTGGCAGTTTAAATTCATCTGATAAGTTAAAACATACATACAGTATTCCTTATGTTTCAAACATTGCTATAAAAAAATAGCAAATGTTCACATTATCACAATTGCATGAGAAAATGCGAGACTGGCATTGGTATTTACCACAAGAAGGAAATGACAAATGAAAATGTGGCCAGTTATGTAATAGAAGAATGTGATACATATAAACACTAAATAAAGGTGTTGATAAATGTATTGTGGTGAGATCACAGGGTATAAATATACAGAACATAAAACATTTCAACGGAATGATAACTTTCTCCCTCTCAATATGAACGTGTTGCACTTACCTGCAGGCAAGTACCCTGGAAACATGTGCATGCCCGAGCCTAATCTGAGTTTGTTCGCAAGCCTGGTAAGTGGATCTTTAAATCCCCATGTTAAGGTATGGGAAAGAAACATGAATAAAGTGATCGTTTGGACGGATAAATGCAAAGCAGTAAATATAATGAACAGGAGATTCTTGGTGGCATTGTTTATGCTGAGATGACTTTTTTCTCTGTGTAGGCGATCACAAAACCCCGAAGGTCCAAGTGATGGATGAAGGAAGAAAGCCTGTCATTTTGGAGACGTCTACACAGATTGAACAGGGAATTGTAAGTACAGTACTTTGCATTTGATTCCTTCAAGGAATTCAATATTTCACGAAGACAGTAGTTGTAAAGGTTTTCTCTTTTCTTTATAGCTAATACCGGGATATTACAAAAATCAATATAGTCAATATTGGGATGAAATCAGAATTAACCAATGACATTAAGATAAGTTACACACGAGAATGTTGCAAATCTTATTTTATAAATGGAAATGAAAATCGATGACAACCTTCTTTGCATTTCTAATGCTTTCAGTTTGTCAAGACCATCTCTGCAAAGGCATTTTCAACACCAGAATATATCTTTAACTGTTTAACTAGCATTACATACTCTGAATCAATAGGATGTAAAAGAGATATCTGCAACATTAAAACGATAGTTGACTGTAGAATTAGTATGCACAGCGGTCACAATTTTCCAATTGATTATAATAATGTGGTAATCACTAACAAGCATATAAGCATGTAATCTTGAGATTTTCCTTTCACTTTGCTGATAAGTATTACAACTATGCATTACAGAAGGGCACAGCTCCATGCCTTCCATCTCTTCGACCCCTTTTCCTACTTCTAGCCATTGATTTGTTTACAATCCAGGATCAACGCGTATTATGTGCCAATAATGTTAAATGCTAAATTTGTTGTATCGCACTCAGAGGCGAAAAGAAACATCTGACGACGAAACATTGCTTTATTTACTTTTATTGGAATAAAGAATATTGTGGTACTTAACGTTAGATAAATCATCTGTTAATAAGCGATATATGTTTGGGATCAGATGTTTATGAAAATACGGTGCTAGTAGATGAACTCGGCAATAACCTGCTTTGGACCTAATGACAGTGTGGCCGCATAGGAAATGGTTAATACACGATGATAACTTAAAGCTCCTATATCATGTATTGTGACCTGCATTTATCATTTGGTGTACGGAATAAATTTCGAACTGGTTGGGTGTTTTAGCAGTCTAGAGATATTAAAAATACTGAAGCAAGCACTTTTAGAGCTTTAGGGAATGTTTAGTCTTGATGCATTCTATGAAACTGTCAAACCCTCATCAGTGGTCACAGAATATCGTTCTTCACAAATAGGCCGGGGCATATGACTTTTAAAATATCACAATCCTGACTTAAATTCCATTTGCCCTGACTTCATTTTCATGTGCCCAAAAGGGCCCAATATACATTTTATTACTATTTTGACACAATATTGAAATTTATATCCTTTGAATATAAAAGAACCAAATATTCAATTGACAAGTACTTGTTCGCCCTCAAATTATTCCGGTAAAGTTATGTTTACCTCCAGGTCCTGTCAACCAATGTCCATTTGCTCCACTGGTTGAATAATTTTTCAGACACCTGCTCAGGGCAAGCAAGAACGTCATGGGGGGAGGGGGCATTCGCCTTGAATTTGCATGTGCTGTAAAATTGCTGTAGCCTATATAAGAAAATTAACAAGCCCGTCAAGTTTGCCCCCCCCCGAAAAAAGTGGAAACGAAGTCCCTGAGGGCAAGTCTATTTGTTGAATAAAAATCACTTTCCCCAACTTAAAAGTCCAATTGCTAATTTACTATTATTCAGACACTCGCACCCATTTGGACTAATGAAATAGACTGTTCCTTTTACATTTGATATTAGTCACAGACCACTCGTGCACATTCTTCTGAAGAGGGGCACATACTTAGGTTTCCAACAATTAATAAATTATATATGGAAAACAGAAATAATACCGTTCCCCGTTCATAGGTTATGTACTTCAATTTGTAAACAAAGAATATAGCTTTTAATACACTCAAGTAAGATGATCTTCATAATGTGGAAGGATTTGCAGATGGGGACCAGCAGGAAGCTGAGCATTAATAATTTGCCAGTGTCTTCAGAAAACTTCTAAATACAAATGCAGCATTTCAACGACAGGCTCAATGTTTGTTTCAGGAAAATAAGATAACACTTTAGTTTGGACAGCCTTGACTGACACCTCACTTATAATATGAGTTTGCTGATATAGAATTAGAAGGGCCCAATGCGTTGGTATATCTGACCTTTTTTTTAAGCTGTACTTAGATACCAATCTAATGTAAGTAAGTTTCTACGGTTATTTTTCATAAATTAAGAGCAGCTAGGTCATATATAATGAAGCTGGCAAAATTGGAATAGTTGGATAAATGGTGTCTATTGTAAAATGATGAGAAAGCATTTGCCATTTTTCCAAGAATTTCATGAGCTCTGTACACTTGGGTGGGTATGGGGGTGGGGTGGTGTTGGGTGGGAGGCTCTGATCTCCTGCCTTTTCAGATTACAGCTGAAACACTACTTTCTATTTTTTCCATTTGTTGCTACATTCACACAATATAACCAGCACCCAACCATGCACTATTTTTCAAGGTATAATTTATTGGTATTTTTGACAGAATAAATTCAGTAAATAAGAATATACCTTGACATTCTGCAGACTGGAACTGATATACTGTGTGTGCTTCAAAAACGCGTTTAAATTGTAGAAAAATCGCTAAAGAAAACCTCAGCATACCTAAATAGTCTGCAGATATTCCGGATAGTCAACCGTGGCCATGCCAACAATTATGGACCATTTCATATAGTTTCATCTCATTCTTTTATTTATAATATTAGCACCAATGCTTATTATTATGAGTAGCTGGACCTAAATAACATTGGTGCTGATATGTCATCCAATATGGTCACCATGGCTGCTATCTTATTTTACTGCTTTAAAACTGAAAGTCATATAGATGTAGGGTTTTCACGAAACGACTTATGTCTAGTTGAGCCTAAAGAAAATGATGCTGTGGGGTAAACCTAAAAGTTTTACTGAACTCCCTTCAGGTGGTGTTATTTAACAAACAACAGAACAACAAAATCTCTATCATTTGATAACATAACTTCCTCTTCCTTACCAAATCAAACCAAATGAGAGCTGCCAGAGTTCTAACAAGGATATTATTGACAATCATACGGAAGATGCTAGTGGATCACCTAGACTAGTTGAAATTACTCCTAGTAGGAACACACTTAAGCAACAAAACAACATGTCAGATACCACCATTTTCTACCTGACAGCTGGACATTATCCTGATTTTATGTGGGTTTTTTTAAAAAAAACTCAAGGCATATTATTTATTACTACATTACTATTTTCACATTTTAAACCAATGTATGCCATGAGAGTGATGTCGGGGTGACTTTAGACTCGAGCCTTTGTTAGGGATATTTCATTCCATAAGCAAGGTAACCACTTGTTCTTTGTTGACTCTGATCAGTAATAACTTGACGCAACGACTTTTTACATGAAAGTTTCCTATATCACATCTATGAAAAGATAAACATGAATGTATAGACATCTCAAAAAGCAAACGCATTTGTGATCCAGTGTGCAGTAAGCATTGAAGAATGTAATTTACAAATCTACCACTGATTACCCTTTTCTGCATTACAAATTTTAATGTGTCATTATTTCTTATTTTTGGAAGCCGTATAAATAAAGAGTATATTTTGGCTAAATGACCAGATGCTGATATGAATTGTATATTTCTTTGTAGCAAAAGATGGACCTAAGTGAAGAAATATATTCAAGGGCTTCAGATCGACCGATACTTGAGGAGTACAAAGTATCTTCACAGAAAAGAGATTTGCCGCCAGGAAAGAAATACCACGTCTTTTTCAGTTATTGTAGCTCTGACATGCAGTGGGTAAAGGAAACTCTGGAGAAACTAGAAAAAGATCATGGATTTGTTTGCTGTGAGTACGATCAAGACAATACTCCCGGCACACCATTACTAGAATTTGCTGGTGATAGCATCAGGAATGCATACAAAACCATTGTTGTTATGACACGGGAAGCTTTTAAAAGTGGATTTGTTAAACACGAAATTAATATGGCTATTATACATGGGTTTGATGAAGATAGAAAATGTGTTGTCCCAGTATTATTAGAGGACTGTGAAGTTCCGTTTCACCTGAGGGTCTTGGACTATGTTGATGCGCGGGATTCCAAGAAGAGAGAGATATGGTGGCCGAAGTTACTTTCGGAGCTGGATACTTAAGGTAGCAAGTATGTTTTTTTTATGTATGCCAATTTAATATTCCTTACATAAACAATATTGCACTTTGTGTACATTTTTCATTGCAGCCTCATTGCTCTTCTTCGCCCACATTTCTCCAAAATACACTTAACTCAAGATAAATTTTGATTCCTTTTTTAAAGCGCATAAAAATTAATTCAGAGGGAAACACCATGTCATATCTTCTTACTGGTATTAAAATATAAATTTACCGTTTAAATTAAAAAATACTAGATGTCATTATCAAGTAATCAGGTCGTTTGATACAGAGATAGTTTTATTGGCTCATAAATGATGTCTCTTCACTGGCTCTCTTTGGCTTGAATAACTATGTCATTTTCACAATTGTTATCACTTCCTTCAACAGTGTTATGAAATTTGATATACCACAATGAATTTAATGAAATAAAGTATGCATTGAAAGGTTAAGTTGAAATTCCTCGGCAATTATACAGTTTTGAATAGGCTGTAGACCTAGATGAGAAATTAGTTTCAAACAACCACAACAGTTTAATCTAAATAATATGTAATTTGATGACCTTGCATTAGTCGTGCCTCATGAGTCTCAACTCATTAAGTGTGCCTTTTGAGTCTTTGCCGCACGCGTCTCGCCTCATGTGCAAGCCTTGTTCAACGTTTTAATGTCTTATTCACTGTGATAAAATTAATGAATGGTACTTATAATCATGATGGCCTTTTAAATTTATGTAAAGAAACTTAACCTCTGATAAGTAATGGCTGCATTACAATTGAGAATTAACCGATAAATGATATACCTTTTTTTGACCGAATTTGATAAGAATCTGTGTGGCATCAACGCTTGAAGCTTCATGCAGATGATGATCATCTGCCATAAATAACGTTTCTCATCGATAACTTCTGCTGAACAACTGCATGCCAAGCTTTGATGGTAAACAACCTGGTGTCATAGTTCTAAACTAATATAGTGTATCTGTTAGGCTATTAATAGAATATGAATAATTAGAAGACTCCCTCTAAAGTAAAACATGATCAAAGCTGACAGCCGTCGACGTATCAAAGTCTCTTTAACTGTCGAAATCAAGATTGCTGTTCAGTCCGGCCACCAAGAGAGTCGATAATAACATTAAAAGATCTAAAAACAAATGATGTTTGCATTTAATGTCATTTCTCATCGTAAGATATGCTATACATGGCGGCCAGTATAATCGGTTGAGGAAGAACCCGGGTAAGCTCCGGATCAGAGCCTTGGACCTACGGGAAGCTATTGGAAAGCTTTCTTACACATCCACATTGGCCGAGTCTGAGACCCGACCCGACGTGGACATAAGTTAGATGGCAGTGGTCGGTAAAGGCAAGCGCCTTAGACCACTCTGCCCCTCCCCTCAGCTCCCCATTAAACGTTTGGATTTGGTTTGGTCAGCTTGTAGAGAAGCATTCTTACATCAGTAACTTTCTGATTTGTACGTTGATAATGATGATCAATTAGTCTATGTGTCTGATACAGCTTAAGACACAGTTTGTTTGACAGCAGTTGATAAAACGCATTGACTAATCTGACTACACAAACCTTGGAGACTACCTATGTTAATTTTTACATTTTCGAACTTTACCTTCGGTTAGCACCATATAGATTATATTGTGCTGACGTACATACATACATACATACATACATTCACCATGGTTGCATCCTTTTTAATTAAAGAATTGCGAAGTATCTTCTCAGAAACAGTCTGAACATTATACGAACATTAAATTGAAATTTCACTTGGAACATCTTGGTACCACGTCTCTTAATGCTTGTAAATATCGTTTTGTTCTAGGTCATATATGCATATATCGGTATGATTTAAAAACGGAACTCTTGAGATAATGTAACAGCATGTCAATAAAGACTGTTAATCCAGCATATAGAATGCTGATAACTAAGACCCAGTCTTAAAAGTGGCAAGTCCATGGTTCAAAAGTGGAGTTTCAGGAAAAGAGAATCGATTAAGAGGTTTGGATATGCAGTCCATATGTTGCTCTAGGACAACACTTCTCCATCAGGGAGAACAGCAACCACAACCGCAACCTTCTCAGTTTTCAAAATTTTGTATCAGAGTGTTCCACAAACTTCTATCAGAGTTCAGCTTTGTCGACAAGATTACAGCTATGAATGCTTAATCATGCATTTCTTCATCAGGATATATGTGATACAAAAGACAAACATATAATAACAATGATGCCAAATGTAAAATACCATTAGAATCATACTTCCGATCAATTACTTTATGTATAGATTAATTAACGGATGTACATATACTTCATTCATATGCAGTGAAAAGGTTATGTTTTTCAGGAGATAAATTTTAAAAGTTTTCTTTTGTACTACAAGGTGAACTATATCTGGTATTAACAGAGAGAAAAAACATTTTTATAACTATTTGCTAAATGGTAATAATAATAATGATATTCTGGTTATAAAGCCAATTGAGTTCTTAAAGAGGAGGCCATCTCTTAGCATGTGTTGTACCACATGAGTTGTCTGTCCACAATTGCTCTGCTCAAACAAGCACACAACCAACTGAAACTAAAATTGGCTGAAAGTACCCAGGCATGTTGGCCTTGAAGGTTCGAATCGAATTTTTGGAGAAAAGTTTTCTGAAGTAGAAGACAACATAATCTAGCTGACAAAAATGTTAAAAAGGTGTCAAATCTGTAAAACCAACATTTTTTACTGTACAGTTTGAACTGATATAATCATTCCATCATGATATTATTAGTATGGCATAATATTGTCCTGGACGTATCATAGAGTTATGAACACTGGGTGAAATTGGATATAACATGATTTGGTTGCCACTTCGTCTCTTATATGACAATGAGAAAGAAACTTCTACGTGCACTATGTTACTAAATCGAATTAACAATACTTTGAAAGAAAATTGTAAAGCCAACAAAAATATTACAAAATCTTGGAGTTTTGATCAGTCATGATTCGACATACAGGTTTTCGTATGGCATAAAAAATATATGATCTTTTGGCTAATCTAGTGGGGTAGAATCAAGGCAAAAATATAATTTTTATTCTCATATGCATTGATTTTCCTTTTCCGTCCATGCACTAAGTTAGCTTATTTTAAGATTCTGCTTCTCGCTGCAATTTTAATGATGTGGATGTAAGACATCGGAAGCAAAAGTGTTGCTTTAAGGTGAATAACTTTTATGTAATGATATTATTAATAATAATAATAATAACTTGGCCATCATGTTGCTATGCATGAGTGCGTTAATTAACACCACTATTTACTGACTCACACTTGCCATAAAGCTGTCAAAGTACTTTATCTCCCTAATAATATATACACTTACAATGAGGAAAGAAGGACCATGAAAACCACAGTACATGGAGCATTTGTATACAAAGTTATTATTCTATATTCCTTAATGAGAATATGGGATAGGTGATCACTGGTAGTCCATATTTACTGTACAACATGGTAGTCGATATATACTGTACATACTGCAAGGTTATATATTTGTGCATTTGTTAAAGTTAAATTAAGGACGAGTTTAGGTTTCTTTGAGTTTTAGTTTAAAAGTGATATGGCTGGTAAGCAACTTGTTTTCGTCAAATAATAATAATAATAATAATAATAACTATAATACTGTTTCTCCAACGGAAAGTACAACCAGAAAATCTACGAAATCATCGGGGTCTTTTTAAGATTATGTACCATGTCACTTATTGCTGCTGGCACTTATCACTGTATTTCAGGCAGTATTTTGTACTTGCACAAATGAGATCCAAAATAGATTTAATAAAGCTTTATAATTTAGCTGTATTAGTCATAGACCAATGGGTACAAATCTATCGGATTGCCCGTTCTGCATCATCTCTCCGTTCATCTGCATAAGTTTGTTATCGCAACTAATAAACTAATTGGTGTATTTTCATTATACATCAATGAACACGTATCCCAAAATCTAGAAAGATGTTGCGAATCAGACATCTAATATTTCAACAACAACAAACATTTTCAAATTCTTACTGATGTTCGTCGAGAATGGATAGTCATATCAACATGTGGTCAATGTTGTTTTCACTGAAGGAAGTTTTAGGATATGTACATAGTTTTAAATGAAAATGGTGCTGATCTGACGTACGATATTGCCTCCATGGCAACCTATCTGGAAATCCTGTTGTTACTACCGTACTTCTTGTGAAAAAGAATTAATATCAAAATATTTTTTGTACCAGAACACTAATAACGTGTTGTTGGCTATAAATGAAAAAGGCGCGAAGCAGTCATCCATTATGGTCATCATGGCAGCAATCTTGAAAACCGAGTAAATTATTTTCTCCACCTAGATGGATCACCATGACTTAGGGTGTTCACCCAAAGGCATTGTATCATGTCCGCCTTGTTCTAAATGAAAATAGGGCTTACTATATCTGACATCAAGTATGACCGTCATTGAAAATCTTGTTACCGCTGATTTGAAACAAAATGACATATCAACACTGGGATTTCACCAGAAAATGTCTTATAGTGTCAGGTTGTTTCTAAACGAGAAAAGCATCTATCTGACGACCCTCATTTGATTCCATGGTGGCATTCTTGAAAATCTTGTTCTACTCCAAAATTGATTGCCACATCCTCATTTGGTTACTATGAAATGACATATTAATTAAAATGGCAGCCATCTTACATTCCGTATGGCTGTCAAGATGGAAATCTTGAAAATCTTTTTATTGTTACTCCTCCAGCATGGATGGTCATATTGACATGGGGTTTTCGCCAAAACTTTCAAACGAAATTTCATTGGTCCTACATTAATGTGGTGCCGATCTAATACACCACTATGGCCAATTTGAAAATTTTGTTATCACTCAAGAATATCAGAGATCGTTTCATCAATCATCAATTAAAATAAATAATGATCTTATCTTGGAATCCTGGAAATGAGGTTTGGATATGCGTGTCAGTCTTTTCAAAGGACTCGTGTTTTAATCTCGTATATTTAAACCAAACAGCTGAATATATTTCTCATTTTCAGCTTATTACGCATCATCAATAACGACTGTAAAATCTGAAGTTATCTTCATGTCTGTTCTGAAAGATCAAATCTTTATGAGATATCTTTTGCAATAAATAAACCAAACGAGATGTACACTCTCTCCTTGAATCTGTAATGCATAAAAATAATAATTCTCTACTGATTCAGTGACTTTTTACCTAGGACAGATTTCGGAGATGATATATCTATTTGATGTTTTTCTTATGATATGCATTTTATAGTACTTGATATTTGCATGCTTTATTTCAGGATAGCCCATGAACAGATGAAGGAGATACTAGTAAGTAACATAAAAACCTTCTCAGCAAAAGTCAGTATGTATTTCTTTTTAGTGTTTCTTGATTACAAATATCGTAATGTATATGGCATGTCTTTACGGTTTACATAATAATGAAATCGCAATCCCCACTAAAGTTATAGTTTTCTGTACATGTATATGAAAGGAAGCATTATATGTTGAGGGACAAAACAGTTGCTTGCAATTTGAAAATATTTCGAAAACACAGGAATAAAATGATAATGGATATAATAGATAAGATATTTCTTTTCACAATTTTCTACTATTTGATTCTTTATAGGTATTTCAGTGTCTTCATTTTATTATATACAGGAGATAAGAAAGATGATTGTAATTTGGTATTGGTTTTTGAAAGACAGGCTCGTTAATTCACAGGTGTATCAGAGTACACACCAATATTTTCTCAACAATGATTTATCCGCTTCGACAGAGAAAATAAATGTGAAATGCACGTTTTCCTGTTACACATTAGGACCTTATAATTTTTCCAAAAGGTTGTCATAGTTACATATTTAAATCTACTATTAGCCCTCATATCATACATTCCAGTTTCTTCCTTGCTGCCTAATCGGAGAGATGAGGACCTGTAAGTTAGGGCGACTGCCACAAAAATTGGATATAGTTCCGTTATCTCGTTTTAGAGGTAGACGTCTCTGAGGCTAATATGTAGCAAATATACGATTACTATCCAAAATGCAGCCACTGTATGTCCTTTTGATACTGGTGCAATGGAAGCAAACAAGTGAGGACAATACGATCTTCAGAAACCTGGAAGAAACATTCAGATTTGTTATCACTGATATTTGTATTCTCACATCATTTGACACAATAGGTAGGTTTGTAATTTATATCGAACAATAAAGACGAAGTCTTTACAAATAACGAATTATTAACTGATGAAAAATGCATGAAGTACAAGACTTTGATCAAGCAGTTATATCAGCATATTAGCAGAATTAGTGCATGATCTATATACAAATCAATCCTTACATAGCCATTTATACACTACTCTTACATTTACTAAAGAATATTTTGCTTATTTAGAAGAAATGAAGTCAGTGAAACACTGTGGTAATCACATTATGTCTCTGCCCAGTTCTTCGGTCAGTTGCCAACAATGTGGTTTTTACAAGATAAAACTTAACTTGGATTTTAACCAAATTTGGTATGCAGATTTATACTAATAAGTCTAATCTGAATTTGAATTTCAGCATTCCATGACATAATTGATATAATTTATGGCTCCTGAAAGCCCATCCTTCTAAATATGGTTTCAGCAGCATACGTTTACCAAGGTCTGTTGAATTTAAACTAAATCTAATTTTGCGTCTGTACTTTAATAAGGCAATGGACATCATGTACAGGAGATAAGGCTCGCATTCTATCCGCATAGCTATAACAAGGATTCTTGGTGTGCAACCAAATTCGCAGTGCACTTCCAAATTTATGACACGCTGAAGAAATTTGATATCCAGCATTTCATTCATCTTTTGTAACCTTTGGACATCTGATTGCTCGTTTGGTTAAATTTTTGGTTTGCAAAAATACTTTAGCATTAATTAACGTGAACCAAATATGGCATACAGCTTTATATCGATTAGGCATTGAACACAGCGTGTTTTCTAACATTCCCCAGTCATTTGCAGGATTTAAATCCCCCCGATAGTTCACATTGTAAATTTTGGTGTCTATATCACACTGATTGTGTATTTCAACTCCTAATTGGCCTAAAAAAAATTTGCTTGGAAGAGACCTTGTACGAGTTTGATTTCCTGCTTCCCCCAATGTCACTGATAGGATTTAGTGTCAGCGATTGTACATCCTTCTTGTCACGGAAATGTATAAATCCCTTTATTTATTAAATATATGTACTCGGGTTTCGTTTTTTCTGTACAGCGATACCCGAGGTGATTTATGTATATTGTACAATTTTTCGAAACAGTGAGTTGGGTTCATCCTATTCCGCGCGTGCGATGTGATTTCGATGGGAAAAACCGAATACTTCCGGCGTACATCCGATGTATGGCTTCATCGTCTGTGTAAAATTGCTTCACCGTAAGACTAATTCTTCACATTACGGAACATTTTGTCAGTGAACGGTCTACATTAAGGACATTCACATCTTCAGCTGTAGAGGTATGGGAGTTAGTTATTAATTTATTGTGTTTAATTTATAACTATTGTAATACCACGTTTATTTTTGTATATTTTCTATGAAGCTTAGGCTTACGTAGTATGATGCAAATATTTTCTGTTCTTGTTTGTGACTTAGCAAGATATTTATATTAGCAATAACAAGTTGAATTTTAAGAAACGTTTAGTACCATAGGATTCTTATCGGACACATTTAGGTTCACTTCTGAACTTGTTGATTGTTTTGTAATTATTGTGCCGATAATGTAATCTGTATAGCCTACCGTATATAACGTCATTACGTTTTATCGCATATGCCCGTGTTATGCATAATACACGGTGTTAAACGTATTTTCAGCTGATCGGAGTCGCAGCTGTATAGCTGATCGGAGTCGACGTGGTACAAGCTGTAGAGCTAACCATATAAGTTGACCATAGCAGCTGTAAAGCTGAACCATAGCAGCCGTAGAGCTGAGTGAAAAGTGTTGCTGGTCGAGTAGCAGGTAATCGGGCCTTGCTGACCGATTGGTGGGCGCTGATTGATTGATTGACCTAGGAATTGAATGGTGGTCGGTGACTACCTGGAATACTGACTGCTTGATTGACCAGTGTGACTGGTAGCCAAGTGTGCTGGTGACGGAGCGTGTAACTCCATGCATGTAATCTTTTAGCCATGGGCCAATTTTGGGGTTTGTAATACCCAGTGTTTTGGGATTGTAACGTTATTTTAGATGATATCTGTCCCTTTGTTTTCACCATTTTACTATTTGAATAAAATACCTCATTTTACACTATTTGAGTGAATTGATTTTTACTATAACACGTCATTTTTTGTCGTGTGAAATTACTGTGAATCATTTACATTTTGTCCTTGTACTGTGTAAGGTCATTTATTTGTATTTTCATTTGTGGCATTATTAGGTTCGTGCGGATTATGTTAATTTGTCCAATATTTGGATCTAATACACGCACGTATTAATCATAATTATTTTCTCTTCAAGTCATTCATCATTAAACATGAATTTGTATCACTATCAAAAGTGTTCTGTTATAAATCCGAAATCGAATCCAGTTATCTTGTTACACTCCTAAATTTCGTCATGTACAGATTTTCTTTTGATAGCGTGAATAAGTTTTATTTCCATATTCCATGAAAATACTGATAGAAGTAAAGACCATGTACACTTAACATTCCTTATAGAACCTTATGAAGGATGGCTGCACTTCAACTAGATTTGGTATGCAGCTTATATTCATACGAGTTGGTTTTCATTTGTTAACTGGTCCCTTTGTTTTGCATTTCTGGGTGATAACAAAAGATGTTAGCATGGCCATGTTTTGCATCCACAGCTAATAGCTGGAGATTTTAGCAGGGTAGCAGGGGACTTTCTGCTGCTCAGATAGCTAACAGCTCTTGATGTGAGCTCCACCTATTGCCTAAGAGTTATTTATCTGTGAGCTGACTATGAGCATGGTATCTCCTTTCCTTAAAAATATATTGTCTACAAACACTAAAGATTACAGAACCACCTTTTTGGTTTGCTGATATAATATAACATTCCCATGCAGTTTGAATTCAATAAACTCGATATCTGATATTTTACAGATATGTAGCGAATCATCATTCCAAACATATATGGCATTTTTAATCCAGCCTCCAATAACTAACATCCTTTTCAGAAAAATCCTTTAATATCCGGCCATTGTTGAATTTTCCCCAAAGTGCATTTATTCATTGTTTTCTCTCCGTAAACTAGATAACGCGATGTTCAAAATATATTAAAGAAATATCGTTTAATTTTTATCCGAGTACTGGAACAATCTGTAAAAAAGTGAAGCTTACTTTTTAAGCTGTTCTCTCCTGAGAAACCTTTATATTAATGTGCATTACTTTATCAAATAATGCATATTAATCGATGCCCCACAATAAAAACTTGAGCTTACAGCAGGAGAAATACACAAGCATGTTTTATTAATGTTTTTAAAAAATTAAATTGCTCCGTATACATCAAATGCATTTGATGAAATCTGTTGATTTTAGTAAATGTATTGGAATATAATGTGCAGTAGTTCTGCTTATTTATTGCTGTGATATTATTTGGTGCGAAATCTGAGCTCTACGAGGGGCTTATAAAATTATTTAAATCATAGAAAACTCTTTGTATCAAATCGGTTGAAATAATATTCTGTTTTATTCATGTATGTTGTATATAGCTATATAATAGTGATGGGAATTAAACAAAAGGCAATTTAATAATCAACTATTAGTACCACTGGTTTAATTACTACTAAAAAAATCAATGATAAACCAATAAATAGATGAATGCATCTTTCTCTCCCTTTGTGTGTGTATATATATATATATATATATATATATATATATATATATATATATATATATATATATATATAATTTGTGTGTGTGCGTGTGTGTGTGTTTGAGATGGAGCTTTACTCAAGTGGATCTTTTCGATATGTTCTTACTCAAGTCAGTTGAATGACATTTATTCAGGGGACATAATATCATGTCTCCCACAAAAAATGTAAGAGAAGCGGCAGACATTTTCATCAGATCAGAATCATTATCTTGGTGATAAGCCTGGAGTCCAGACTCGTACAAATTGATACAAAACACACACATGACATGATAAATCAGTGGTTGGTAAACTTCAGACAGCTGTGACAAAAGCAGGCTAAGACAGGCACATTAATGAGTCTGGCGCAATGATTTAGATGCAGTGATGTTAATACCAGCTCTCTTAAACTGTGTGTGAATTAATTCGCTCATAAAAAAATGGGATACTACATATAGTGGCCTTCTTTATGGATACAATGTACCTAGCCTCCAACATAAATGTTAAGCAGTCAGAAGAGACGGGCATCTGAATCAGGTCAGCAGGAGGGTTGAGGAAGAATTGTCATTTTAGCATTGAACTAGCAGTTCCTGTGTCCAGACTTGTACAAATTCATATAAAACACCCAAAATTGCATGCAAAGTCAATGCATGGAAATCGTGAGAGGGTGGAAATAAAAAGGTAAGTTAAGCTGGCTACATTCAGCCTCTGGAAATCACAGTAAAAATCTGTCGACATGTAACAGTCATCTGTGAGAAATCTATTCTGATTTTATAGTAGATTTAGAGATGTTGGGTTGGAGAATATAATCGATTCCGTGACCGTTTATGTGCAAAACCATTAACTTTTCATATGGATAGTATCACTGAGGTTGAATCTAAGGTAATAATTATCAGAAAGACATTGAAGACAATGATCAATCCAATTTAGAAAGCATTGTTTACTATATGGAACTTCATTTGCATGTCTTTTGAAATGTTCATTTTTTTCTTGATTTTGATAGTTCGTGCTATTGAATTTTTTAATTAGTTTCAACCCATCATGTAATCTAGACATATTAATCAAATAATAACTACAGATTTTCCATAAATTTAGATTTAAACAGTTTGAACTGTAGAAATGTTTATTCATGAATTCCAGGAGCATTAATGGGACATATCGACAGCATTATTCCACAATCGGTGAATCTCTTAAACTCTTATTTTATAGGTTTGTTTCATCGGCATCAACAATTTACCATAACGAGATATTTCATTTCCTTGAAAAATATATTGTCTACAAAAACTGAAGATTACAGAACTATCTTTTTAGTTTGCTGTTATATTGTAACCTTCCCATGCAGTTAGAATTCAAATGAACTCGATATCTCTTTTATTTATATATATAGCGAATCATCATTCCAGAAGTAAATGATTGACATTTGTAATCCCACCTCCCATAATTAACCCTCTTTAGAAAAACCCTTTAATATCCATTTTTTTTTTATAATTTTTTTTAAACAATTTTATTAATGAATGTATTTTCATAAAAGGAGCTTCAAATAAATATTTAAAACTCAGTTAAGGAATTCATGCACTATGAACAGAAGCAGCTTTTACAGCATGTTAACAAATCTTCACCTGATTTTCAAACTCGAGTCAGAACACACTGAAGTTTAGTACATGACTGCATATACAATAATGCTAAATAAATCAAAACGTCATTTTTGACTGAGCAAATATCTTTGGAGAGAAATCTTCCTAACTGTTTTATCATGTTTTGTACTTTTTCAAAAATGAAATGATAATACATTTACGTCACCAATAACTTATAAGGGACCAAACATTTAATAATACGGGGAGCAGGTGGCATGGATTTTGTAGAAAACAAATCCCGACTCAAAAGACTTGGACAAAATAATTTTGCTCCGAGTTGTATAAAGAGTAATTATTATTACATCCATAATATTAGTTCGAATAGATCAATTATCATGAGTCAAAAAGAAAAGAAAAAATCCATTCAGTCTTAATTTTTCCCCATAGTCCCTTGTGCATAATATCCCCTAACCCCTCTTCCACCGCCTTTAAACAGAGATAATTTATTCTTCCCTTATGTGTTTTGCATAACATAGTACTTTTTACAATTTTTTTCCCATTGATATTCCTAAATAGTTTTTCTCCCCACACATTTTATAAATTGATATATATTCATGTAAATCGAAGGAAATTTTATTTTATTGAAAACTATAGTTTATTTTAATTTGCATTATATGCGTAGACCTTTCTGAAAAATTAGGTTATCTCCCTTTATTGATACAGGCAATCTCACAGGTACTGCTGATTGTAGTACGCTAAATTGAATATAGCAAAGTGATTGATGGGTGTTTAATCCCATGCTCTTTTCCATGCTATCAAATCAATTTGTTTTAAAACGAAGTCTTATAAACTCTATCTGTATATAAACATGCAGAATCTGAGTTTGGTATTGAAGGTTTTCTCAAATTCTATTGTAACCATAAAAAATAGATTAACTTTGACAAAACTTCCAGTGTTTTCTTATAATTTCCAGTGCGTAGTAAATATTAACTTGTGTGATATTCAGTTCTAACATCCTACTGTCTGAAATAGGAATCAGAGAGAGCCGTATTCCTCCACCCATGAACATGAAGAAGCAGAATACACCAGATGGCCGGTGTAGAACAATATTAGGTCTCACTTCCACTTTTACTCGGAGCTTTCATAGTCTTCCATCGGCTTGCCACATAACTGTGGTTACAGTGATCCTTTGACCAGAAAACTGGTGTATCAATGGGGTTATGGCTATCCTCTGTTCTGGAATTATCGCATATATGTACAGATGGTGGAGAAATAAATACATTATTTTCTTAAGTTCCACCGTTCACTTTATAACTGTATTTCATGTGATTGCAATTACTTTTGAAATAAGGCGGTATCACTATATATAACAATTGTAAACTCTTATTTCCTTTGCTTTATAGACTCACAAGCTTTGGCTAAACCGATGTGTGGTATGTTTATAATACATGCTTCATTTGTTAATTGTACTTCTATTACTGTCTTTCTGCTGTTAATAATATTGAATGGTCGTAGGACAGTTGTAATATATTTCATGTAAGAATAATATATTTTATGTAAGAATAATATATTTCATGTAAGAATAATATATTTCATGTAAGAATAATAGATCAGAATGTGTCAGTCGTTCAGATTCACATCAATTCTTCTTGTGTAGGTCACATTCAGCAACCTTGTTACTGTGAGGTAATGAAATGTAACGCTGTATAATATTTATCATTACTGCATGGTTGCATAAAGTCATACCCTACAGTAACCATGATCATTATATAGTGGCAGAAAGTCATACCCCACAGCATACAGGATTATTGTATGCTGTTAGATGTGCACGGCACATAGTACAGCTTGGTAAACAGAACAAATCTAGAGTGGTGGCTTCGATTATATGGTCATGAACTAAATAACAGAAAGATTCAAAACAAATATGTTTTGTACAATGTAACAGATAATTTGATTTTCATAGACCTAAAATGAAAATATAAGTGGAACTTACAGTACTAAGATTTAACCCAAAATAATCAAAACAATATATTCAGTTCCAAAAGAATCGAATGTTTCGAATGAATTTCAGATCCTCAAATGCACTGGTCTGCCAAAAGTTCTGATGTATCAAGATGGAGCTATCCAGAAATTCTTTCAATAGTTCATAATCGTACCAGAGTAATATTTTATGTCCAATGAACACTTTGTAGTTCCAGTGAATAATCTGTTTCCACTCAAATAATAATTAAACACAACATTAAGTAAGTACTTTATAGCTCTGAAGAATAATCAAAACAAATATTTCGTCTCAAATGTTATCCAAACACAAAATGAAATACACCTGCAGACTTGATGCTACAAAATGAACACAAATATGGATGACTAAAATTGTCCAGTTTCACGTATTTATTTATATACAAGCATAAGGAGTGAAACGCATTTCGCTATTACTAGCTAGGTGACGTTTCGCAAATATCCCACATATTAAAGAATCCACATGATCTAACCCATCCAATGGGAAATAACGTAATTCTTCTAGGAATCCACCTGACCCACCTGTCCAATGGGAAACAACCCCAAACACGTACACGGGTTTATTATTAATATTAATGTCCGTAAACACCTATATCATCGGGTAGTTATATATCCTACGCAATCTACACTCTTAATATCTTAAACTAGAACATATATTCCCTGTACAAAATTTAGTTATGGACAATTACTAGAATTTATAAACATGAATATAATTTACAAAAATAATAGTGATACATAACGGTGTTAAAATGTCAAGCTTCACAATGGAGCGGATTACCTCATGATATCAGACGGTCATGCCCACACTATAGGATTTTTGTGTGTGGTGACAGAAGGTCATATCCATCCGTATCCAGGATTACGGCATTGTGGCTGAAGGTCATACCTCACAATATCCAGGATTATTGCGTAGTAGTCAAACGTCATATCCCACAGTGTCTGGTACACGTAACTGTATCGAAGAACTTGAATTTAGTTGTTTGCCTCTGTTGGTATTGTTGTAGGTAAATTATTATAATGTGCCTGAGGTGCATGTTTAGGGGCTTATACGTTATATCTTAATTTGTCGGTAATACCTATTTTGAGGAGTCGTATATTAAAAAGATTACGGATGTCTACTTCGTGATTTTCGGACAATTTTGATAATTTAATTTGTTAAGGAGATCCTAGATCTTTACATGTTGATTTTATGATAGCACACATTTTGATGACCATGAATAAAGAAGCGCATGGTTTTATGTATCTTGGTTTGCTGATAATGTATGTTTTCTTGAGCCATAGTTTATGACTCGATTTGGTGATCACTCTTGTTTGTTGTAAAAGCTCGTAACTTATTTCTTGAGTTGGTGATAGCACGTGTTATACGAGTAATCTACAAAAAAAAAGGAACTAGTGGTGTATGGCTTGATTTGATGATAACACCCATATTAACCTGCAGTGATATCTGAATATAATTTTGGCATGATAATTTAAATTAAAAAAATTATATGCATAACCACTGGAAATAAGAGCCGTTGAAATAAACAGGTTAAATGAAAAACTGGTAAAATTTTTTATGTATCCTGTGTTATTGGACAATTATTTGTTAATGTACGTCTTTTCTAAATTAATTTGAGTTAAAGTATGCATTGAATTACATAGATGTATTAATAAATGTTAGTAGGCCTAATGCATTATTATTGTAACTAATGCAATAGTGCCCAGTGAATTTACATTTTATCCCAAAATACTCCGATGTCATATTGATCATTTGCAAAAACATTTACCAAATGCTTTACTTAAATATGTGCACGTAGTAGTAATGTATAATTTTGTAGTGCTATCAAACGATGGTTGTATTATAAGCACAACATGTCAAAGGGTCTATTCTATCATGACAATTACAAACGGTTAGACTACATTTAACGTTCTTTCCATGCTAGCTGTATATACAGTATAATACGTACTTCAATGACTTTAAGAAATACACATACAAACCTTACGTGGTTGCATTCAATGGAGTGAAACGTTTTTTCAGGCTTCAAAACAGGTTTTTGTGTCATTTTTAAAATCTTTGATGTTAGGTGGTACGGGCCAGTTGTTTTGAAAATTCTCTTCGAACTAAGACAGATCGCGACGAAAATGAGAATAATTTTAAGATATAATTTAATGTGTCAAGTCCTTATGTTACAGTTAGAGATAAGTACACTATTCAGACCATTTATCCCTTTCCATTTTGAAATTTTATTGTATAACAATAAAGGATGTAAAAACTATCACAATTTACTTTTTGAACATGTTTTTCAACCAAAAAGTGAAAATAAATGGAATATTTTCAATTTGAACATGGATATATGGCTTGACATATATGCTAAAGTTGTAAAACAGCAAGAAACACAAAATTACAATGGTTTCAATTTCATGTTACTCTTTGAATTTTACAAATGAATTCATTTCTGTATAAAGTAAAATTGTCTGATGCTGATAAATGCACCATTGGTAAAAATGTCCTAATAACAATATAAAATATGACAATCAGGCTGTGGAATGATGTGTTCCACTGGTTTCAGAATAGAGTGAACATATATATTGTGCCAAGTACAAAAACTGTTATTTCGAAGATACAAGTAGAGATTGAACAGATGAACAACCTTTTAATTTTTGTTTTCTTCTAGCCACATACTACATCGAAAGGGGATGCGCCTAGATTAGATGGGTAGAAAGTTTTTCGTAAAGACCGCTATTATTCCACGAGTAACTAAGAATGATGTGTTATAATCCAAATGTATGTTTCATAGCATCATGGTATAGTATAAAATGTGTTTGTATTATAAGTTAATAGCTAGCCAAAAATATCTCATTGAGTCTGATTTGATGGTAAACAGGAACAAAATTCTATACTATCACAGTGTCTGTGTCACCTAGACGTTATATGTTTGTATTTGTCTATCTAAAAAGAGATTGTGTACTGTGATGGTGGATGGAAATTTAATGTGCAGTTTCCTTAAATTATTTCTTTAATATACGACGTGGTTCATTTAGCACTTATTTACATTGAAATTCAAAATGTATACCCCCCCCCCTTCTTTTTCTGTAGGAACTGTTGACTTAGGCTCTGAATACTGAATCAGAGCACAGTTATTATTTCTGGTACAGAACGAATGTAGTCCCCGTCTATGTTTAGACCATTTTTTTTATTGTCTCCTTTCGGTGGTGATACAAGAGTTAGATTTTTGCGTTCTTGGTGCAGATTTAAAGACAATTGCTTTATTCTTTAGAATTTGAGCATTACGGTGGGTTGTCGGTGTATTATTTCGGCGACAGTGTGCAGTGAGTAATGGGGCATTGATGATGATCCGGTAGTGAAATCTGTGACCCGATATACGGTGCTTTGTTTATAGTCCAGCCTCTCAAAAATATGCCGAATGACCTATGACAAGAACTTCACCGTTAGTTGATCTTTAAAGGTACTTTAGAACAAGCTATGATTTATTATCATTTGGACACAATGGAAAATTCAGTACTGAGAAACAACTGTAGATGATATACAGTACAAATACTTGTGATCCGATTCCGTATGTCGGACCAGATTTACCGGTCAGCGCACGCGTCCTCTCTCTGCGCATGTCAGATAGTCCGGTCGTGGCGCGTGTATGATTTTCAATTTATATCTGCTTTTCGACCTGTCCGATGTCGGGTCGAGCGTAATCGCTGTTTGCGGTTGTTGATGCTGATTAGTACTGTCGCCATTGTGTGGCGTTATATCAAACTCGTTTAGTTTGAAAAGTTACTTAAATAAGACGATACAATCATCTGTCTGGTGTACAAGATTGTAAGAAATTCAGCACGTCCCCATTAGCTACATTATTTATCAAATTATTTTATACTTTCAAATTTCGCGCTAAGTTTTGTCTCCATCCATCATAAAACAGACCCTTCATTGTAACTGCTTATTAAACTAATTATTTTCTTTAAATAAAACTTATTATTTGCATTGGAATTTATTCATCGCCTCTTATTTTCAGTAAGTAATAAACTCTTTTTTTCTTTCTCTGTCGTTCTACTTTTGGACCTTCTGTCTTTCATCCTCTCTCTCCAATATCTAACTTATATTACCGAACATCCTTTTTCATAGAAACGAACCTGGGTTAAATAACTGAAATGCGTGCGGACTATTTGAAGGCTTCAATCCGTCCGTTCGTCCACTAACTTCATTGATGTGCATCAGCCCCCCCCCCCCCCGCCCATCAATCATGTCAACTACTTATCGTGGTCTAAATACCTGTGAAAGCCCTAATTATGTTTTGTAAAGATATGCCCCCTTTACATGTTTGCTGCCCTGACCAGGATATTCGGAGAAATTTACTACTGGTGTAGTTTGGCTTTATTAAAGTTTTACAGTAATCAAACTTAGTCATGTCGTCTGTTCGGAGTTTATTAAAATATTGGGGTATCAGGATTGTTGATGTATTTACACCCAATCCCACTCAAATTATGGTTAAAGTAGACAAGTTATTTCAGAAAGCGCGCACATTTTTGCTCCTATTATGAATTTTATGATTCGAATATGGAAGTTGGGGACGATAGCGTCCAGACACCCGCACATACCTAGTGTTTAGACACACCTAAAGTAAAAGTCACACGGGTCATGTAAGCGCATTTATTGATATAAATTAAAAAATTAGTTTAGTTTTTAAATAGGTATTAAGCACATTTATTGATATAAATTTAAAAATTAACGTTAGATTTAAAATAGGTATTATGTACGTTTTGAAATATAAGACACGACATACCATATATACGATATATACTAAGATACATAATTAACTCCAATTTATTGAACATGTGTGCCTTTTTTGCTGCCGTTGTTTTCCAGGGCTTTGCTTATAAACGACGACATCGTCGCGTCTTTATTTTCGTTTGTAGTAAAACTTCTTCCCAACAGCAGGTATTTTCATTGTTAACATAGCGCGCGACAGAAACCATTTTAAACGAAATCACCCTGCTATGGTGACTGCGTCTAAAATGTCGACTTGTTATCAATGAATTTGCTGTTAAGCATTTATAGATGAATTTATACAATAATCTTCAAAGGTATTTTTATGGACAAGGAGCGAAGTAAGGAGAATAAACACTATATAAAAGGTATGTGTAATTAAATTCTCCAAAATGACACCTATAGCTGCAAAAGGTGACTCAGAGTGCGTACATGACATATGTGAGTTGTACTATACTGGCAAATAGTTCGGTATGATGTCAAGGCTTTATTTAGATATTCAGTCTCACAGTGTCAAGGTTGATCCCCCCCCCCCTCCGAAACATGCGCAAGGCAGCAGATCTTCATGATGAGATACCCATGCTCGTTCAAGATAGTGAGATAGTGAATTGAAGAATAGGAAATATGAAATGTACTCACCGATTGAGGATATGAATGGCATCCATGCCAGTGATCCACGTGAAATCCTTGCAACCTGTTGTGTGCTTGTGATGCATGCGTATGCACGCAGACCAGAGGCTCTGATATTCAGTGGAACACAAAGGTATGCTTGAAAACGCCGTCAGAAGCGATAAGTTGTATCATCAGGATACACTCAATGCTGTGATGTGTTGTGATGTGACTTGGATTTTTAACGTAGCTTTAACAATTGTTCAGTCATATCGCTACAATGTCTGCAGTGTGGCAGTTTATAGTGATGTCTAGCACTGGGGCATCATGCCGCAGACATTTAGCATGGATACACTCAATTACAAGAAACATAATTATTTTGAAGAAACTCAAGAAAATTAGCCAAAAGTAGAATGTACACAATCCGCAAGGCCTTCCTGATTACTGGAATAATTGGTTTTTATTTGTTTGGGGAAAAAATGAGAGCCTTAAGTTTGACGAAGGGGATTCTGAAAATTAGAAACTGAAAATCATATTGGAAAGGGAAAATAATTTTTTCCTGTGCAAGAATACAGGTCACAGACTCGATCGCTATCCCTCCGAAATCAAATATGTTTGTTAAGGAAAACCAAAAGGGAGAATGGGAAACAACCGGAGAAGGAATCGTCGAACACATCAAGCAATTTTCAGAAAAAATGGTTTGATTTTGCCTAAGCCTTTAGTAAAACTATAAAATTCGAAAGTGGTTTTGTCTTTATTGAATTTTACCTCTCAACCGATCACACTGAAGAAAGGAGTATCGATAGCTCAGGTACATCCTGCGCAGAGTGTTTGCTCTGGAACTTTTTGAAAACTTGATACCTTGTAGTTAGAATAAACCCGTAGCAAATCATCTAACACCTTTGGCAGACGGAGTATCTGAAAAAGTTTCAGTCAAACAAAACAGTTCCTTACAGAAACTCTTATCTGAGGACGTCGGTGTTTCTGTAGGACCTGATGATAAGTTCGGGAAACCCGATAAAGTAAAACATGTAACATACACTAGTGATAGTAAACCTTAACAATTGCCTCCCCGTAGATTACCATTATCTCAGAAAGAAGTTGCGGAAAAAGAGATTGACCAAAGGCTTGCTGAAGATGTAAAAGAACCAGGGGATAACCCTTGGGCTGCGCCTATAGTTTTGGTAACTAAGAAAGACGGGACTTGTTGACTTTGCGTGGACAATGGGAAATTGAACGCGGTAACTCGTAAAGACGCGTATCAGCTTAATAAAAAGGACGGTTCTCTAGACGCACTCACTGGGGAGAAGTGGTTTTCTGTTTTATATCTGGCTAGTGGATACTGGCAGGTAAAGTTAGGTGAAAGCGATAGTGAGAAAACAGCCTTTGCTAGTTACAAAAGACCATTTCAGCTTAAGGTGTTGCCGTTTGGTCTAACTCACTAGCTTTTGATGCGTGTCGTCCATATGCTACACGTAATAACTTTAGAGCGGTATTTAGCTTATCTAGATGGCATTATAATGTTTAGTAGTAGCACGTATGAGTCTGTTCAAGAAAATTTGAAATTAGCCTTCGAGCGCTTCTGTGATACCAATTTAAAATATAAACCATCAAAATGTAGTTTGTTTCAAGCGAACGACTCTTATCAAGGGCGCGTTATGACCGAAGAGGATTTAAGATGTGATCCAAAGAACGTAGAGAGTTTTAACAATTGGCCAACACCGAGAAATATGACGGACGTAAGAAGCTTCGTTGGTACAACTTCCTGTTATAGGAGGTTTATTAAAAAACTTCTAAATCGCACATTCTTTGTCTCAGTTGACTCAGATAAACAAACCCTTTACTTGGTTGCAAACCCATCAAGATGCTTTTGATAAGCTGCAAGCGCTTTTGGCAACAGCACCTATTCTGATATATCCCAACAGGGATGGAACATTTAGTCTAGACACAGATACTAACTAGTTCGTGTGGTATTAGAGCGGTTTTGTCGCATCTCCAAGATGATAACGAGAGTTATTGCTTACGTTAGTAAGACTCTGAATAAACAACAGAGGCACTATTGCACTACATATAGGGAATTATTAGCTGTAGTTACATTTGTCAAGTAATTCAAACACAATTCGTGGGGAAGAAAATTCATTGACAGGACAGCACACAGTTCACTAAAATGTCTTAATAAATTCAAAGAATCAGAAGCCATGGTCGCACGATGGTTGTCAGTATTAAATGCGTATGACTTTAAAATACAACACCGTAAAGGTTTCTTTGCACGGAAACGCAGATTTACTAAGCAGGATCCCGAGTAAATGTAAGCGCAGATATTATCAGTATTGCTTGAGTCTTGATGCGAAGAAAATGACTGTAAACGAGGCTGTTGTTGGAACAGTTTCTCAACAGTTCGAAGAGAGTGCTGTAGAGAAGAAGCAGACGGCTGCAAGTGGGGCGCACGGCTGCAGCGGCAATGCCTAAAGCGCTTATTACTGGTAAGGCGCTTGGAGTTTGGAACAACTAAGTTTCACCAGAATGACCCTTATACAGGGTTAGTGTTGAAATTAAAGGAAGATGGTACTGACCCACCCACCCCCTCAATTAGTTGGGAATAGACAGGAAGCGAAGCCAATGCTCAGACAGTGGCCTAGCTGGAGGTCCAAGACGGCATGTTATACAAGCATTGTGAGAGCACTCACAGTAAGCAGACGGCCTGTTATATAAGCATTGTGAGACCACCCATAGTAAGCAGTCAGTATTGCTGATGGTCGCCCCTCCTGAGGTAAGGGTTCACCTTGTAAGGAACCTACACGAGTGTAGGACTAGGGGACACCTTGGTAGAGCGAACACTCTGAATGCAGTTAGGCAGAGGTTTTATTGGCCTGGTCAAAGGTAGCCGTGGTACATTTGTGCCAGATATGTGATCTGTGCGAACGTGCCAAATCCGGACCATGTCGCAAGCGAGCTCCGTTACAGCGACAGAGAACTGGTTATCCGTTAGCCGTTAGAACGAATTGCTCTAGATAGTCTTGGTCCACTACCAGAAACCAATGTAGGACACGAGTGCATCATAGTAGTTGGCGACTATTTTACCAAATGGAAAGAAGCATATGCTATACCGTATTACACTGTGCTGACGGTCGCCGATAAACTGGTCACTGAATTTATTTGTCGTTTTGTGTGTCCGCGATATATTCACACTGACCAAGGACGAGAATTTGAATCAAATTTATTTACTTCCTTGTGTGAAAAACAAGAAATGTGCAAAATTCGAACAGCACCATATCAACCCCAATCAGACGAAATGGTAGAAAGGTTCAAAAGAATGTTGTAACAAATGCTTTAATTGTTCGTTGATAAACACGAACGAGGTTGATGATGAACACTCGTTCAATGTAATAATGGCATATCGTACGTTAGATAACGAAAATACAAGCTGCACTTCTAATCTCCTGATGTTCTGGTGAGAATTAGCCCGTCCAGTAGATAGTATAGTCGTGTAACATTATACAGATGTAACCGACCAAACAGAACCTCTGTTTTCGGGGTATCGTCATCAAATATACAAGAAAAACTTATCAGCGAAGGTGAAAAATAAAGTTGACCTTGGAAAAGGCTATTAACAGCAATCAAAGCCATGAATATGCCCAGGAGCAGCTCCAGGCCATGTCTGCATCAGCCAGACCAGAAGTGCATGCGACAATGCAACTACATACCAAAACAAAAGAACTATAGCCGAAGAAGAAATGGACCACGTCTTCCAGACATAGCGTCAACGCGACCTGTGGACACTGCATTTACAAATCACATTCAAGCCAGGACAAGTGCCCTGCAAAGGAAAGGACTTGCATTAAGTGTCATAAACTCAATCGTTTTGAGAAAGTATGTAGGCCAAAAACGGTCAGTGTGATTAACAATGAACATCAAAACGGGGATTTATATATTGACAGTGTAAAAAGGGATATACTTGCCAATGGCCAGGCGTATGCGGCGATAGAGGTAGGACCTAATTTAATTTCTCTTGATTTTATATTAGATACTGGCTCTCAAGGTAACATCATACCATCGCATATATTCAAAAAGCTAGCCATAAAGCATCTTCTTCAACCTACATTAAACACATTATCTGCATATGATGGCAAATTATTGAGTACAATGGGTACAGTCAATCTCACATGTAAACGCACTGGACGTACACATGAATTCGAGTTCCACATTGTTAAAACGAAAGCACCACCTATACTTGGTTTACAATCTTGTATGGAGTTAGGCTTAGTTAAATTTACATACTCTGTTCAGACACAGATGCAAAATTTACATGTAACAACAGTACTCCCCTCACTAAGGCAGTTGTTCTCAAAGAATATGCCGGATTCTTCAACGGCATAGGTCTTTCCCCAGAATGTACCATACACATCGACCCCAAGGCTACACCTGTATTGCACCCTCCGCGGTGAGTATCTGTCGTACTTCAAGGCAGACTCAAAACTGAACTTGATCGCATGGAAAATGAAAATATCATTGCCCCGATTACGATACCTACAGCATGGGAAAATTATATGGTTGTCGTAGAAAAGCAATAGGGTAAACTAAGGGCATGTCTCGACCCACAAGATCTTAATAGAGCAATTTTGCGTCCCCGTTACCCTATGCGCACATTAGACGATATCCTACCCCAATTATCAGGTGCAAAATACTTCACCAAACTGGATGCACGGTCAGGATATTGGGCAATAAAACTGTCACCTGACTTGTCATACCTTGCAACTTTCAACACCGCTTACGGCCGTTACCTTTTTTGAGTCTCCCATTTGATTTGAAAACATTTGAAAACATTTCAGGATGAATTCCCAAGGCAGATCGATGAGAGTTTTGAAGGTTTAAATGGTATCATTTCGATTTGCGACGATATACTAGTTTTCGGACGCACACGCGACGAACATGATACAAATTTGAGAAATGTTCTCAAATCTTCCCTCGACAAAGGAATCCGGCTAAATGAGGTAAAACTAGAAGTACAGTACTTCGGGCACATTCTCTCAGCAGAAGGTCTCAAACCCGACCCGGCAAAAGTAGCAGCGGTCAGAGAAATGGAACCCCCTCGTAACCGCGCGGAGTTAGAAACCATTCTTGGCATGGTTATCTACTTGTCCAAATTTGCCCCAAATATGGCAGAGGTTACCAGTCAGTTAAGACAACTGTTAGCAAAAAACGTAGAATTTGCACGGGACTCTCCGCAAATAGACGCATTTCAAATGGTAAAAGACTTAATTACTATAAGCACAGGATCTGTTCGGTCCTATTTTGACCCTAAGAAACCACTGACGCGTCAAAAAAGGTGCCTGTCTAATTTAAGATGATAAGCCCGTGGTTTATGCATCAAAATCACTGACTACAACTGAAATTAATTATGCTCAGATAGAGAAAGAAATGTTCGCTATACTGCTCGGAATCAAATGGTTCCAACAACATGTATACGCGAGAAAGGTACACGTTCAAACTGACCACTTTCCACTTGTCTCTATATTGAAAAAGCCCGTCTATGCAGCCCCACCGCGACTACAACGCATGCTTTTGGAACTGCTGAGTTATGACCTAGAGGTAAACCATTACCAAGGTAAGAACATACCCGTAGCAGACACACTCTACCGTAAGTTCGTATCTGATACACCCCCCACCTTTTCTGAAGGTATAGATATGCATGTATCTGATAATAAGAAGGAAGAAATTCAATCTCTCACCGAACAAGACCACCAGCTGGTCATACTGAAACAGGTCATAATTGAAGGTAACCTGAAATGAGGTCAAGCTGTTAATCAGAGATAATTGACTATTGTAATTATAGATATATACTTTCAGTTGTAGATGGGTAAATCTTGAAAGGTCAAAAAATAGTCATACCACAAGTCCTCAGGCAAGAAATGCTAGAAACTGTACATTCAGGACATTTAGGTATTGAGAAGTGTCTGAAAAGAGCCAGATATGTCTTGTTTTGGCCAGGAATCTCAGTTGACATTTCCGATTTAGTGTCAAAATGCTCTACCTGCTTGGAGTGCAGAAGTTCTAACCAAAAGGAAACTCTCATCACCCATGACGTCACTGAATATCCATGGCAAAAAGTCGCCACAGACCTATTTCCATGGGATAATAAAGAGTACATTGTTGTAGTAGATTATTTTAGTCGTTACTTTGAAGTTAAGGCGCTCGCAAGCTCAAAAAGGTGCACTGTTTTCAATCACATGAAAAGCATATTCGCGTACTTCGGAATATCGGAAGTCGTTGTCAGCGACAATCAAACATGCTATTCTTCCCGAGAGTTCGCAAGCTTCGCGAAAGAATGGGACTTTAAACATGTTACATCGAGTCCAACATACCCTCAGTCGAACGGCCAATCGAAAGACGAGCTTGATTTTGATATATTAGTTATAATGGCTCATGATTAATTTAGACAGTTTATTAAAAATTTATTAAAACCTTTTCTTTGTAAGAAGAGAGATGTAACATTATACATGTGTAACTAATCAATCAGAACCCTCTGTGCATGAGTCATAGTTCCACTGGTACTATCTACAGGCGTCTGCCTCTTGGATACCACTCTGTGTTAAGACCTCACAGTAGTCGTTTGTATATATTAAAGTTATTGATAGTTAGAACACGGCGTTTCATCTTATGTTTTAACGCAATAACATAACAGGTCGGTTTACCTCCATAACAGGATGAGGACGTGTGTCCTGTCGAATATCTTCAATTAGGCCGATAAATCAGCCCTTCACCGTGATGATATTGATTTTCGGGTGAGGGGCTGATATCACCTAGTTATTAAAAGCTGCAATTATCTGCATACACATTTGGCTGCACTCATCGGTGTACATGTTATACACTTACCGGTATTTCTCGTGGCTGTGCAGCTACCGTCGTCTGAAGGGTTCTTTTGGTGACATGTAGATTATATTTCTGGAGCAAATCATATGTTTGGTGACTTGTAAATCCACATGGAATAGCACAACCATCTGTCCTGTGGCCATTTTGAATTTAGCGCTTGATATGGTTGTTACCAATTACCAGTATGTGTCTAAAGTGTACGCGGGTTTATTCCGGAATGATCTGCATGCAGCAAAATGCACAGTTTAATGAACAGGTGACATCACACCCACAACATCGTACATTAGTATCAACACATATTTGCGGGGTTGATTTATCGGACTAATGTTCAATTGGTTCGAAACACCCTCAGGCAGGCATATAACTTCGCTTACTAAAATCTGAACAATATTTTCTCTTGACCAAACGTTTACAATGACAGAAAATCGGAATTAGGTCATTTTGAATTTGGAAAATGGGATTGGAGGTGGTACCCACTTAACATTAAAGACAAATTAGGACTAGGACGGGTTGGTCCATCTAGAATCTTACAGCAGATGTTAGGTGTGACATATACAATACAAGGAACCCCTGAATCTACGCCATCGTCTTCCATTTAGACCATTTAAAGACATATCAAAGTGATGGGATGCCCGATTGTTGGAACTTATCTTGAAAGCGCCCAAAGATTCTAGTGATGATGCTGAAGACACTGATTCCATTTGCGCTGAGAAGAGTTATGTATCTGCAGATTCTGACATCCATGATAGTTATTGTGGTATAAATGTTAGTCAGGAAAATGCATCGCTGGAGGTGAAAACTAGATATTTCCTCTGAACATATCTCAGAATGCTTTCATTCGTTATATTGACTAATGCTTAGTCAGTTGAATATACATTTAATATACATTTAGCAAATTGGCAGTTGTTTATTAATAAATATGAATTTTGTGGAATATACTTGTACCATAACAATTGTTGTTGCAATAAAAACAATTAACTTACAAAAAGAAGAAAACAAGATAGTTTTACATATGTATTCTCTCTGAATTGACAAGATTGTATAGCTAATGGCAATTTATCAAGTAGATTACAGTCATTAACATTTTTTTTAGGAATAAGAGCTTCTTGATTACAATAATTACTCATGAGTCAAATATTTTAATTGTGGTGAAAAGTATTCTACGATGTCTGCGAGAGATTTTGCAATCAGTTGTGGTTGTTTCTCTTTTACAGACTGACTAAATTGACTTACATGTCGATGAAGAGCTGATAAACTTCCTGGCTCAAGAAGGCATCACAGAAGGCGAGAAAGTGTTCCGTATCCCTGTAACAAAGGAAGGCATTTTTTGTCCCATTGAAGAATGCCATCACTGCCTGAACTGTGATATCCATAAACACTTACACCACTAGGAGGAAATTCATCGTCCCATGTTTACATGCAATGTCCAATCTGTCGACAAACATTCAAGACACCCAGCGACCTGCGTCGGCATCTACGACGGTTACAGAATTTGGATTCGGATATGATAGAACAATTGTCCGACAGATCACGGGCGGAGACGAGAACCGATAAGCGTTACGTTGACCCTGGAATTTTCCTTCCGCCGTGACTTAAAGACAACCCTAGTGGAAGCATTTCTTCCAGCTCATCTTCGACTCTCTCTTCTTCTAATGGCATTCATTTACAGCTATTATCACTCCCTGGAGGAGGCTCTGCTTCCTGTAATAGATTCTGCTCCAAAACACTCCTGTCTGGTCCTACGCCATTCCATTCTTCTGAAGGAAGTGCATCATGCTGTTTATCTTCAACCCTGTCTTCTAAGACCGGTATTCCTGCCCCCCCCCCCCATTACCAGCCGTTAGAGGAGACGCTGCTTTTTGTAGCGACACCCGCAACCCGACAATACCATATACCCCAGAGATGCATATCATTACTGCTGGAGGACTTTGTATCAGACCCCTTATCCCCCCCAGCCCCCAGTACCAATGACTAAAGATGAACTTCTCAGATATATCGCCTGGATTAAGAGAGGGCAGGAAAAGTTAACAGATGCTTTGCAAACGGCAGTGACTCGTTTACTGAACAAAGTGAGAGAGAACAGAGTCGCACAGGAAAGATATACCAGAAGGTTGCTAGAGCAAGACAACAGACACTTGCGAGCTGCATTGTCCCCAAAAGATTCCCAGGACTATACCAAATTGAATGTCTATGTCCGCAGAGATTAGATAGTAGAATTATTTCGAAGACCAGATGGGACCCTCTGAGCCGTCAAGCGTTTTAAGACAGGGGTACTACCGTTCACATGACATGCACAGTGGTATCCCGCACAACTATACACCTCTGTCCAGGAGGGAAAAAAAAAACAGCGACACCAAGACCGAACACATAAATCAGAATGTTGCGAAGATTTTCTTGCCGATGAATTTGTTGAATTTCTTCTTATTATTATTGTTAAAACTTCTAAAACCATCCTAAAGTTATTCACTGTTGTTGAAGATCGTGCTGTAATTTTCTTAGTTTTATTTTACAATTGTTTTTTGAAGTTGGTCAAGAAGTAATATTTTGAAGTAAAAAGTAAAATTGTAACTATTTTGACAAACTCCTAGTAGTAAATCTATTTGAATGTCATTCTCTCAATTAAAGTGTTTTAGTTATATTTCGTAAAGGATTATTAGGATAACGTGCATTTAATGTATGTCTATCCGTTGCAAATCAGAATGTTATCATTACTGTAACTTCTCATGCATGTGTTTTTTTAAAAAATGTAAATGAAATAAAAATTTGTATCTTGAAATGGTAAAATAAATCACTTAGACACAATGTGTGGATCACATTGGATTTAAGAGAGGCTCGGGGGATGGGATGGTGGATGGAAATTTAATGTGTAATGTCCTTGAATTATTTCTTTAATACACGATGTGGTTCAATGGGGACTTAATTTACACTGACATTTAAAATGTATTCCCCAACCCCCTTCGTTTTTTGTAGGAAGTGTTTACTTAAGCCTTGTATATGTCGGACCATTATTACCGTCAGCGCACGCGTACATTCTCTGCGCATGACGGATAATCTGTTCGCGGCGCGTGTATGCATTTCAATTTAAATATGCTTTTCAGTAGTGGCGTCACTGAGGGGTGGGGTGCGGACGACACCGGGTGACACCATCAGAGGGGGTGACACAACCCGGGACCTTGGATGTGCGGGGCCCAAGGCAGCAAGCGATGAGCGGGGCCCAAAGCAAAACTATTGCATTGCGGAGTTGATTTCCTGAAAGCGCGGGGCCTAAGGCGGATGCCTCGTTCGCCTTGCCCTAGGGTCGGGCCTGGGGTGACACCAAAATGACTGTCTACAATTTTTGTGCAGGTAGGAGGTCCATGGGGGTGACACCTTGAGTTACAGCACATGACTATAAAACTTTTGAATTTTTTTTGTGCAGGAAGAGAGTCCATGGGGGTGACACCATGAGTTACCGCACTGGGTGACACCAACCCTAGTGACGCGACTGCTTTTCCGGTCCAGCGTAAAGTCGGTTGGAATCGCTATTTGCGGTTGTTGATGCTGATTAGTACTGTCAACATTGTGTGGCGTTATATCAGACTCGTTCAAACTTCTCAACTAATTACTGGGGTATAAAATCCTGAGAAAGCACTAATTAAGTTTTGTAAATGTTGCCCCCGTTACAGAACATACAAATATGTGCACGTTTGATTGAATGTGTGTGCATTATTTTTTCCTAACTACGTTTATTGTCCCTAGATTATGTGAGAATGTAAGGTGACCCTGGTATGGTTCCTTGACCCAATGGTCAACCTATTACGGGACAATAATAGTAATAAAAATAAAACGTAAAATTTAGAATAATTATCCAGTAAAGATGCAGATTAAAACTATCCAATGTTTTTATGCGGAAAGCAATTTTTGTAAGATTTTAACTGATATTGATGTTAATTCCTTGTACAAATTATGGTTTTTGCACTGAAAACACTACCCAACTCCTATTTTTTTTTGCATTAATTTATGACAGTCAAGGGCCATTTTGAATTTTGCCCCAGACAAATGCTGTTCAAACAAACCATACAGGCTCCATGCGTGGTCGAAGTTCACTATTACGATAACAAACTGTCATTGGTTCTCGTTACTCCTGGTATAACGATACAAACTGCGCAAGTCCAGGTGGGCGGAGCATATGGTGTAAAAGATTGCATTCAGAAATAAAGAACAATACTAGCTGTGTTTGGTGCATTATGTAAGAGTTGTACTTTCTGTTTGGCTTAAAAAAAAATTAAGCTTCTTGGCAATATGTGAGATTAATGTTAATTCCGATCTAGATCATATTTTGTATTTGTTATGATTTTAAAAAAAAAAAATGTGGTACACATGGCTGTAACTGTGTCTGTTGTGACTAGATAACTCTTACCCCGTCTAGTTCCAGCAGAGTTATCTCTCTTAAATGCAATGGAGTACCTGGCTTTGTCCTTGTCAAATTGACAATCAAGCATTGTTCTCTATGACAGTGTGTAACATGCATGCTGAGGTAGGATAGAAAGTATATTTATTTCACAAAACATTAGCGTTTAGGTTTATGCAAAAACAATTGGTACCGTGATACCTCCTCAGCCATCTCAATTTAGAGACAGTTATATCTGTAGCTGACGTGTAAAAACGTGAATCAAGTTGTTCATTTATTTGAAGCACAAATTACGCCTTTGATCTCATGCTAGTCTAACTGTCAAAGATCGTCGCCAAACAAACCGAGCCATTTTCAAACCTAATGTAAATCATATGTAAAAAAACACACACATAAAACAACAACAACAACAAAAAAAAAATACAAAAACAAAAAAAGACATACATTGCTTTTGTATGAATGTATAAACAGTAGGCTGCTTTTTAGGCTTGTGCGACGCTACCTTACAAACGAGTGGAGGGTCAAATAAGAAACTGTCCCGAACTTCAAGAGGAAGACAACTTTGTTTCACATCAGGGTACCCTGGGTCGTCGATGACTCCGATGGCTTATTACTCATGTGGCGCACTCTAGTTTCACATTTTGCATAGGTTATAATTTTAAAGAGAAAGAATTTCCAAGAGTTTACTCATTGGCTATACTGGCTATTTAAAATAAACTTGTATATCTAAGGTATTGTTAAAAAATCTTGAATTCTCTTTATTTTGTTGTATGATTGATGGGTGTAATGTGGGTTATAGAGTATATAGCTTGGCCTTAATCCAGATGTGCATCTTTCAAAAACTGCTAACTCCGTTTGGTCATTTTTACTTACTGGACTTAAGGTAAATTGTATTTTAAAAAAAAGAGCCAATATCTTTTTAAAAAATACATTATATATATGTAGTAATTCATCCATTGCACTTTCAGAAGCTGGTAATGTCTATGTGGGTAAAATCAATTTTCCCTATTTTAATATGCGCTAAAGATAGTGTTCTTTATTCAGGCTCATTTTTTATTTTTTTAGTATAAGGGAGCAGTCATTTTAGTTTCTGGCGTGCTTAAATCATGTACAATTTCCATAAGCACAATATCCAAATAAATGTCAGCCACATTACATTAAAGCAGCACATATATATGCCAACATTCTCTTCACTGTGCATGTTTCAAATGCAAACAGCTTCACCTTACATTACATCACTCTCTGGTAAGTATATATTAACTAGTGATCGCCCCCCTCAGTTATAAATCCCAATCAACTGAACAAAAGATTTATATTTTTAGATCGGGTTTTTAGGGAATTTCCGAATTGTTTATCTCTTATCTTTGCCTACAAGTTTTATCGTATAAGCTTAGCTAAGTGTAACCTAAACAAATTTTACACATAACTTCATGGCAACCAAAAGTATCATTTTTCTACATGCCTTACTTGGAACAAAATTAAAATAAATCAGTTTCTTCTTTGAAAACAGTGTACTTTAAAATTAGGTCTGGAATATATGCTTTAAGTATCTAACCAATTCTATCATATGCGGTACTTTGTCAGGCAAAACTAATGAATGTCTTACAGAGCTGCGTATCGGATGTTACTCCTAGATGTACTTACTCATTTGAGCGATTTACCTCACTTCTTTATGAAGAAAATACCTTAATAACTGAAATTAAGTAAATTATGCAGGTATGTAGTGATCTAAACTAACATTCCATTTTTCTTTTTTTTTTTTTTATAGTAGTGCGAAAGAAAACTATTGTAATAAAAGTTCAACGCTGTGGATGGAGATCCTAGCCATACATGTAAGACCTCGACGCTGATATTTATGTTTTGTGCGTTAGGTAGCACTAAACCATAAATAACATGTGATACGTCTGACATGTAGGGCTATGGACATCCCAAACGTAAGAACATCTACCAGGTATGGGGTACATCATTTATAATCCGAGATCAATCAGCCCCACCCCCCCACCTCAATTCTGTGTTGATACTGTTGGACGATAGGTGGTTCAAATTTTGCTGCATGCCGATCTGTTTGGAACACAGCTGCACACAGTAGAAACAGATACCGGCATTTGGTAACAGCCATATATAGCACGAAGTTCCAAACTGGCACAGGAGAAACGGTTGTGTTATTCCACGTTGATTTACAAGTCGCTAACATTGGATTTGATCTTGAAATAGTATGTACATATCGCCAAAAGAACCCTTCAGCTGATGGTAGTTCAACAGCTCTGAGAAATACCGGTAACTGTGTAAAATATATATCAATCTGTGCTGACAAGAGTGGCAGCAGATTTTTGCATGTTTTACAGTCATTATTATAGGTGAACGACTGATTTATCGGTTAGAGCTATCTGATTTCAGCTAAGTAAACACTGTGGAGATCCCAAACATAAGAACGTACAGGTATGGGTAGGCTGATAAATCATCTATTCACCCGTGATGCCATTGATTTTTGGGAGAGAGGCTGATATCACCTATTCATTAAAAACTGAATTTATCTGCATTCAAATTTGGTTGCACCTATCGGTGTACATTTTATACACATACCAGTAATTCTCGTGGCTGTGCAGCTACTGTCGGCTAAAGGTGACGTGCATTATATATCCGAAGCAGATCATGTTTGGTGACTTGTAAATCCACCTGGAATAGCACAACCATCTGTCCCGTGGCCATTTTGAATTTCGCGCTTGATGTGGCTGTTACCAATTACCAGTATGTGTCTAAAGTGTATGCAGGTTTCTTCTGGAATGATATGCATGCAGCAAAATTGCACATTTTATTGAACAGGTCACATCAGATCCCCATATTGTATCAACAGATTGGGGGGGTTGATTTATTGGACTAAGGTATGGGCTAGAATCACTTTGGTATGCAGCATCAAAATTATAGTATTCTCTTCCCAATAATTTACAAACACCTTCAGATTGTAACAGTTTTGAATGCCTATTAAAGACCTGGTCTGGGAGCTTACTGATTTAATGCTCATAATGCAGACATAAGTAAATAAGTTGCTACTGCTATCAAAATCGTCTGCATACGTAACATTTAGTTTTTCGTAATGCTTGTAGCTGTCTGATTGCCATAAATTGCTCCATATCATAACGTATGGGTCATTGGGTAGTTTATTTAATTATAGGAAACAAACCCTCTAGAATTTTTTAACAATTTAAGTTGACATTGTTTTCAAAATTGCCCATAGTTTTTGGAACTGAGCTTTGTTTTTCATTTGTCACACTTGAATGTAAATTTTTATTGCCTCACGGGATAGTTACATATGGCCTCACTGGATGGTGACATATTTTGACACCCCCAACCCTAAGTTGTTCAGATAGGGCCTAAAACATGTAAACGTTGCGGTTATAAATTCACACATAAGCTAAATCTACAGTTTGGTTCAGGGGCCTCAAGTGGCTTACCATTACTTGTCATTGCCATCTCACCTCTGTCTGCGTGGGTTTGAGTCTCGGGCTCAGCCAGTGTGGGTATGTGAGAAAGCTTGCCACTAGCTTCTCGTGGGTCGGTGGTTCTTTCTGGAGTTATTCTGGGTTCTTCCTTCACCACTGATGCTGGTTGCCATGTATAGCATATCTTGTGCTGAAAAATGGCATTAAACCCTACAACAACAACAATGATTTGGTTTACGTTTACTTTGGGTTAAAGGTCTGAAAATGGTTGTTCTTGTTTGGTGACTGACTTCCACAGTTAGACTTGCATTTAAGATCTATGTGTAACTTAGGCAGCAAATGAACTACCATCTTGTTTTACATATTTGTGTCTGCTGCATTATTAAATATCTCAGCATTGAGATGGGTAACCTTTGATTAGAAGCATGCCAGTTCGTTACAATACCAGTAAACTTTAAACATGCATAAGGTTAATAATGATTGTTTTGAGTTGACTTTTCACAGGAAAATATAAAAAATAACTCTTTGCAGTTAAAAAAAATGAATGTAAAGGATGTGCTGGGGGAAGTGTTGGATCAGTGTAAAACTGTTGGTTGTGCAATGAATTAGCCTAAATGGTTTTATTAAATCTGACAAGAATGCTTTTTGGAAAAAATCCTTTGTTATTTTTTATTTGTAACTTTTAAGCTAGAATTACTATCATTTTTCTGCAGTCCCATGAAAATTCAAAAAAATTTAAATTGCCATTGAAATGCATTATAATGGCAGATAAAGGACATGTGGTACTTAATGCTAATTGAACAGATGCCTAAGGCACCATACATTATCAGTGAGGGATCTATCAAGTTAGTGTACCAGGTTTATTCAAGTTGTTTTTGAGTGCATATCAAGTATGTGTCTTCATATTTCTGCACTTATATTTGTGACAACATCTCTATTCCCTTTGCACTGGAAGACTTTGTGCCATGCCATCTTTCATTTAGTCAAACACTACATATTTATTTTACCTTTGGCTTTAATGTAAAAAGCATCTTGTACAGTCATTCATTGTAATAAAGTCATCAGCATTTGGCACAACCATTGTATCTGCAGGGGCAAACTGGTTCTAACCTCTTAGCTGGCATATGATTACTTCTCAGCAAATATACTGGCTGCCATGTTGTAGTTGTTGCAGGGTTTAAGACCCTTTTTCAGCACAAGATAGGCTATACATGGTGGCCAGTATACCTGATGGAGGAAGAACCCTGGAAAACACCGGCAAGAAACACAGACCCATGAGAAGCTACTGGCAAGATTTCTCACATACCCACACTTGCCTAGCCTAAGACTCGAACCCATGCAGACAAAGGTGAGATGGCAGTGATCCATAACGGTGAGTGCTTTAGACCACTCGGCCACTTGGGGCCCACTGGCCACCATGTATAGTCTATCATGTACTGAAAATGATATTAAACTCCACAAAACAAACAAACTATTGCACTTGGCAATCAATAACTTCTACATAAGAATATAGTGTCTAATATAAATTGCTGTCTTGACTTAAACTAGTACCCAGAATGTCTTTACAGTAGAATGCAGTTTTTATATTTCAATTAGATTCAGGAGCAGGTTATAAATATGGAAGTAAATGTCGCAGTAGTAGGAATAGAGGCCTAAGTTTGGAGTAATTGTTTCATGGGTCCTTGATGATTAAATTGACAAGCTTAGTACTGGTAGTTTTGATTAAATCACATTGTTAGCTTCACGAAGACAAGTTTTATTTTAGGTTAAGATACGACACAAGATTTATCTTATACAGTGTCAAACAGATTTGAAGTGCATATCATTATTGTGACCAAAGCTACAAAGCCCCTTTGTCCACATATTTTTTCGCATACAATTTTTTGTTTTTGGCAATTACTATTTTCATTGTTATTTGAATACAAAGTGTCTGCAAAAACGTTGATTCAGAATGGGTACCACTAATCAAATGTATTAGTGTTTCCTTTACCCTTATTTGGCAATCAATGTCCCCCAAGTTTTTAATTTTACCACCATATCTGGCACCAGTTTTATTTTTCTTCTTCACTGTTTGACCCTCAGTTCTGCCACAAAGGGTATTTGTAGCCCTCAGTCATGCTCCTCTAGGGGAAACATTTTGTTCAAAGCCCCTTTTGTACAAATATTTTGATTTTTTTTTTGGGGGGGGTAATTATTATTTGCATAGTAATTTGAATAAAGTTACCAATAACTGTGCATGTATTATAAATTATCTCACCATAATTTGCTTTATTATCATCATGATCCCTAAATGCAAAGGAATACACCTTATCTTTCATTAATTGTCTTGAAATATAGCATAAAAATCAAACTGCCATGATGAAGTAGGAACATAACCGGAAGACATGTTCTAATATGATGGCAACTATGCTTGGTCGGAATCACACAGATTACAATAATGATTAGTGCAGATACCTCTCTTAATCTTGAATATTAAGAACAGAAGTTGAGACCAAAGGTCAGCTGAATACCAGCCACCCATTATTTCAAAATTTACAGCATTATTTATTGACTGGGTTAATTGTCTTTCCTAGAATGGGAATTTAATTATTTTTTTTAAAGTAAAAAAAATATAAATAAAAAGAATTAGGTGTTCAAGCTTATAAGAAAGTTTGTAGATAAGAAATGATTTTTTTATTAAAAAAATTGGATGCCACTGTGAGCCATTTTGTTTGGAAAAGGTTACACACAAATAAAAAAGACAAATGTGGATATTTATACTTAAGATTGTTCATTGATATATTAATTCAGTATTGCCAAGAAGTGAATTACAATTATAGATAGACAATTTATCATTTTAAAAGATCATTCAATGAGACTTTTACATAGTGATGGACGGGAAGAAGGCGATATATGCAGCATCAATGCTGTTCCAGATTATCAGAAAAGATGAATTCAAGAGATGTGCATTCTTCTTGCCTATACAGATTGAAATTTTGCATTGCAGACCATTTGATTTAGTTTTTATTCAAATTACATGTACTAGTATCTTATTTACATAGAGTTTCAAGGTCTGAATGCAATTGTTGCCACACAATGAAAAAGTAAGACTTGGAAAGTACTTTGAGCAAACATTTTCCATAATGTATAGTATAATATATTCAGTGCCACTTCAGTGTACATACAACATATCAATGCATGTACATATCTTTATTGGGAGTTGTTAAATCAGTAAACAGGGAGTGGATGTAGGATTGTTTGAGCTGTTGGCATCCGACTTTGATGTCCTGATTAAAATAATAATAAAGAATGGTGGCCTTTATATTCCATGAAGTTTACACCTCAGTTTTTAAGTGAAAGATCAGGTGCCATGGTAATGCAGTTAGTCAATTATACACATAATCTAGTGGTAGCAGGTTGAATGCCCATCCAGGCCAGCCTGGGTTGAATGCCTCATCTTTTCCATGAGAAAGGAACATAGCTCCCATTTCCTCCACGTCATACCTAATAATGTCTTAAAAATGGCATTAGAACAATATAAAAAAATGCAAGATCAAAAGTGACTGTCATTATTCTAGTTTTCCATGGCACCCTTTGAGAATTTGATCAAGTGAAGATGTGAACTCATTCTCAAAGTGCTGCTGAGAATATATTTCAGCTCATGGTTTGATGACTTTATAGAGTGTAAACCACATACCGGCATGACAGTAGAAATGAAAATGAAATTCACCTACCTTTCACTTGTTTCTAAGAGGGTTAATTTTAATGGCCCTGATGTATAAAGAGTTAAATATTGTTTTTTTTCATATCTTAACAAATGCACAAATAACATCTACTGTATCTGATGATGTTTCCAAATATACGTAAGTTTGCTTTGGATGAAATAGTGCTCTGGTTGAATGTTGCCTCTTGCACCACGTGGAGAAAATACTGTAATATCTATGAAACAATGGTAACCTGGGCAGTCATCTGTGTCATCTTCCCCATATGACAGACCCGCCTAGCTTTTTACTGCATGCAATGTGTATTCCCAGCTGATTGTCATTAGATTTGCCTTTCATTACTGTTTTAAAAAAATTGCCACCAGTGAAGAAAATAATTTTATGTTCATGACATTTCAAATTACAGATTTAGCCTACAGGAACAGTGAAAAATCAAGAATGTTATCAAATTTCCCACACATGGGAGAAGGATAATACATATATGCAGGAGTGTTAAAATATTTCTTTAAAATGAATCGTTTTGATGGGTGTATACAGAAAGATTACCATTTACATCTTTTGAATTTTTCCTCTGCTCAACAAAACATAAAGTTGGAAACTTCTAAAGGGTTTCCAATCAAATATACCAAAAACTTAAGCTCTGATTAGATAAACATGATATAAATAATTTTGTCTTCATTAATAACCAATATACTCTTTCTAGACTACTGGTTTGATTGTAATTCATTCAGGCAGAAGGTAAAATATCTCCTTTCAGGTTCTGCAGTAATCAAAGCAGAGGATCATCTCTACTTGCACCTTATATCAAGAGCATTACAGTATTCACTTTTGAAGTGTTGCTGTTGGCAATTTGAAAGCAAGATCTTCCAGTATGGGTGACTCTGAACAACCAAAATATCCTAAATTTGAGAGCTATGATATTCGTGTAGCCTCCTACGCTACTTGGACACAATATTATCAATTTGACATAGATGCCTTGGCTCAAGCTGGTTTTCATAACAATGGTAAATATAAAAATTTTGATTAATTTAAAATGATTGTTCGTTTATAAACTGTATTTTTCAAGAAATAAAGTTTTGTTTTCTGTAAGAGAAAAATAATGTTGGGTGCTATTAGTATTGCAAACAAATTCTTCAAAAAAGGCTGAAGCATCAGTTTGCTCACAAATACATGTACAAAGGTAACTTACTATTTTCTTGTTGTTCAAATGGTATTATACTTTTAGAATAAAAACATTCACTGGATAATTTCTCAATTTCAGCCTCTGCCTATTATCTGTTAGTTGTGCCAGATTTAACAAATAATGGGTTACTTGACAGAAGGATCTTCTTTACTGTCTTCCATGGTACAAGTGTAATTGTAATGTGTGTGTATGTAAGTATATGCATGTTTGAGAATCAAAGAGATTTTTTGAAAATCAACATCCTTGTACAGTATTGTTTCTAACTTAAAGTTTTAGATTCACATAGTATCATGCAGCTACCAATATTACACATATTTTGTTATGACTCGATAGTCTTTAGCTAAGTGACAGAAAAGGGTGAAAACCAGCATGTTTTATAAAATTCAACAAATATTTTATTTATCAAGAATACAAAGTGAAAATTTAACAGTAACTTACATTATTGTGAATTGAATCCCAAATAGTCCTGAAAGTTCTACCATAAGTCCAAATGTATAAAGTTCCAATCAAATTCCAGCGGTGTTCTAAATGAAATCCAATATTGAATGTGCTGATGTGTTAGTGACCTGGAATGTGTCAGCATTTTAATAGTCATTTGATGTATCACAATACTATAATCAAAAATGTCTTGACTGAATTCACCATTACTCCAAATTAATGATTTAGTCCAAGAAGTATTATTGAGCACTTTGTATTTCCAATGAATAATTTAAATAATAAAATCCACCCAAACTAAAAACTGAATACAACAATAAGATTGGTTTTACTTTCAGATGTCAAGATATAAATGAGTAGTTTTCCAAGTAAACAATTTTATATACCCATCTACTTGACCTAGGTCACAATTTAATTTACTAATTTCTGGAAATACTCTATCATCCCAATGGAATTTAGTTTTTAGAGCCTTCAAAGGTCAGAATCAAGACTGTATTTATAACTCAAACCAGAGTAAACATGTTTTCAATTAATAATAATCATGGAAAAAGTAAGTAACAATCCAATTAAATATGCATAACAATTTATACATTTATCCTATATGCTACATAAAGTTGTTATCTGTAACCATGCACCTCTGTAGAAGTATCAAAGAGCTTCCTTCAAATATACTGTAGTTACCTGTGATCATTCATTGGTCTTAACAAGCATGAGGCTATATATTTGACCTGAGCCTGTACCCATAAAATATTACACCTGGACTATACATAAATGCTAGCACATGTAGAACTTCCTCAATTATAATTAGGCTAATCTGACTTGCATTTCATGCATTAGTAATTTGGTCTTTTAAATCATGTGCAATCAGTATTTTAGACATTGTAAGTCTCATACCTTTGAATAAAAAATATAATACATTCAGGGCTTCCAGTATTTGTTGCTGGATTTCAGCTTTCAGCTTAAAAAATATAGGCTAGATTTATGTTTTTAGTTAAATATTTAGTCTAAGGCTTTTATTGTTAAGTCATGTAGTAAGCTTTAATACACGTATGAGCCGACTGTTCTACATGCAAGCTTAGGTTTCCTATCCTCAGGATCTAAAACTTTTGTTTTTGTGCTGCTAGTCTCTTATTTTATCCATCTCATATTCGAAGCTTCACTCATTTATTGAACACGAGATCTACTTTGATTACGCTTTTCATGCTTGATTTGCTCCATAAATAGGTTATACATCAGCACATATCTTTGGAATAACTGTTATTGTGATCACAAAGCATTCAGCTTTGCTCAGTTTTCAATGACTGTTATAATATTGTCAGAAAAACATTGCTATGAATTTTTTTATACTTTTACATATTTTATATTTCCAGACAACCATTTTAATTTTTTTAATTTGCAATAATTCTTTGAATTGAAATGTAGTTTTTGCTAGCAGAAATAAAAAAATCTTGATGTGGTTAACTTATGTCGTCATGATCTGAGAAATATTTTGTTTTAGGTGATGGTACCACTGATGTTATCCAGCTGAGATGTTTTTATTGTGGCAAAGAGTTCAACAACATGTCTCCCGAAGATGACTTTCTCTTCCATCACTTTAAATTGTCTCGAAATTGTCATTACCTAAGACAGAAACTTGGAACAAATAGGATCAAGGAGTACGAGGTATAATTTTTTTAACCTCTAATGGCCTTAAGAACTCCAATTACTAATGATATGGAAGAATGGGAAGCAGCTTAGAGATGAGTGAACATAAAGTAGGGGATATATGGGTTTTGGCTGGCAAAAATTGGTTGGTAATAAAAGTAATTTTTTTGTGAGAAGAATCTTTTGAAATTTTATCCTAGCTATAGCTGACAAAAATAGAGACACTGTTTTACTGATGGAATTTCAATCCTTTTACAGACTTGAAAACTTTGTTACTGAAATTAACACTCGACTCTTCGATGCATAATTGAAAACACATGTAGAGCCACACCTCGTATGGTTTTCTTTAAACAGAAGCTGTCATTAAGGATGTGTCTGTATTGATAAAAGTAGGTTTGATCATGAGCATTCAGAAACTTAAAGTTATTGAATTTTTATTATCATGGTTTTTGCATAGGTTAACCATGGGAGTTGAATTAATACCGTGAATCCTTAAGGCCAGTCAAGCTTGTTTTGTGTTCACTTCCTGCATCATCTCTTTGTTGGTGTGTGATTGTGAGCATTGCTACTCAGACAAATCCATGAGTAATCTGTTTAAACATTTGTCTTGGTAATGTATCTGACAGATTGGTTAAAGGACCTTCATAACATTTTGTTGCCATGTTGGAGTGAAGAGTTTTGCAATCAAGTTAGTTTTGTCAACACAATCTGTGTGTTGTAGAACAAAAAAGATCTTGATCAAACATTGTGTGTGGGTAAATCTTTAGCATAGATGATACAAAATTGATCATCAGTTATCTGCAACCATTCATTTGGGACCGTATTCGTAAATTACAGAATTACTCATATTAAACCTTACACTCAAGTACATGGATTTGAACTAGTGTTGTACCATTAGTACATACTTTTTGACATGAATCTGTGGACAGACTAGTCTGTACTCTTTCATGTTCAGAATAGTTAAAATTATGTGATGTTACGTATATCTGATTTAATTCTTATGTTTTAATTTTATTGTTTGTTGCCAGCTTTAAAAATTTATTTATTGTACATGCTGTTATAATATAATCCTGTTTATTTGATTTGGAAAATTTTTCAGAAAATAGTTTGACCTTGACTGATTCATTTGGTAAAAACTTAAAACTGACCTAGTTCTCGACCTTAATTAAAAATTAGCAACAGCTGTGTGAACATTAGTTTTATTGTGGAAATAATAAGGGCCAGACTGAGGCTGTATTGGATATGCAACCATAGGCTTGTAAATACTTTTTAGTGAAGTAAATAATTTTTTTCTTTTTTTATTCTTGATTGGTTTTTGTCAGGGCCATGCTGAGAATACATGATGTAAACATGATCAATGACCATCATATGGGTACGCATTCTGCGTCTCCAGATTGCTGTATAACCATTGTTTTAGAGAAATAATCTAAGTCAGACTTCTAAACAATGAGACATAAAGGTGTTTCTTTTGTTGTGTCATTTTGGGAATTAAATTTTAATGTTTATCCAAATTATTTGGATTCTAAAAGATTAATTCGTTCTCTGGAACTATTCTGAGTGCTCATGCAGAATTCTTGAACAAAGAAATTGTATTAATTCAAACACTGGATTATTTCTTGTGTTTCTACAAGGAACTGTTGACTTCAACACAGTACAGGTTGCAGCATACATCATTGCCTTCCATCTTGGATTCTTCATCGGGACTTAAATTTGAAATCATTAGAACATTTTATTATTAAGACTTCTAAAATTTTATTAATGGATTATATTTGGATTAATTTGGATTTGATTCTTAAAACTGTAAGTTCTTATTTTTTCGTTTGTTCAGTATTTTTCCAGGGAAATAAATTATTTGTTAATTTGTTCAAAGCTTGTTGTTTTCACTCTTTCTTGTGTTACTGTTTATTCGAGCCTAAACGCGTAACATAAAAGTGACTAAAGTGACCTAATGAGTCAGTCTTGGAATATAAAAAGTCATGTATTCAAAACAATCTCCATTTTAAATGACACGTTCCACTTGTGAACTATTCATAGTTCTGAAGTAGGATGATACATTAGGAATATCTTGAATATTAACTTAGGAAGAACACGTACATTGTCTTAAAAAATGGAGGAATCAGATTAAAATTTCAAAGAAACTCTCAATTGAATATGTGAATGTAAATGAAGTATGTAAAATATAATGTATTAAATCCATTATTTGTCAGCAAATTAGATTTTCTGTATGACTTCAGTCACGTTTTCTTGGATAAACCTGATCAAAATGTGTACAATACCAGTTGGGCAACCTTACAAACAATACTGTAGGAAGACAGAAATTGGCATCATACATTAAACTTGAATAAACCAAATGGATGCCCCAGATTTAATTGATGTCTCAAATTGTAATCAGTGTGTGCTTGTGACACTCCACAGCAGCAGATTTTTAGCATCGGTGCAAAAGAACAAAACAGACTTCATGACAGATTTGTTAAATGATGTACCATCTTCCTTGCTAAAATAAAAGTCTCTAGAAATGATAAGAAGTCGTGGACCACAAAGTGTTCAATGCTACAAAAGGGTGTTACATATTAAAATTTAAATCAGTAATAAAATACTGAAATAAACTTATAGATTGGATGTATTTTTATAGTTTTATATCCAGATTCTTGTATTATTTTTAAGGCCGACATTCCTATTTCATATCACCAGGGTTTGCATTGCTGGTTTTGGTGTAGATTTATTCAGGCCTTTTTTGGGGATTGACTTATTAAAAACCACATGGTTATCATGTTATTTCATGTTATTTCTTTATGATTTGGATAATCAGCTCACAATAACTTTGATTTTGAAAGAAAAATATAACAGCTTAGTTAAATGTATTTCCCTAAATGACAGCATGTGAATACAAAATTGAATGTTCCCTAGCTGAAGAAAATATGATCATTCTTTAAGAAAATCTTGAACATGTTAGATATTTGTCAGTTTGCATCATGGGGTTCAGGGTTACAGAAAATAACTTAGCTTTCATTCCATAATTGCCTCTTTTTTTTGTGAAACTTTTCTTTAGATATTTAGCCAAAAGCTGACTTTGTGTTTAGGGTTAATAGTTAACAAATTAATATCATTGTCACTTTACAGTCTGACATGAATTCTTCAGTTAATAAACATTTAAAATGCATTAAAGTTGAAATCTGCCATTATTAAAGTGGCATTTCATGTGTGTCTACCTAAAACTGTGTAAAATTTTGGGTTTTTGAGAGTAAACATTTTATTGCTATAGCTTTTGACAAGCTTGTTTTTTAGTTACTATTTTACAAGGCCTCAGAAGAACTCACTTGTCAGCATTCAGTCATAGTGACTTTCTTGTTAAGGTCCTCTTCAGAAATGTATGTGTACAGAAAAAGTTTGGTTGCAAAAATGCAAGCAAATTCTTGGTATAAATGAAAACACCAATCATGCCAATAAGTGAGACTAAATACTTGTATAACAAGAAGTTTTTATTATTTGCAACTGATTTTGTCATTATTTTTATTAGTCAGTGAGAAAGATTTAGCATTCATAAAAATTTATTTAGCGGTATCAAATCATTGGGATGACTTTATCATTTACTCTAAATATTGTACCTTTTCTCATGACATTAACCTTAAAAGCATACTTTATTTCAAGAAATCATTATTTTTCTTTTTAAGTAAAAGACAACTAATTATTTGCTCTTTTGAAATTATTAGGAAACACCCTTCAACATACAGTTATAGATGTTTGACTTGATCCCTTTCAAAAGCAGTGTTATATTAGTAGTTTATCCTTATATTTTTATATTTAATCTGTTAATTTATATCTTCTTTCTACACTAAAATATAATGACAACAAACTAATGGAAGTGTGATATCAATATTTAGTGTACGATGAGATTAAATTCCTGTGGTATATGTGACATCAGCTATTTGCATATTGATATATATTCTTTTAGGAGAAAATTCAAAGAGAAAACCTAAACCAACAGCAGGTACAAGGTAGGTAACACTTTTCCTTTCAATATTTTGCAACATTTTGTTGTTACATGCACATTTACTGTGTATTTTTAGATTATAAAGATCAATCTTCTCTTTTCTTCAGAGACCACTGTGGTGGTTCAGTGGTTATAACATCCAATTTGGATGTCAGAAGTCATGGGTTTGAACCCTGGCCAAGTCATGCCAAAGACTTATAAAAATGGTACTAACAGCTGCATTGCTAGGTGCTCAACACTAAGAGGTTAGTATTAGGACTGGTCGGCCTGGTGTCAGGATAATGTGACTGGGTGGGTCATCATGCTACATGCTACATGCCTGCGGCATGATGCCCCAGTACTAGACAACACTATAAATGACCACACTGAAGACATGATAGCAATTTGACTGAAAAATTGCTAAAGCTATGTTAAAAATCCAAATCACTCACACACACACATACACACACATTCTTGTATTTGGTGGATATTGAGGACTCAGGTATGGAACCGCATACCGAGGATATTTGTTTTGGCGATGTTAGAGCAACAAGAAATACAGTATAAATTAATAGCAAATGGTGATGTATCGAAGAGGGAACTATATTATCAATTCTAAGAAATATGAAATTTAACATTGCAAGTGAGGATGCACACATTTACACAAACATTCTGCATAATCCATGCAAACTTAGGACGCACACTATTTGAAAAAATCATGGAGACTGTGTTTGCATATCTACTCCAGTCTTAACAGTCTGATTGGAAGTTTGAAACAGTTTTTTTCTTCTTCTGCGTTACCTTCTTTGTAAAACATACAGAAAAAAGACTAAATTAATATGAATATTACAGTCTAATACAGCTCTTAATAAATGTTCTTTTAAGTAATATAAATACATGTTGGTCCAGTAGAACATCCTGAGCGTTTTGGTTATTGTTAAATTTGGGAGAAAAATATAGATTGATGCCTTGTGTTTACATTTTTTGTGTTGTTTTAATAAGACTTCATTTACAACAGAACTATTGATACAAACATAATTCATGATATGTTAAGCAAAGTCTGACTGAAGCAAGTACTATACATTTAAAAGGACATTGAATGCATTCATCAGTTTATGATGGCTTGCACATGAAGTCACAGGTCTTAAGAATGTGATACTGAAAAACATATTGCTGTAATTAAATGGTTCATTTTGGGACTTTTCCCTATCATAAGAATTATTCCTCTCTTTTATGTCATTTTTGTTCATCTTTTGCTTTTTTCTGGTGGCTGAACACCTTCAATAAAATGTCACATTTTTCCTGTCTTATAAGGAGGGAATTGTGCCTTGTTTTGAAATACGAGATGTTACAGTATAGCTGACGCGAATTATTTAAATTAAGAAAAGGAATGGCACAGTGTCCTTTATATAAAAAAGAACAAGAAACATGTTTCAAAACACATGCCTTTGTCCTGCCCACCACTAAAATTAAATGACCTCTCCCTAATAAAGAATAAAGACTTGACTTCAGCGGATGTTCTGCATGATCAAAGCTGTGGCTTATTACTAACTGTTATAAAATATTAGCGTCAGAAGATACAATGCGCAGAGTCAGATGGCTTCATTTGATGGGAACACATCTTTTCCAAGCTGAAACTAACATTATCTTCTAATGCTAATATTTAAACAGCTCCAGTTATGATCTCATCAGTCGTAAGTTTGGTAATTGGTCCTAATTAATCGGACCTACATGTATTGTTGAAATTAATAATAAGGCGGAAAATTTTCAAATCTGAGATGCCCATGCTAATATAAATGTTAATTCCCAACAAATGTACAGCATTCTGCTTGGATATGTCCATGTTTATTCAATTATTTGTTCATTCTTGTAAGGGAAAAAATATAAAAACTATTCTTATCATCATAGAAAAAGTAGTTGTATGGAAAGGATGTGTCAATAACGTAATCATAATAAATTGATCTAGTTCTTATAATTGTTTCGATGCAGATGTAAAATTTACAGTTTCCCGTTTGTGACTGTTGGAGCATTTGGCTAACAAGCACAAAAAAAACCTTAAAGAAAAAAGCATGCAGACTAATTTCTTTGAATAGGTTTTGCCGAGTTCTTTTGTGTGGTATACCACTTTGTAGTTTGTTACTGTGGTCGAGTTAATAAAGTGTGATGTCACATCATTTTTTTTAGTTCCTTATCAGATCAATTAGGATCAACTACCAAACTTACGTTGTTAATGATGAGACCTTTATGTGCTGTTAAGCAAAATGCACAAAATCGGATGGCTTCTTGTTATAGAAACACACCTTTTTGAGGCAGAAATTGTCTTCATCTTCTCATGCTAATATTTTATGACTGTGTTTATCTGCTGAAGTCAGTTCTTTGTTAGGGAATGGCATAAAACAATTATGACTATCGATGAATGAAAAATTAGTAGCCCATCAGACTATTAACATTATGAAAGTTACTTGTCCAACAGGAAATCTACTATCCTTGGGCTAGCGGACTACCGCTAATTTCGAGCCCTGATCTGAGTTTGATCAATCACTCTATCATATAATAAAAATTAGTTCTGTCAGTAACAGAATGGCTAAATGAATTTTGCATAATCATGTAACCCTATTTGTGAGAGAAAGCAAATCATTCACAAGTAATTTTTGTTTATGTAATTGATTAAATTGTATTTTGGATATGGGGTTTGTATTATTCTATTCTATACCTCTGCTCAGTTCTCTATTATCCTATTCCTTAATTTCATTGTTTATGTTATTAGTTACTTGATTCCACCAATAATACCATTGTTGATCATCTCCCAGATAATGAGAACAAAAAACCTTAAGGTCTCACTCATCAAACCCAGCACATTTTGTGTCATACATTATTCATCATCTTGTCTGTCAGCAGTTGCTTGTCACCATCACTGGTGTCCATATCTCTGATTTGATTTCAATCAGACGTAGAATATGAGCTCAGTACATATTAATTAGGTGAATGGTTAACCTTGTCACCACTCTGGAGTGGAGTGCAGATTTCTGATCCCATTTTGATCTGACTTGGAATATATACTGCGTCACTAAGATCTCAGAATGATTGAGATCTATGCATGCTAATGATATGCTGTTACACCTAATTTTATGAGTTGGTTAGGCCATATATATGATTCAGTTTGATCTTACTAGGGTATATTTTCTGTATGTCATTTGCTTTTGCAAGTGTTGTATTAATATGATTCATCCTTATTAATGAGGGCAATGAGAATGATCGTGAGTGTATCCCCTATTGCTGTATATAGACTATACTTAATCAATCAGATCATATAAGCAACAATATATATTTGAAGGCAGGAAAAGTTGAATTGTGAACAATTTACAATAATGTGGTACAGTAGAACTTGTCTTGAAAGACCACCCCTTCTGACAAAAACTAATGGTCTCTTAAAACAGGTGGTCTCCCATGAGAGGTAACAATACTGTATCTTCAATAAATCTGTGTAGGGAGAACATGGTTTCTCAAGACAGGTGGTCTTTCATAGCAGTGGTCTCTTAAAACAGGTTTTACTGTAGAGTAAAATTTATTTGTATTCTTCTTGTCTTTTTTAGTTAAATATTCTCTTCATAAAAGAAATAAAGTGAATGTTTTCCATTAACACATATTTTGTGCATATTCATACAGTGTGGTTGAGATCGTTAATAGAGCATAATATTTTTATAATCAATTTATATTTTAATGATTGTCAGTTAAATGTCCATTTTATTCTTATTGGTATGAATTATGTGCAGTCCAGACAAAAAAAGCTAAAAATTGCTCTCTCTCTCTCTCAATTTTCACAATACGTATCCTTGGCTTCCCAAATATGATACATGATTCACTCACATCAATATCACCATAATTACATGTAAAGCAAGGCCAGTCAAAGTCACCAAAAGATATAGACTGTGGTAAAAATCTTGTGCACTTGAAATATAACCATAAAATACAAAACAGAGCTGCACTTTTGACGTCCTCAAATAAAATTTCTCCAGGCTTAATTGCGATGTAGATCTTCATTTAATATGTTTCAGATATGCCAGTTGTACAGTGCTAAACTTATGGTACAATTAGAGGATTATATAAATATTCTAATACAGCCATATCTGTTACCAGCCTCAAGAAGTCCAGGAGAATGGACTGCATTGGACCGCATAAGAAGTCCTCAGTATGCAACATTATCTGCTAGATTGGGTACATTTGCACGCTGGCCTCCTGACATGACACAAACACCAGACCAATTAGCAAATGCTGGCTTCTACTACACAGGTAGATATAAGTTTGATAGTTAAGTGTTGAAGCTAGTAATCTTGGATGTGGGTCAGAAATAAATAGCTTGTCTGTGCTATTTAGTAAAATAAAAGTTCAGACAGGCACAGCATGGAAAACAATTTTTATATGAACTTGACTTTATTGTTTGCACTTTTAAACATATTAACCATAAAGTTTTGTGCTATTTTTGGATCTCCATATTGATATAAAAAAGTAACATGATGTCATACCATCACATTACCGATGCAGCCAACAGCACTAAAACATTATTATTACCTTTATGAGTACAAGTAAAATACATGTCAAGATCAATCATTTACACAGTGGTTTCATCTGAGTGCTGAACTTCAAAGGAAACTGATGCCACCATTGGGCAAGAAGGCTAACTAAGTCAAAAGACTGTAGAATCACTCCTTTGTTTGTAACAGCTTTGTGTACAGACCAACTTCAACAAACTATACTTGACAATAATAAATAGTACAGATAAGAATTAAAATACCTCTTCCACAACTGATATGTGCAATAGGTCATATAGGCCATAATGGTAAAAGTTGTTACCGGTGATGTTCACTCATCATGTCAGATATTCATACTAGATGGATAATTGTAGCTCATGCAACAATGAGAGAAAGATTGGACCTTTTTATCAGTGGTTCTGAGAAAGCTGTGCAATTTTGGGGATTATTTACCTGACAAGCATTTATGTGTACCATGATATTTGATTAACATGATACTGATTCAGTGGTTTTGTCCTAAAATCATCACAGTGTGGGCTTTAATACTCAGCTGTAATTAGTGTATATACATTGTGTTTCATTAATAATAGAACTTCAAGCATAAATTTTTGCAGGCTTGTTTGTCTTTCAAATTAAAAAATACTGCTCCGTTGGCCTAGTGGTTAGAGTGTCCGCCTTGGATGCGGGAGGTCATGGGTTTGATCCCCGGTCGAGTCATACCAAAGACTTACAAAAATGGTACTAACAGCTGCCTCACTTGGCACTCAGCATTAAGAGGTTAGACTGTTAGGACTGGTTGGCCTGGTGTCAGGATAATGTGACTGGGTGGAACATCATGCTACATGATGCCCCAGTGCTAGACATCACTACAGACTGCCACACTGCAGACATCATGACTGAAAAATTGTTAAAGCTATGTTAAAAATCCAAATTACACACACACACACACACACAAATTCAAAATGCATGGATAAAATAATAGTACTTTCAGGAGGATTCATATATTTCAATCAGCTTTAATGAGTATGAAATTTAATTTTCATATATAATTCCATTTTGTATTATTTTGTATATCATTTTCAGTATTACTAGTGTGCTAATATCTTAAGCTGTTTCTCATTTCTCTCCATCCTTGTTTATTTCACATATTGATTTAATGATTGAGTGGAAATTACAGCTACTGGATACCTTGTCGATACATGTGCATTGGAACAATATAAAATACTTTCTTCTTTTTTTTCCTTCAAATACATTCCCCAGTCACATTTTATTTGGAATATTAGCCTGCTACCTCATGAATTCAGCCCTTCTAAAAGACAGAATTCATATTTTTCTATCTCATTTAGACGAAGGACAATAACTGTTGTCCATTACCTCCCCTTGACACCACCAGGCATAGTTAGGTTTTAGTTTTGCTTCTGTACTGATAACATTGTACATTTTACTTCTGATAATCTGATATGATTAGTGAATTTTCTATGTAGATATTGATTGATTTTGTAAGAATTCATTCTTGGTTATTTGTTAATAATCCATTTTAAATCTAGTAGATTTTCAATTTTTTTTACCATTCACATCATTGTTACTGTGGCTTAAAGGTTTCTTTTTCCCCATGGTTTATGTGGCATAAGACTGTTCATGACTGTACGAATTCACCACCAAACATAATAAGCATCTATTATACATAGCTACTATGTATGTTAAATTCCCCAATCATATTAACATTAGGAATTACTCTCTGCATCCTCCGGAATCCAACCCTACTTGCAACATGAAAAAGTCTTTATGTCTATAGAGAAAGAGAAGCAACTATCATAATGCTGTTTGGTGGTGACCCAGAACCTGGGTGTCATCAGTTTTTACTTTCTTTTGTGATGTCAGCAGGCCTACTTTTGGAATCCACTAGATTAAATCTGTGTTGTCACACTTCTTACATTATTGTGTTGGTAGATAGTGTAAGTTTTAATAATCTTAAAGGTAGTATATCCTTTAATTTCACACATTATATTGCATGTATCACTATTTTGCACTTTGTTATCACTTCTTTATGATAATATGGTGTCCACATGACATAATATATTGACAGTTCATAGGAAGTCTCATAATGTGAGGTGGTTTATTTGAACTTACCTATACAATAATTGTTATTACCTTATTAGTCATTATTTAGTTGCCGCTTCATTATTATTATTTGTATTTCAGTTGGTAACTATATTTTATCCACTTCGCAGTTGCATTGACATTTAAATAATTTTTTCCATTAGAATATCCTGATGACTGATAGCTCTGATATGGGAATAACTTTGTTGGTGCTTCCTTCAACATTCAAGTCCTACTCTTTCTGGGTTGTCTTGCTGACTCCTTCTCATGCAGGCTCTCCATCCGTCTACATTCAGTCGTATTTGCACTCTATTGGGTCAGCCGATGGCAGATTTATTTGGGATATGGTGGAACAGCAAGCTGCCCACCTTCATCTCTACCAATCAACTGGGAGGGAATTTGGACCCATGCCATCCATTCATCAGTTATTATTCTGAAATTGGTTAACAAACTGTAGGGCACAGAAAGCAATATGATTTCTTATATCCCCTCTTTGATGGGACAAAACATAGGTAACACATGGGTAACTGATCTGATTGACCTACAGGGTTCCCATGCTACTAGGAAATCAGGAAAAGCCTATAGAAATGATTTTCTCCAACCCTGAAAAGCTTTTGAATTTTGAAAATATTGATGAAAGGCATGTTGAACCTGAGAATTCTATGCCACCACTTGATGACAGAAACAATTATGTAATTGAGTCATAACTGAAATGACCATTAGTTAAATTGATTGAGTTTTGACCAGAATAATTGGAGATTGCAATACAGATCATTTGGGTGTTTGCCATAAACATAATTGTTTAGTCAATCCAAACACATGGTGGATTAGATTTTCTAGTAGACTAGTTAGTTCACAGACAAGCAAGATATTGGTATCTTTTCTTACATGGAAGATATGCAAACCAGTCTAGTGTCACAATAAGCCAACATGGTGGCAGCATGGGGTAGATGCTTACCAGATTGTCTGCATTGAGTCATACCTACATGAAATTGACAGGAAAATTATTCATTTTCTCAGAAATTGACAGTATTACATTTGATATGTCTTTCATCCACTGACAGACAAGATGAACCACAATGTCGATGAAATTGTCCATGTACTTGCCATTTGAATCACTAGTCACATGAGTACACAAATCTTGCAGCCTACATATTCATGACATCATAGGTCCAGTAGTCACGTGACATGAACAATAACCCATTTCAAATTTTGCAGAAACAAATATAAAATATTAATGAAAGTTGCATACAGTTTGTTGTTGCTGTTGTTGTTGTTGTAGGGATTAACACTATTTTTCAGCACAAGTTAGGCTATACATGGCAGCAAGTATAAATGGTGGAGGAAGAACCCGGGATCACCCTGGAAACAACCACTGACCCACGAAAAGCTACTGGCAAGCTTTCTCACATACCCACATTGGCCGAACCCGAGACTTGAACCCATGCAGAAAGACGTGAGATGGCAATGATCTGTAACAGCGAGTGCTTTAGACCCACTTGGACACTTGGGGCCTCCATACAATTAAAAACCCACAAATTTCTCTTTATATTTATTCAGAGAACAAATAATAAAAATAAAAATAATAATTATAACTTAGTACAGCGCCCAATCTTTAGAAGCTCAAAGTGCTTTACATTATTAAATAAGACAAAAAACATATATCACAACAAGATTACAAAAACAAATAACATGAAATTACAAAACAAAATGTAGATGTTAGGTTTGTTTGGATGTCATGCATTAGTTGGGTTCTATTTATCATATGGATGTTTCACTTAGGAGGGTTAGGGACTGATACAGCGAGATTGCATTTGATGCAGAGGTGATCTGATGCAAGCACGTGAGACAACTATTAAGACTGGAATATTATCATCAGGTCTGTGAAGAATCCATGTGACCATGTTTGTTTGTGGGTTGGATAACTGACTGTTTGATGTTGAAAATGTGAATAAAAAATAGGAGTTTTGATGTACATGTATATGGATTTCCAGGACAGTCACAGTGACTGAAGTCTCCAAGAATAATCAGGTTGCCAGCTATCAAATTTCCATACTCCAGGTCTGGAGGTTATACAGAATACCTGGGTTAGGATTCATGAAACATGGAGTATGTATCAGCGATGGTTTTGTTGTATCATGTGATGCCCCATTGATGTACTCTCTGCTCTATGAATCTGGCTCTGTTCAGGTTGCTGTGACATTGAAAGGTTTCTGGTTGTTTTCTTGGAATAAATATGTTGACAATGTTTCATATCCTTTGGGTTTTTACAAAAGGTATGTAACTTCTATTTAATATTTGTTAATTTTGGTACAGCATTTGCAAAAGGTTTGTTGTTGATGTCACATGACTATTTGACTTCCGATGTTGTAGGTTGAGAAATTTATGTAGTCATATGACTATTGGCGAGTACCAGACCAGGTTTCATCAATGCTGTAGTTTTGTCATATCTGTTAGCAGATTAAAGACAAAATTTGCATTTTCTGAAAAAAATCATTTTCCTACTGATTTCATGTAGGTATCACCCCATGTAACATAGCCAAAGTTTGCAAGGCCTGCTGGTAAACAGTTACCATGTGGTGGTGGCGAATTCTAATCTTTTCATAGGCAATTGGCTCAGGCCCTACACCCCAGCATAAATGTCCAAATATGAAAAATGGGGTCGGAATATTCAGAGGAAACGTGGAATAGAAAATAGGCTGTCATTAGTAAGTCAAATTTATAGTTTAAAATATAGAATCATTGAGCAGAACTATTACATGGTAACATATAGCTTGAAGTATTGGATACAGTGGAAATGGGAGATTGCCATCCCTTCTATTAAGAAACTATGTTAAACTCTGTATCAGTACAGGTTTGGGGACTAGTTTATCGCACTACAAGCAGGCATACGTTGAATTTTGCAGAAAATTCAATCCTTTTTTTTTACAGTAGTATATAATTTTGAATGTCTTTTTGTCAAAATTTAGTGGCCCTTTACCGATCACTACCATCTCACCTCTTCCTACGTTAATTTCAGTCTCAGACTCGGCCATTCTGGATTTGTTAGAATGCTGCCAGTAGCTTCTTGTGGGTCGGTGGTTCTTACTGGGGTTTTACCTGGGTTCTTTCTCAACGAGTTGTATTGTCTATCTTGTACTGAGAAATAGTGTTAAGCCGCCAAAACAACAACAAAAGTCAAAATTGAAATCAAACCTTTTGTGATTAGGTCATCTTAAATAATGAAGTTTTAACCAAATCATGTTGAGGAGCTCAGCTTGCTTGAAAAGTCCTGTTAGTTTTGGGTTTTATTAAGTAGATCAAGATTTTAACTTTTTTCTTTACTAGGTAAGATTCTGATGCTTTGCAAATTTTAAACTGTGATAGGAAATGTTTACTTTATTTAACATGCATATATATTACTATCTTTATTTGTAATAATTATTCTGATTTAATTATAATGTTTGAAAGGAAATAAAACTAATCTATGTTCATTATGTTATTGTTTCCTCATACCAACGTAATGCAGTTCAGCCAGGTAAACTTAGATTCTTGTTTAAAACTTATAAATGGAAAAGACTTGACATGCCATTATATGAAAAGTAACAGTAGTCAGACTTGTTTCTTGTGATACATTTTGTTGTTTATATTGTGTATGATCATATATCAAATTTTGATCTATATGTTTTAAGAGAGTCTTGAAATAGAATATATCAGATTTTGATCTATATGTTCTTGAAATAGAATATATCAGATTTTGTAATGACCCTGATACTGTTCAAAGAGCTGAGGTCACTGGTATTCCATCTATGTATTGAAAATGTATGCATTGACACATGGCTTTTGCTTGGCATGCATTGGATTGGAAAATTTGATGCTGCAGCAGTACTGATAGGATCTCATCAGCTAGATGACCCTCCACTCTAAAACCATATGAGGGAAAGTGGCCTTCAGGACTCACTGTACTAATTCAACTCCAATGGCAAACATATGGAAACACAATCATACTCAAAATTCAATAACTTAAAATGTATGGGTGCTGATGATGAGACCTATAATTCTCCATGCACATCTAACCTTGGTGCAAGTTTATGTTTGGAGAACACCATATGAGCCACGGCATTTTGTTTATCTACATGTACATAAAACACATGTTATTGATTCTTCACTAAATGAATCAGGTGCCTCTTTCATTATTAAGTACTCCTGAGTCAAGCCTGTAAAAATACTCAAATTGCATCAATTGAACTTTGTCTATATTTTTTAAAAATTACATGTAGGATAAGCTCTCAAAAGATATTTTTACTAAAATTTTAATTTTCATTATTAACCAATTATGGACCACCAAACCTGTATATACGCTATTATTTGTTCACCCCTTTCTAGACTGGTACACAGTTCTTCCGTATAATTAATACTATGTGTCCTTCACTGATTAGTGTCATTCACATGATTTCACACCAGGGTCAGGCAGACTTTTTTCTCTTTGAAGAGAAGAAGTTTGCCCCAATAACAGTTAAGGGATATCATATAGATCCATGGTTTCCAATCCCTTCAGACATCCTGGAAGGGAAGACATTGGTCATAACAAGGATTTTTTTGTCCTGATTACCAATTTCAATCAATCAAAACCACTTGAGAGAGAGAGATCGAGAGAGAGATCAATCTCAACCACGAGAGAGAGAGAGAGAGAGATGTTTTCAAGTCAATAGGAGGGTGATTCCGGAGGTAGCAGAAGTAATTTCAAATGTTAATGTGATCAGGTAAGTATTTTCAAAGAAATATAAAATTACTACAACTGTAATTTTAATATTTTAATCAATTATTGTGTTTTAAATATGTTTTCTCTCAAGTGGTTAAATGTTTATTGTTTAAATTGTCAGTGAATTTGTAAACACTTTAATAGTCAAACCATAAATCTAGTACAAAACAAAAAAGTGTTTAAAAAACTAAACAAAATAAGACATATTTTTATTCATTATTTCTCATTTACTTGTAACTTTGTAGGGCTCCAAGATGTAGTTCGTTCTTTTGCTTGTGATGGTGGATTTAGGAATTGGGACCCAGATGATGATCCCTGGATTGAACATGCACGATGGTTCCCACAATGTCCTTTTGTGAAGCGTGTTAAAGGTCAGAATTTCATTGACCTTGTGCAGAGGATGGCAGAAGAATCTGATGAGGTAGGCTTGTTTGCCTTAAAACTAGAAGTTAATTTTCCTCTGCTGTTACATTTATATAATCAGAATTCGTGGATCTTATAGGAAGAATGTTGGAACAATATGGTTTAGCATGTAGGTTTGGCATGTAGAATTTAAAATCATAAAACTTGGCAAGAGATGAATCTTGATGAGTTATACTGTCTTTGTGACCCATATTTTACATTATTTTGACTTACTTTTGTTCATTTTGCTATTTTTACTGTTTATGTTTTACTAGATACTATATACACCCAAGTTTTGTGCATTTAGCTTGTGCATGCTTAGGATTTTGGCAGGCTATTTGCATATTATCCTTCTAGGATCATGAAACTTGCAGAAGCATCTTGATGAGCTCCACTCTCTCCTTTCAGTTGTAGGTCACTATGACCCATATTTGTCGCTTTGCTGACTTTATGGGTTAAAGTTTGTTTGATGCTCAGTCACTTTTTATGCTGGAATCATGAAATTGATGATAATATGCATCTGTTACTACTACACTTTTACTACAAAAGTTCATTGTGACCTTGTCTTACTGCCTTTATGTTTCTTTGCATTTAGATTATAACCACACACAGTGTTGACATGTGATATGCATACTGTCTACCTAGAATCATGAAACTTGGTGATTCTGTGTATCTTGATTAGTACGACATCCTTTGTGCAAAAAGTGGTCTTGCTTTTCTATATTTCTCACTTCATTTACTTTGTTGAAATGTTGTGTTAATAGTAAATTTTTTGAGAACTAAGTGGATGCATATCTGTTACAACTACACTCTTTCAGCCAAAGAAGGTCATGGTAACCTACATTTTCTTATACCAACATTGTTTAATATTTGTGCTTTTGATCATGTTGGTTCACCTTTGATATACTTGTTTAATGAGAAGCCCTTCTGAACAATGTAGTTGGAAGTAGGAATAGATATACAATTGTCATATTAATGACTACACATTACCCTCAGCATATTGTTGTGAATGAGTGTAGGAATTAGATGAGTGGACTGCTTTTCATGTGAGACCTCACTAATAATGGTTAATCAGGGTAATTATTGATGCATTAAATTAAAACTATATATGTAGTTGTGGTGTCTCTCCAAGACTACTTGATGTCTGTGATTTCTACTCAGTAAAATCTGGCTTTTATGGGTGGACAGTGATAATAGCTCATATAGCAGATTTTAAGAACAATCCTTTAAAAAGAAAAATAATGCAAGACAGCATTTGACAAAAATATTTTAGAACCTTGACTTTGATTGTAAAGAATAGAACGTTTTTTTTTAAAAAAATATTGTTTTATGTCGTTTATAACCCATGACAGTCTGTAGCTAGGTAAGTAGGTAGGTGTGTGTGTGTGTGAGTAGTGGTTTTATTTTACAGTATGTCAGTACAACACAGGCTATGTACCTTTTGTTCCACTTGATGACTTAAATGCACACCATATTCTTTAGAGCAGCAAAATATATAAATGAGAGTGGAAAGGACAGAATCCACTTTTCTTTAGATCTGACCATCTGTAATTGATTGTTGTTGTGAAGTAAGAGATGACTTCTTTGGTAGGGACTACTTTTCAATATGATTAAGAAGAATACTCCCAAATCACCAGGGATAGACGAGAGATTGAATAAGTCAGACAGGGAAGTGTCTCATTCTCACAGCTAATCAAATCTGAGAGCTGATATTTTTTAACAGTGTAGCAGTACTCTTTTTTATGCTAACATGCTCTAGCATGTTGTTGTGAATACAATAACAAACACTTTGGTGAACCCTGGATGTGTGAACAAATCATGGTTTCATGATACTTATAAGGATGTCATCAGGTGATGGGAAAAAAGGCCTTTGTATCTCCAAAATGGTGAACATCAATCAAAATGCATAACTTATTAGTGCCCAGAGTAAATGTTCTTGTGAAGTTAATGGGCTTCTACCTGTGAGACAGAATATTTAAAAAGACATTTCACTGGCCCCCCCATATATATATATATATATATATATATATATATATATATATATATATATATATATATATATATATATATATATATAAAATAAACAACTCCAACACGTAGAAAATTATTAAAATTATCATGTAAAGTAAATGTTTAATCGCTACACAAAATCAAACCCTCACTTGCTTATAAAAGGACTAAAATCTTACAGATTTCCAAATTAATTCTAAATTAGAAAAAACATCATAAGGATCATCAACTAAATGTAATAGACCTAGATGTTCGCACTGTTTTTTTTATTAATTAAAATACTTCTTTCAGAGTAATAATACAAAAGAAACTTTTAATATGCATTGTATTACTAATTGTGCAACATCAAAATGTTATTTATTTGATCGCATGCAAAAAATGTGGCATCGAATATATTGGGCAAACCAGTCAACGAATATCTAAATGTATGAGACAACATAGATCAGACATAAAAAATTATGTCGATCAATCATTCTCATCTCATGTTGCCGCACATTTTAACAAGAGTTCCCATAATTTGTAAGATTTCTCCTTTCAACCGATTGCTATAGCTGATTCTGAGATGGAATGTCTGCTAAAGAAAACCTGTTGGATTCAACGTCTTAATACGGTGTATCCAAAAGGTCTAAATTCCAAAACACTAAACAACATTCATTAATCTTTTCTTATTTTGAATTATGTCCCCTGTTTACAATTAGTTAAGAATATTTTTATATTATTCTAATTTACGGACTAACCTTACTAGTGAAAGTATAAACTCATATCATAAAAATAAGTTAACCAAATCTTTAAGAATGAAAATGTATTTTTAGATTAATTCTCAATATAATATGATTAATTATTTATAAAATACTTGAATATAAGTATTATGCACACCATAATTTTTTATTATATAAATTGAGTTCTGATGAAATATTGAACATTTGCCAATAATATATCCTGATATAATATATTTTGTGTTTTTTCTTCTTTTAATTTTCAAATTTTTAAAATTTTTTTGCATCTATTTTTTAATGTGCATTATACATAATAAAACTATTAATAAAACTGTTTATTTCTATTTATTCATAAATTACATATATATATATATATATATATATATATATATATATATATATATATATATATATATATATATATTTTAGGGGTGAGTATTGATTTAAAAATCATATTGCAATATATTACCATATTAAGAGAAATATTGCAATATTATTGCAATATAATGATTTAAGAAAGAATTAGATTGCTGTTAGTTTATTGAAATAAATTGTATGCAAACTGCAAAAAAGTAATTAAAATTATTTAATTTCATAATTAAAATACAGTAGAAAAAATTAATAAAATGCAGTACAGAAGATGCAATCTAACAGAGAACTAAAGAGTTACAATTTAAGTCTTTGACAGTTCACAGTTTGTGCTTTATATTTTGATAAACACAAATGCATAAAACTGTAGATTGGTCTCTTCATTGTCACTTTACCCACTGTAGTTCAAACTGAACTGCCTTGAAAATCAAACGATGGAACTTACTTCATATCTTTTAAAGAAGATAAGAGCATCAACATGATTTGGTTTTAGGGCTGAACGTTGTGCATTTACTTTATCTCCTGCTGTGTAGAACACCCTCTCAGAAGGGATGCTTGTTGCTGGGATGCACAATAAGGATTTAGCACGATTAGCTAAATCTATAGTACAAGTCACATGGGTCATGAATGTACATTTGCTCATTTTAAGTTGAATATAAATTGTTGTTCTAAAATTTGACACTAATTTTCTTTAACCAAAGTATATTTTTCCTGATTATTGAATGCCCTGCACCTGAACTGTCACCAAGAAACTTCCAGACAAAAATTATGTATTGCTGTGGACTTTTATAATGGTTGCCATGTACTATACTTGGATCAAAATAAGAGTGCATTGAGTGGAATCATCAAAGTCAAGGGTAGCATGAATTTGTTTATCAATAGGTATAGCTTTCATTGTGACATCACACAGACCTGCCAACCCTTATGATTTTGGCATTAATTTCATGACTCTTGATAGCGATTCATGGATTCATGCTGCATGCAAAATAATCAAGAATTCCTGAATTCTCAATCAGCCTTAATGAGGAATAAAATAACTTTTGTCCTGTTAAGTGCCAGTCATTATATCAGCAGTGGTCACTGATGCCATTAATGGTCCTGTATTGCTAGTCACGATGTTAGCAGAACTATAACCATTTGTTACAGTTTGCCCTGTAGCAAGCATTGTAAACTATTTAATCTATATTTAGAGCAGAAGTTTTACAAATACTCGTGAAGAAACCTGGAACCCAACTGACTTTTTTAAAATGGCACATGTACATACTCATAGGAACTGTAATTTTTTTAAACAAATGCTAAATGAAGACAACTCTTTTTCGAGTGTAGGAATTTTTGAGATATTGAATAATTAGCATATATCGTAATTTGCTCGAGTTCTTTTTTTTCTGCACATGTGCCAACAACACTAATTGGTTACTGTTCAACGTTTCATCTATTGGATTAAAACCATTTCTTAATTAAGCTACACTATACTTAAAATGTTTTAACCTCCAAGGAAAAAGATATGTATCCCACAAAATGTGAAGCACAGATTGGAGTACACCAAAAATTGGTCTTGCATTCAGCCATGAAACATCGATGGACATTATGCTTTTCACACAGTAATGTGCTGCGAATTTTATAATTGGGGAATGTGCACGGGGGATGGTACCATTGCTTACAATTTACATGTCATACATGTACTATATAATGATATTATTATATAGTACATATATGACAGATAAATTGTAAGCATTGATACAAGCCCCTGTGGGCATGTGGCAGAACAATGTGAAAAAGCACACTGCTAGCAAAAAGGATATAGATATTAGATATATGAAGAGTACTCCCAGCAGATTTCAGCTCTGGATTACTTTAATCCACCTACTCAAGTCCAGCAATCTACAAATGCAGAAGCATCGTTTGTGAGTTTTCTTGTTGAATATAACCTGTCTTTCTCAGTTGGAGATCAACAACAGTGACAGTGAAAGTGTATTTCCTATTGTGAGGAAAAATTAAGAAAAAATTGGTGCCTTCTTAGGTGCTGAAAATTTGCAACAATTTTAGTCACAAGATCAACCAGCATGCAAGAATCCTGAACTTTTATCATTTTTTTTTTTTTACTATAGACCAGTTGAGGAAGTTTATGTCTGCCACAGCATCATATCATGACAAATAGTGTGAATTTTGTATTTATGAGTAAATTTGGTTGCAAATAAATTTGTACATGTAATCAGTGTAAATACTATGTTTTATTTTTATTTTGGGATTTTCATATAATGCAGTACTGACTGTCAAAGTGGATGGAGCTAGTGTCATATAATTTTGTACTCAATGTGTTCAAAATTCATTAATTTGCATCCCTCTTTTCACTAATTGCGAGTCTGGAGTGTTGGCAGCTCTGCATCACAGCACACAGCATTGAATCCCAGTTGTACTGAATCACACCTTTAGGTTCATTTCATCCAAAAATGTCTGCGTACTTTAACATTGATTTTCCTGTATGCAGCACTTGACGCGTCTAAATAATGACCTTCCGAAGGAATATGAATGTATACAAAATCCAAATGAAGTGAATACTTTCCACTTAAAGGTATTTAGAATCAAATTCTAAAAAAATGACACCCGTTACTGAAATAATTGGTGTTGAATGCCTACACGACCCATGTGACTTGTACTATAGAGAATCTCTGCTTTTGATTTTTCCACCATTGAAGAGGTCTTGAATTCAAGCGAATAGATGGAAACACTCTATAGTTCTTAAACTCTTCTTCTGGTTCTTCCATTTGTGTTTTTGAAGTCTCAACACCAGTTATATAGACATCACCAAGAAGTTCTTGCATGCCAGAACAACAGGTACCTTTATCGTATCACTCTGACCAATGTCTGACTTGAGCTTCTTGCAAATTAGTTGATTATCCTTAGGAGCTGAATTTGCAGACACACATAACTGATTGGGTAGCTCTGGCAAAGATGGCAGTTCTGACTGTCAGCTGTCACCCACAGATGAGTAATCAGTGCCATGTTCAGCTTTCACTCTAACAATGATTTCTGATGCATTCTGCAAAATTGTGGTAATGATCTCATACCTTCCTGCATCACTGAGGCTTTAAAATGTGGATCCAAAGCAGCAGCAATGGTGAGAGTTTCTAGATGAGTGTATTTATCCTGAAGATCATCAACCACATCCCTTTTCATCTGAGTTATTTCCAGAGGGCATCATCACTCTGTTGGAAAAGGTTCTCAATAAGTTTGCAACGAAGTGGCATGATAACAGAAATGGTTGGAACTGGCTCAGCACAGAGAGTGTTTGTCACCAATTTAAGAGGTTTTAGACAACCCGTTACCTCATCTGCCAGGCAAATGTCATCATCTGACAATATGTTCAAATCTTTCTCTTTTATTTTAGCAAGATCTTTGGATCTCAAAATGGCAATTACTGCACACATTACTGTTCCATCTAGTGGACACATAGCTATAAGCTTATGATCTAGTAGACCCAGCAATTCAGCCTGGCTTCTCAGTTTAGCTACCTCAATTTTACTTTGGTGGAAGAACCCAGCTATTTGATGATTCCTGCTGAGGAGAATTTCATTGCATCTGATTTTGAGACATATGTATATGTGTAACACCTGATGTAAATGTTGCATCCTAAAAGAGTCCCTGGCTTGTCCATGTTAGATGCATTATCTGATACAATTGGTGGTATATTTTGGGTATAGACTGTATTTCCCATTTTTGATGGCCTCATGGATCACAGCAGCTATATTCTCACCTGTGTGCCCTTCATACATGGGCCAAGTGAAGAACATAGTTTATCAGTTTCCAATCCTTATCAATGTGAGTTGACATGATTGTCAGATAAGGTTCAGTTGACCTCAACGTCCAGCTATCTGTTGTCTTCTCAGCATTTCATAGGTCTTGTTACCAGTGCCCTAACTTGAGCATATTTTTAAAGAATGATCACCTCTGCAAACTGCTTTCTACCTGAAACATTATATTGGGGATCAAGTGTATGTAAAAGTTTTCTAAATTTTGGTGAATCCACTATTCAGTATGGCCACATGTCCTTTATGATAAATCTGTACACTTTGTCAGTTATCAGTAAAGCATGTGAAGAATGGGATGGGTATTTTGTACCAATGAGCCCTGGTAAGGTTCTCTGGGTTGGCTGCAACATTTTAGATTAGAAAGATCAAAATTATCGTCACACAATGAACTCACATTAGCAGGTATCAATGATCTATTGTCTGTAATCTTGTAATTACCACTTTTTCCTGGTATGGTGCTTGTTCATATTTTAGGTAAGATTTGTGCTTTAAACGGAAAACTTGACATGAGCCTCACATAGTCTGCACACAGCAATTGCCTCATCAGTTTTCCCATCCCTTATACTCTTTCTTAATGCAAAATGAGTCCATATGGCCAACTGCACTTTTTGAATTTTTTACCAGGTTGTATTCAGCCATGCTTGAAATACTTGTAGCTGAAGGTCAATGTCATTTAGTCATCAGTATCAGCAAGGTGCTTATTTGTTTACAAAGAGAAGTTGATGCTTCGATGAGATGAAGATTCACAGACATAAAACTTCCTATAACCCATGCCGCAACTGCATGCAGGAAACAAAATAGAAATGTTATTGAAGCAGATTACCAGAGGTAAGGGTAATGGAATTCAGTAGGTCATTGTCAGTCAGAAACTATTATAAGTAGTGAAATATGGCTAAAATTAATATAAAAAATAATAGAGTTTGTTTGCTTTTTTTAAATCAAAATTTATATCAATATCGTACTATGTTGATCATAAGAAAGTTATATTGCGATTATTGTATTGTTGGTTTATTACCACAATTTTCCAGTATTCACTATTATCATGAACCCCAATATATATATATATATATATGCACACACATGGTATGCTCAGTTACATCTACATCATTTTCTAGTTTTTCCATTTCCAGGCTTGGATTTCAGAATGCGAACATGAATCTGGACTTAAATATAAGACTAGAGTTCAGCAGTTCAAATTACTGAAAATTAAGTCTGACTTAAAACATTCTAATTAAATTTGGACTTCAACTCTTGAAAATTTTCCAGGATGAAGATGCAGATTCTGATATGGATAATTCATTGATGGCCACAGATTTGAACAGAGAGGAAGGTAAAGGTAAAGAATACAAGATATGTTTGCACCAAAGATAAGCTTTCGTATTCTAACACATTCTTTAAGAGCACACCTTGCAGGTGTTAATATGCATGGTATTACAGCTATGCACACATCTACTGTGCAGGAAAGTATCAAGTATTTAAGCAAAGTGAATTAAACCAATTTAAACTGATTACTATAAACCTTTTTATAATGCTATGGAAATAATATCACAGAATAATTTACATTGGCACTTTAAAATGATTTTGTTCATTAATCAGATTTTTCTGAAACTTGTATTAGAAGAGTTAGAGATTAATTAAATGGTGCAGAATATACATGTAAATTATTTTACTATGATTGAGTTCCATGTATTCATATGAGGTGCAAACACAATACACAAAATAATTTAAGAATGTGTTTGCAAGAAAACCAGATTGTGTATCTGATAATGAGCAAAACTAACCTTGTCTATTAATTTAGTCAACTATATTGTACTCTCATTAATTGAAAACTTCCCACCTTGGGACTTTCATCTTAATACTTGACAAGAAATGTGTTATTTTATTATAATAAAATTTAACCCTAATGTTGCTTTACGTTGTAAGGATCAGAAATAGTTGAGGTCTTGCAAAGATGATCTTTGGATTGCCCATTCAAAATCTAGTATTTAGATTTCAAACAGGTAATCAATTTGGCTTGACTCTGTCAAAGAAACCCCAAGCAAATGAACTATTGTTTGGAAAATATTAGAATAATAGTTATTACTATAGTGATTCTGATTTTAGCTCCAGTGTGAGTTCTTTAGATCCTTCCTGTGGAGATCAGGTTAGCGCTATGAACTGATTTTAATTACATTCAAATTTAAAGGAAATAAATCAGTTATAAAGACCCTTCAGTCTGCTTTAATGATAAATCAATATGAAGAATATGACTAAGAGAAGCTGACCGGATGCTCAGATTTGAGGAAAAAAATTCCTTAACTACAGTCAACCACACATTATTTAGCCAGTGAATATTTTTCCATATTAAAATTGTCAAAATATTTTGGTTTCAAGTACAGTTGATAGATCTAACAACATTGGCAGTAAGTACCATGATAATAAGAAATAAATGACTAAAGACAATTCATCTTCATAATATTATGCTTTAAAATTTACAGACCATTGTTTTAAAACATTACCATGATCTGATAATAAAGTTTCATATAAATTGCCTCTTAGGGTCAATTTTATTCCAGTGCATTATCTTCTCAAGTTCAGGTAACTATGTCATATGACTTTGTAATGTAGGAACTAGAATTTCATGAAAGAAAGTCTGTTTTACAGATTGTGATCCACTCACAACTGCCGCTGCAAGAAGTGTAATTGAGTTTGGTTACAATGCGAATATTGTGGCAGCAGTGATAAATAATTTAAGGATCGAAGGTAAATAAATACATGAACATATTATATGAATTATTAGTGTCGGAAAGATTAAATCTGTACCAGAAAGTAGAAAGTTAAAGTTTTATTCTTGAAGATTTGAATTTTGCCTATCAGAGAAATGTTTACATGATTTTAGTTTATATTGTCAGGACATAGTAAAAAGATATCCAGCTTTCCTCAGTGCATAGTACTTGTGAAATAGGGCATTTTTTTCCATTAATTTTGGTTTTACTAAAAGTGTTCACTAAATTACAGATACTACTAGCAGTTAAGCAGGAGTCTTATTGGAAATTATTGGCGCTGATATAAGAGAAACACATTTAAGTTTGATGTATTAAATATTTGTTGTGAACAATTTAACAGTGTTTGTCAAGTAGACTTTATGAAATTGTTTGCTGTATTTACTTTTACACATAAAATGAATATGTTTTACAGTCTTTGTGGTATAGGGTGTTTGATCAAGAAACACAAATCAATGGTGAACTCTCTTATAGTATTTTTGGTGTCTGCTATTTTATTCAGCTCAGCTACCCAAAAGGACAGTTTGAGTATATAGGGTGGAATTTTTCTGAATATGCCATGTCCATTGTAAATTATTTAGAGTTTAGTTTTACGATAAATACTGAGTCATTAGTGTAATAAAAATAATATACAATATTTTTGTGTGAATAATAACTACTGTTTCTTGTGTGACTTGATTATAGGTCATGCAGCACCTACAGCAGCCCAGATACTGGAAGTCATTCTTGACATGGAGGAAAGAGGGGAAACAAAATGTGATGAGAATGCTTCATCTTCCCCATTACCAAGTAATACCAGCAGACTGCAGTGTAAGTGGGTTTCTTTACGAGGCTATTATTATTTCTGTTATTTGCTGACATTGGCAACATAAGCTTGTGGCAAGGCCTTGCTTACATTATATTGTGCATTGTCAGCAGTTTATTCTTTCTATTATATATACAGTTTATGATCTGATTTATCTTTGGCAAGCTTCAAGTATGTAAATTTATTTCATTAAGATCTCAGATGAGTTTGATTGTCAAGAACTTCCACGAATTATAATTAATTTATCTTGCATCTACTTGACTTCATTTCTAATCATCATAGAAGTTGTAATTTTGAGTACATTTTGATATTATTTTGGTATATAGGCCTATATAAGAAAGATTGTAGAAGTACTTGAATGCAGGAGACATGTTTAAGTATTAATGGGATGACCCAGCATCAAGATGCTGAGCTTAAAAGTGACTGCTTAAGAAGCCTTGCTTTTGAAATAATGGTGATCAAACCTTTGTTTAGACTTGTATCATAAAGATATCAAGTGAATATGAATGACATCAGCACATACAAATAAATTGATGTAGAGTTGGCTTAATTGAGCTTGCTTCTACTTTGTATACTGTATTGATTGACAGATTTTGATCACACTTGCTATATAGGTTTGTAGCATCAAAAGTTTGGTTTTGCATTTAGACATAGGTGTCTTTCACAGGTATTATTGAGTTCATTCAGCATGTGCATTTTGTCATTCTGGGGACTGTAGTTCTTAATAGATTATGATCAAACTTTGTGTATATGCTTATAATTCCAGTTATTATCAGTTGGCTGAGCTTTCTACAATCTGATTGGATACAAATGGTCATGTGATACTAATCTGAATTTTTTTTACACATAAGTAAATTATGCTGGCTCCTTTTGTATCCCTGTTTCCAGGTCACTTTATGTGAAGCATAATCTATACCAATGCCTTACACCATAATAATAACAGCAACAAGCTTCTCCCCCCCCCCCCCCCCGTGATTTATGATCACACTTTACAACACCAGAGAATTAAATTGCCCATTAGAAGTTAAGAAAGTGTCATTGCACAGAAGTTATGTCCTGCACTCCAGCACTCATCCCTTTTGCTGAAGAAATCGTATCACAGGCTTTACAAGCCAGTCTTTTGAGATTATTGCCTTTTGCTTGAACATTATGTTCCATCATGTTTTAAAGGTCAGGGACATATGAGTAGCAAGGGACCACACTATAAATGGACATAAGTTTACTTTTGAAACATCAAAATGCGTAGAAAGCAAGAACAAATGCTGTAACGACACATGCTATATGCAAGCATAATGTTGTGAGAAAAAGCCTGGTTTAAACAGCAAGAACTATTTTATATATAAAAAAAACCCCACCATAATAAGTTCCTTAGATCACTGGCATGACCCACTCTGACATTCTACCCTATATTATTATACAATGAATCGATAGCTACTCTTGGCTAGTGAAGATGAGCATATGTAGCCAGTCGCAGTAAAGCAGCTAAAGAAAGAAAACGTCAAGGTACCTAAAAGTGAATGTTTTGTTGATGAAATTCCCTGATATGAACACATATGTTCAGTTTATTGGAATTATAAGGATTAAATGATCATGGTTGAGAATGTATTGATGTGTAAATTGTTACCTAATCACTCACAAAGTTAACGTAAAGTTTTTCTAACTTTATTTACCTTGAGTGACTAGTTAAAATTTACACATTGATAGATGCCCAGCCATGATCATTTAATCCTATAATATTATCAAGATCCCAAAGGATTATGAGCAAAATTATTGAGATTTTGTGGCATCTGATTGGCTGTACTTTTGAACTGAAATTAAACATACATGGTACGTAAACTTGTAACATTAAACACCTTGATTGAATTTTATCATGAACATAAGCTTTGCACATTGCCACTACTATTGCATAGCATTTCTTGTGTTCACATTAGTATGAAATGATACATGACAGTTCACATTAGTATGAAATGATACATGACGGTTCACATTAGTATGAAATGATACATGACAGTTGCTTTTTGAACAGCAGCATTAACAGTTGGCTAATATTTGGTCCAAGTTTCTAATTTGCCTATGTTTACTAACCCTTAATAGAACTTGGTCATACTTGAAATATATCATAATGAAGCTAATATAATTAATTGACCATGCTGGCTTTCACCTTTTATGTTGGGGTCAGGATAACAATGATATAAAGTTTTTGTTTACATTTTCTTACATGTCTTTAGTTGTAGTTGCCTATATTTCCCTAATCCCTTGATACATTCCAATCATACTAAGCATGAATTGATGTCAGGCTAAAATAATTTGTTCATTTCTTGCTTTGACCTCGGGGTGAAGGTTATACTTGTAACATCTTTTTTATATCTCATTTAAAGTTCCTCTATTTGCCTGTCTTTAGGTTTTGATCAATTGCTTTTCTTCATTTTCCTATCTTTCCTAGACCCATTGAAAGATTCCCATTTTATGGGCCTGGCATGAATTATCATGAAGCTACAAATGGTTCTTTCTGTGATATGCTGACACTCAGTGTTTTGACTTTGGGGTCAAGGTCCCACTCTTTGTAGCAATGCTTTAACCTTGGTCTCAACATCAGGCCTGAGTTTGTTTGCTTATTTTGCTAAATCTTAAACATGAGAGCTTGTATAACTGGACTTCAAGATTTCTTGCTATTTTGCTTTGAAAAATATTTACAAATTTCCAATTACAGTGTCAGTTGCAGTCAAGTACATAGAGATCTGCCTCTTTTATTAAAGCTGTCCTGATTTTGTTATCAGTGGTTTTCTTCTAAATATAACTGAGTTTACGCCTCAACCTTCTCCTTCCTCGATCAGACTCACTATTTTTTTGTGAATTATGAATCTTCTGATATTTTATATCCTGCAAGCATTTATGAACCCAACGTTAAACAAATTTAACATAAGTGCTTGTCTTGAAAAATGTTGTAAAGATCATATTTGTTGTACATTGCTTAATGTCATCTCTGAAATCCACCTCCTCCTCTTAATTGCATCATGTACATTATAATGTCATAATTTCTATCATGTGAAGAATATTCCAAGAGATGGGATCAAATTTTGTCTGAAACAATCTTTGGGGTGGGGGGATGGAGGGGATCAAAATAGTCTGATTTTGATTCAGATATTGGTTATTACAGCTTGATGCTTATTTTATATTATGCAGTACCCAAAAGATTTAGATGTGTGTTTTTAAGTAAAATAAATAGAAAATCAAAGATATGAACTTTAATAATAATTCTTATTGGAATTGAAATAACATTAATGAATGTTGATATTATGAGGGTACAGGATAAGCAGAGATGTTAGAAGATATTGAAAAATTGTTATGAAAAACAATAATGAATTTTTTTTATGTATTTTAAACTGTATGTGCCTACAGCTGGCTTTGTATAATTGTGCAGAAATATTATCTCCATGACAGACTCTGAGTAATGCAAAAGTGTAGCAGCTTCAAATTTAAATACCCAAAAGGAAAACACACCATATATGAAAACAGTTGATCTTTTCACTTTACTCCCATGAATTTTTCAAGAGCTACTAATCTTTTCTATTAACAGCTGGGTGTTGACAGCAATTACTTATGTAGATATTACTTCAGATATATAGTTATCTGACCATATATGGAGAAATCATTGTTATTTAATGATTTTTATAGGAATTGTTGACATTTGTAGCTAACATCTGTGGCTGTTATAGTGTTTAATCAAACTTGCTTATTGTTATACTGACGTATGTGACTACAATAAAATGTGTAATTTTGTGCAGATTAATTTGGCAGCTTACCGCAGGTGCCACATGATGTTTTGTCAAATTATGCCCAGTTTCCAGTATTGGGGCAGTTCCTATCATCAATTTATGCCCAGTTTCCTGCATTGGGGCATTCCCTATCATCAAATTATGCCCAGTTTCCTGCATTGGGGCACTCCCTATCATCAGTTTATGCCCAGTTTCCTGTATTGAGGCAGTCCTTATCATCAAATTATGCCCAGTTTCCTGTATGGGGGCAGTCCCTATCATCAAATTATGCCCAGTTTCCTGTATTGGGGCAGTCCTTATCATCAAATTATGCCCAGTTTCCTGTATTGGGGCAGTCCCTATTACCAAAGGTGTGTTGGTTGCAAAAATACTATTCTATATTTGCTTAATTTTCCTACTCTGATTGAGTATGTTATAACTTTTGGTACTTAACGCCATAAATGTTCATAAAGTGTACCAACTGGAACCAAACGTTTTCAATTATTTTTGTTTTTGTGAACTTTAGTTGGTGTGGAGGACATACTACTTATGTTAGTTGTTTTGTAGTCTTGCAGAATGTCACCAAAGGCAATTTAATTAGCATTAGTTATATCTGAAATTAGGTTTGCAGAGGCCAGAATGAAAACCCTATTACTAGGTTAGCTAGGTGCTCCTGTAGCTCTGCTCTTATGAGTACTTATCTTGGTGGTGATCTCATTTGCATCACTTAGTCCATCTTGAAGCCATTGATTTTAGATTAACTGGTCGCTACATGCCTAGTTTTCCTACTCCAGTGTTTGCAAGAACTCAATAGCTGAGTTAGTTTCTCCCATCTTCACTGTTGCAGTAAACTGAACTGACTGGCACCTTGCTGCACATGGCTCACCTCACACGATCTGCTTTGGTCAGTGTCCCAGACTGGACTATTTCTCATTATAGCTTACAGCTCTCACCTCACACGATCTGCTTAGGTCAGTGTCCCAGACTGGAATTATTTCTCATTATAGCTTAAAGCTGTAGGAAACTATTTGTCCTATTTGCCCTATTGTCAGTGAAGACTAGTAATGGACACAGTTCCATTGTTGCAGTTATATTTAGGGTGGCAAAGTGCACACCATTCCTCTAGTTTTAGACTTGTATAACATTAGGTCTTGATTCTTTACTTATAGGAAGCTATCAGAAAATATTTAAAGGGCAAGAGTGTGTGTTAATTCAAGCCCCAGTATCCATTATGTTATGTGTCATATGTCCTTAAGGAGTTTCTTGATATTCGCTTCTTACGGATTTACATTAAACCAAACTTGAGACTACTCTGATGGCTTAAGTATTTAGAGCATCCACCTCAGATGTGGGAGGTTGCAGGTTCAAACCCAGGCCAAGTCATACCAAAAACTGAAAAAATGGTACTACCTGCTGCCTCGCTTGGTGCTCAGCATTCAGAGGTTAGTGTTAGGACTGGTTGGCCTGGTGTCAGGATGAGGTGACTGGGTGTGACATGATGTTTCTGCGGCATGATGCCTCAGTGCTAGACATCATTATAAACTGTCACACTGCAGATATCATAGTGATATGACTCAATACTGTTAAAGCTATGTTAAAAATCTAAAACAAAAAGCAAACTTGGTAATGTAAACTTGCATTATCAAGATCACAGACAAATTTAGTTATGATCAGCGCATATTAATATAATTTTGTGGATCTGTTGGCCTAGTTATATGACCTCATTCATAGCTGAATTTCTGAACAGATTTTAATCACAGTTAGTACATAATCCAGGGTGGGTAGAATACAGCCCATGGGCCAGATCCAGTGTGACTTTAAAAATCATTTTTCCGTTGAGTGCCCAGGAGGAAGTTTTGTTCATGGCTGATGTAAACTTGAATACTTAGACCTTGATTGAATTTTATTATGGACATGATCTTTGCACATTGCCACCTATTTTAAGTAGTCAGTGTTTCTACTGAAGAGATTCACTTCTAAGAGCAAGGTTTACAGATGATTCCATGTTCATTTGCTTGGAAAACTGTGAGAAAACTGTGAGAATTCCAGATTGCACTATCAATTGCAGGAAGGTAAGCCAGATGAACTATACCCAGCCCACTTGGGTCTAGTCTGTTTTTAGTTTTCATTTCCTTGCCAGTGGTTTTCTATATCTATGTGTCTGCTTCTTTGGTTAGAAATAAACAGAATTTTGTTCTTAGCTTGAATCAGGCTAAATCTACTGCATATTAATATTTTCTTTTAGCAGGTTCTGATCAGTCCTCAGTTGAAGAAACACAACCACTGCAACAACGTATGCGATGTGCCAGTTGTGGAAGGATAGAAATATTGTTTTTACCATGTAATTATCACAGCACTGTTAGAAATTGTGCAGGATGTAAATTTATCTGTTCTTACTGTTCAAGAACAGTTAGAGATAGCGACACCTAAATATGATCAGGCCACAAATTTACTAAATATCTCAAAATTTCATCCTTAAATTGACATATTTTAATTCTTTTTATTGCTTTCACAAATGCTAATTTTCTATAAAGGAGTTTGGCTTCATATCTGAGAAAATTTGGAAGATTTCACAAATTTGAGGAACTCCTCAATTCTTTATTTAAAACAAAAAGGTTTTCATGTCAGGAATGACAACATTGAAAAAAATCACAATTCAGAATAGATTTATATCTATTATCATTCCATAATAAAATTATAACAGGAAATATAGATGTTTTTTCTTAAGTAAGTATGTCTCATTAAAGAGAGTGCATGCAGCTTGTACCCTAATTGGATAATCTTAGACCTGGAAATAGACAGTTTCATTGTTTTGATGTTGGAAATAAATACCCTTTCCTTTTTGGAAACATGTAGCTGAAATTATAATTTTAAGTCTCTACATTAGAAACATAGGGTTGAGCTGTGAGGTGTTGATTTGTAAAAGTAGACTTGAATGTTTCATCTCTGACCAGTACCCCTTTTTATTATTGTTATTGCTATAGTTATTATTATTATTATTATTGTTGTTGTTGTGTAATGCAAGGGAAATAACTCTTCTAAGTACGTAAGAAAATTGGTTTTCCCATGCTTGAGTAAGGTTTACAAATGTTATTATTAGGTTGACATTGATAGTGCTTTTTTATTTTGTGTACATATAGTTAACATGCCAATATATATTTAAAGCGCTATAAATATAGATGTAATGCTGCACTACCATAGATATGTTATCACTAAGACTATCAATACAAATATAATATTGTAAAATGTAATTAGTGGCATATATTTGTTTAATTACAAATGATATAACATTATTTAAGAAAATTTTGTCAAAGGTGCATTAGATTTGTGAATGATTTTATTAATTCCTGGATAGTTTTTGATAGTTCTAAATATAAGTTTAAAATTAAAAATTGTTTCATTGATTTTCAAGGCATACTTGCAGCATTAAAGTTACATAAAAGTAAATTTAGTATCAATTACACTTCATATCTGCAATAACTTTTTATAAATATTTCAGTGTGTACCACTCTAAGAAATAAAAATGGATATATGAAATACTGGTTGGAAACGAGGAAGTACCAAATTCTAGAATAAAATGGAATTTTGAATTTGGCAGTTTAGGAGATGATGACTGTTAGGATTTTTTCTTGTTACCATATACAAGTTTAAAATTTCAAACTCTTGGATGGTTGCAGATGAAAATAGTGCTTTAAATTTTGTATATTATTGCATTTTTCAAAGGAATCAAACTTGTCTCAAATAAACTTGAATGTTACATTTTGAGACAATTTGTCATATATATTTGGATTGTCATATTACTAGTATTTTTAAATGATATTTTACATTGGATAAAAGGTAAATGTGAGCAATGCAAATAATTTGGAGTTCACAAATGGCTCAGGCAAATGCTATAATTAATCTGTTAATTATATATGTGACTCAGAGTATTTATAAATGAAGATTTAATATAGACTGGCTATGTTTGTTTCAATTCATAAAGAATTTTGCCTTTAACTTTAATGTTGAAAAATATAGCACATATAAAACTGACACGTGTAAGTAGGTAATATCATGCTTAAGGTAGCAGACCTTTTCTTAGTCATGAACTACAGTATTGGAAATGTGTCTATATATATATGATGTAGGCTATGTTGACCAATTGTTTTGATACTGGGGGGGAGGCTTTTGTGAATGAGTATGTCTATATATGCAGCTGTCTTTTGTAGAAATGCTGATATTTTCATATATATTGGTATGTTATCTTTAAAATATGTACATAAATAATACTTCTTTTTCTATTCCACTGTCCCATTCTAAGATTCTTTTTTTTTCTGACAGTGATGAAATTGATGTATAGAACTATACATAATTTTGTCTCTTGGTTGAAATATTGGCCCTGTATATATCATGGTCCATAGGGGAAGTTGAAAACCTTGAAAAGCATTGAAAAATGAATTTGTCCTTCAAGGCCTTGAAAACACCTTGAAAATTATTCGAGTCAAACGAACATTGTCCAGTGACTGTACATTATTCTAATGCCCAGATATAGGATGTTTAGTATTAATGGGAAGGGTATCAACGATAATACTCTTCACTTCATCTTTTTTTCTAAAAATTTGCAAGAAATGTTCATCGTATGAAGGAATAGTAAGGAGTAACTTGTGTTTACGTACAGTTTAATTTATGAATCCTTTAAAATTAATGTAATAATGAACTATGAAAAACCTTGAAAAAACCTGGAAAATTTTAAAATAAATATGCTACTAACCCTGGTATATGCATTACATGAATATATCTTCATGATTTCATTAAACGTTTGAAAAAAATATTAATGTATCATAAACAAGATATTGTTAATCTCAGTTTGAGGAGACATATTTTCTTTTTGCCAAACGTTTATTTTCATTTTGTGACTCAAAGCTGCTAAGATTGTTGTATTATTTTTTATTATGATTTTTTTAAAACTATATTAGGAAGGGAAATAAAAAGGGCATGAGGGCTGACTTAATTATTCATGAAAAGAAAGCTTGCCAATTCCCACGTATTAGTTAAATATTTTATATAAATGCAGGTTTGGAAAAATGTTGTAAAGATTACATTTCTTGTAGTAGATTGCATAATGTCATTCTTGATATGATCAGTGTGACATCTTATTCTCTCTGATCTAAGCACTTCCTGATTGGCTGGGATCAAAATCTATCCATTTAAGTCAACAATCCACAAGGAGGCACATTTTTTACAGTATTTTTCGCAGACTAATATTTGCAAATTTTCTATGCAGATCCAATCTGAGCCATCTGTTTTGGACTCTGTGATGTAGAAGAGACCCATTGCACCCTCCTGTATATCATAACTAGTGGAGGCAGGATTCATGGTAGCATAGTGATTAGCATGCTGGACTTGTGACCAAAATGGTGTGGACTTAAATCCTACCATCAGATCAGCCCAATTTGGCTACCATGGTGTGCTCTTGGGCAAGGCACTTTACTCCAATTGCCTCGGTACTGAATAATCTACTAATTATGCTGTGCCGTGAGACATAAATCCAAACCAAAACCAGAACCATCATATTACAATCTGATTGGTTGTTGTACATAATGGACAAGTCAGTGCTGTAAAGCATGAAACAAAATCAATACATCCAGAGCAGGCCAAGAACATTGATGGGGAAATATTCTAAATAAAGTATTATCAGGACTACTACACCAGGGTATGTAGCTTCACATATTTGAGCTAATGGTATCAGAGTAAATTAATAGTTTTACGATATCAGAAAAAATTAATCGATAATCCAGGGGAAATGATTTTAAAAACATGTATTAATGTAAATTAAAAATTGAAAATTCCATGACTACCATCATGTCATGGATACATTTGATTGCATCACAAAGCCTGGGTTTTGTCACATCCTGTGCAAGTGGCTGTTTAACAGTGATTTTTTTTCTTTGAGCTTAAAAGTACGAGCATTTTTACCAGCAATACCCCTACTTTATGTACCATGATAGAATAAGAGTCGATCTGACTAAATTTACAGCCAATCAGATATAAATTTCTTAAGAAAGTTAAGAAGGCAAAGAACAGAACAATTGGCAGAACTTTCAGATTGCGAAATCATGACAAGAGCAATGGTTATCAAAGACATGCAAAATTTAGAGAGAAGTGACTTCAGATTCATGTGAAATCATGAGAAAAGCAACCTCTGATTGATGAAATATCATAACAGGAACTTCAGATTGATTCCAAATCATGACAAAAGCAACCTCAGATTGATGCCAAATCATGACAAAAGCAACATCAGATTGATGCCAAATCATGACAAAAGCAACCTCAGATTGATGCCAAATCATGACAAAAGCAACATCAGATTGATGCCAAATCATGACAAAAGCAACCTCAGATTGATGCCAAATCATGACAAAAGCAACCTCAGATTGATGCCAAATCATGACTAAAGCAACCTCAGATTGATGCAAAAGCATTACAGACATAAAAAGACAATCAATAAAAGATTCCTGATAATCATGGAAAAAGTTCGATATTTCCTTTTTTAAAAGTTTTCTAAGTTGATTAGGGATAAAAAACAAAAAAAAGAGTAAAAGGTACAAGAAAAAAGAAAATAAAGTACAATAGATGAGTTCAAAATTGTTTGCAGAAAGAAAAGCAGTGAACAAAAGTCAGTTGAATTACTTGGAAAATTTAAGAGAATTACTAAAAATGAAAATATGTTAATAGCAGAAGTAAAACAACAAGAAAAGTTTTTACAAAAGAAAAGCTGTATGTTATTATTTAATGTGTTGAAAGACATCCATTCCTCTCCCTTTGGAGCTTGATATTCACATTTCCATCCTCAGCCCCAGGGGATGGACCAAAATTATATAACCACTGTGAATGGGTACAGACCTTTTCAGTCAATATCAAATTTAGATGTAATGAAAATGTTGGTGTCAAATTGTGCAGAGAGAACAACACATTACATTAACCATGCATTATTGTGAAGAGGTACACACGAGACTTAGGAAGTATGCATAGTCTGTGTGCTTTTTAAAATGAAAAGAAAACAGCATCATCAAGAACTCGTATATCTTCAGAAAAATCTTGAAAAATATTATGATTGAAATAATTACTTAAACGTGTCTAACTCAGGAGGTGATGATAGTGACTGCATGTCATTTTAAGATGGGCATGCTGTCATTTGAACTCTTGGCAAGATGGTTTAAGTTAATTATATGGGGCAAATGAAGTTCTATACTCGAACTTGGGAGGTAATGATAGTGGTGGCATTTTTTTTGGGTAAATTTAAGATGCTGTCATTTGAACTCTTGAGGCAGAGACAAGAATGGATTTCATTGAAGAAATGTAATAAATTTCTTCAGTGGGGCAGAAATGCCCGAAACTTTGACATATTGGTGGTGGAAGCATTTGCTTCATTTGATCTTAAATCCAATACATCTGCATGGATTGTACTTGTCATATACAGGTGATGTTCTCAAAGGAAAACAAAACTGAAATGCATCTTTAAAGCATAGAGTGGTTTGGTCACTGTTTTATAGTAACCATCAAGAAAAAAAGTTCTAGTTGCACACTCAGCTTGCGTAGTTTTGAAATTTTAGAGTTGGTAGAGCTTTTTATAAATAATTTTTAAGACAAATAAATTAAGTACATGCATAACATTTTGGCATAAAATATTGCACTATTGTTTTGTTCAAGGATACAAAGTTTAAAATTATATTGAAATAAATATTGAAATAAAATGAATATTTATGTCTGCAGGTAAATAAATTTTATATATTTTAGAGAAGTTTAACTAATGTTCATTTGGAAATACCGTTTTTAAAATGAATTGTAACTATTTGACATTTTTAGAGTGATACCATTTCAGTACTGTATTGCATCATGTTTTACAGAAGCATGTACAGTTTGCTCCTTTAAAGACTTTGTTTTCTCTTTTTAAAATATCATTATTTCTTTTAGTAAAGTGTCAATTACCATGAAAACAGAGTTATAATTCTTTATCTTTTTTCTTAGTTTTTAATTTACAGCTGAATTGCTGAAATTATGCTTTAAAATCCAAGCATGTCTACATTTGTTAGTTGGTCTTTATTGCAATGTAGTAATTTGTAATCAGAACTTTTGTTCTGCATTTTATATTTCAAGCTGCTGTCATTTATTATATATTTTTATAAATTTTTATGGCTGGAATTACTATAGATATGAAATATCAAATTCAGAAACAAACTTTGGCTTCTTGAGGCATACAACGGGTATGGAAAATTCTAAACAGTTTTGGATACCAAAGGTACCATAAAATCTACAGGGAATTCTAGAATTCAGATTATTTCTTTGAAATATTGATTGTGGTCCAAATTATTGATCAGTCATTTGAGTGGCTGTGATTTTTTTGTGTTTAAATCAGTTTATTTGATATTGTTTATGGACTCTATCACAATTTGCCTATGGAAATGTTGATGGTATTGTCATGAAAACTTATCTTTGAAACATGAAATATTATATTTCATATTTGGTATTGTTAAACTTTGTCATGTACAGTCATTTTTTTAAACTGATCTTTTAATCTTCTTATCAGGAACCAACAATTAAAAAATATCTTCATTCAAAATGGAAATGCATTTCAATATATTTTGTTTTTTATGACTTGTTTACATCAAACTGAATGAAGCAAATAAATTTTGCCACCACATAAAAAGACTTACTTTGTCAATTTATGCAGATCATCATATACTGTTGCAGCTGGGATAAACATTTTTGCAATATGGAAGGGTACATTTCTTCTTGTTGAAGGCAAGACAGTCTAAAAGCCACAAAATTTCACATTGACCAAACAAATGAGATGTATGTTGCTTGTTTTCAAGTCTTTGTGTCTGTATACTCTTTTATAAGTCTATTGTTTTATATATTGGAGCAAAATACAAATGTACAGTATGTTGCTGTTTACATTACTTGTTAAATCTCACGTACATTTAAGCAGTGTTATTATAACAAAATTTGATACCAGAGAGATTGAAATGCACATCATAATATTTTGAATAGGGATATGACACCCAAAGAGTACCCAATTATTGAAAAAAGGATTAAAAATTAATAGTCCTGGTCATGTAAAAGCCGATTTCTTCATTTACATTATGACTGTAGTGACATTGGTCATACTTTTTACTATGAAGTGTTAATTGTAATGAAAAAGGCATATCTCTATCCATATTTGTTTCTATATGGTTAGCCCAGTGATTTTTATGAATAATATTTTGAGTGTGATAAAATGAGTGACTTATTTAGAGATATATAAAATTATTGGCTCATAACCCAAGTAACCCAGTTGTGTTCCTAGATGTTGTAAAATTGCTTTTGACCTAATTGAGTTGTTGTGCCATGCATAAATCAGAAGTAAGAAAAACCTATACCTATATATCTATCTATCTGTACATCTGTCTGTCTGTCTGTCCATCCCTCCATCTGTGTGTGTGTGTTGACAGAAGACAAAAACTAAATAAGGACGTGCTTTTGGTGGAAAAGGTACAAGTTTGGTTTAATACCAGGCAACAATGTTAAATGGGATTAAGATTTAACTGGGTGGCCAGACAAAATGGTAGCAGACAAAATGTTAAGTGAACATAATGGTACTGGACAAATTAGTATGGAAAAAATGGTACTTGGATTAAATGGTACAAAGTTTGTAGTAAATAACATTAATAGGCTGCTATTGTGAACTGACCATGGATAATTTATAATAATTACCTATACCATTATGTCCACTTAACATTTTGTCCATACCATTTTGTCTGTACCCTTTTGTCTGTTACCATTTTGTCCTAGTGAGATCAGCTTAAAAATTATTTATATTACACTTACTATTCTGGTATATTTAAATGGATATTGCAAACATTCTAATATGATGATTGTCAAATCTGTTGATCATGCAAATACTATTTACTTCAAAACATCAATTCTGACCCCAGTTTATATTTACCAGTTGGTTCTGTGTAGGATATATAACATCATGACGTTTTAACTTAATTTTGTTATTGGAGTAACACAAAGGAAAGGAAATTATACAATTTTAGGTCACATTTTCCTGACCTCAAATGATATTAAAAAAGGACAGAAAACACAAAGAATAAAAGAGGGACAAAAAGTATGAAGAAAATACAGCTTCAGCTTTGTACTTGGAGACTATACACTACCAAGACAGAACATAAGAAATCAATGGACAACTGCATATAAACTAGCATTCTGTTATATACATAATTTATTGATGAAGAATCTGATCCAGACAAATTACAGACAGAAGAGAGAAGTATAGTGACTCAGTAATGCTTCTACTTGTCAATGCAGCTGCAGAAAAATCAAGAGGAAGAGCTAGACAACGTACAAAATGCAGAAACAAACCAAAGCGATTTCAATGGCTATCCCTGAGATTGACTCCAAAGAGGTGCAAGCACATATACAGAAGACAGTTCCATAATTTTACTCATCCAATAACCTTAGAGAAACAATTCCATCAAAACAATATGGTGAAGGAAACACCTGGAACCATCCAGAGACAATATTGAGACCTTCACAAACAACCATACTTGTGAGATTAAGTTAAATAAACATTACAAATCCATTCTAGTGAAATCAGTTTGCAAACTATTCAGATTAATTATGCCTGTATCATAACATTAATGCCATTGTTAAATCATTTTTACACCAAATTCGATAACCTTTGGACCAATAATGATTAAAAAAGGTGCATCATGCAGTGAAAAACATTATTATATTTGATTATATGAAGGCTGTAAAATGATCATTTATTTATAATCAAAAGCACTGGCAGTTCCTAAATACTAAAGTCAGTAATTTAAATTCAGTTGACTTGTTTTCCAAACTTCAAATAATTTGGTTACTAGAACTAAATCTTTTCAACGACAGAGGAATATTATATTAACAAATATTGATAAAAGAACTTGATTGCTTTAGCAAGATATATAATGGTAAACACACACACACACACACACACACACACATATATATATATATATATATATATATATATATATATATATGGCATTATCAATTCATTACAGAAGTTATTATGGCTATTTTTGTATGCTTTGATGACAATATTTAGTTTTTATTTTGGGGGTCTAAGGCATTTGCCTTTACTGATCATTTTCATCTCACCTCTGTCCATGTGGGTTCTAGTTTCATTTCTGGCCAATGTCAGTTTGTGAGAAAGCTTGCTAGTAGCTTATCGTGGATTGGTGGTTCTTACCAGACTTTTCCTGCGCTCTTCCTTCATTAGCTATACTAACCACCATGTATAGTCTATTGGCGTTGAAATGTGGTCAAAACTACAACAACAACATTATTATTTTGATTAGTTTTGATACTTCCTCCAATGTAATTCACACCACATACACCAAACAAGACCAAAAAGAAAATGGATGTCACACGTCATTATGATTTAATACATCTTCTACAGAAAAGGCATTAGACTTGTTACAGAAAAGGCATTAGACTTGTTACAGAAAAGGCCTTGGACTTGTTACAGAAAAGGCCTTGGACTTGTTACAGAAAGATTAGAAAGTATGTCTTATTACATTTAGTTGTACTATCATTCTCTTTCATTTGATGTGCTAGTAAATTCTGACTCAAAGCAAAAATTTAAATTATAATATTTGCTGAGAGACAATCATCTGTGTTATTCATGTAGTCTTAAACGGTCATTGTTTCTTTGGAAATAAGTATCTAAACACATCCTAGGCCTGTATATTTTTCAAACTTGTTGAAATAGAATTTCAAAATAAATAATTTTTCAAGGGTTACCCCTATACTTATATAGAGGAAATATTCAAAGTCAGGCAAGTAATACTGAGTCTTGAATGGAGAGGATATATATTTTGCTTTGTGACCATGGGTTATCGCTGTGACGTAAAGAAAAATGAAAAATATTTTGAAGATACCAAAATTAAATGGAAATAAAGTATTTTCTCATGAAACGGAAGATATATAATTATTCCTTTAATAGATAGGAGTCAAGATAAACTATAATTCCATTAACATGAAGGAAATGCAGTACATATATAGCAGTAACTAGCAGGATTGCTAGTATCCGTCTTTGACCGATTAAGAGTTTCTAGAATGTAACAGATGTAACAAAAACATGACACTATTAAACAAACGAATTTAAACATTCACATCATGTGAATTTGTATTGATCACGAGGCTAAATATGCAAAAGAATCTTGAATCAGTATATAATTAACAAGCTACATTTGAATAAAGCTTAATAAGAAACAGATAAAAAATCTTCCATACAAGAATCTGAGCAAATAAAAAGGTAATGAAAATCAAATAAAAGTTTGTGCAAAAGTAAAGAAATTTAAACTTGTCTCAAGCTTAATTTGAGGAACGTATAACAGTGAGTCAATGAAATAGTCAATCAGCTATGTCCTTTCCTGGATTAAATATTTAGCATGAACAATATGGTACCCCAAAAACCTTCAAGCGCAAAGAATTTTGAAGGAAAAAAACACAATAAATAAATAAATAAATCAATAAATAAATGAATAAATAAATAACGATAAACAGTTTATTTCGAATAGATGTCACACAATGAAGTAAAACCAGTACAAATTTCATACTGTGCAGATAAACATATGTTGAACAGCTAGTTTTCACAGATATCCAGTAGAATCTGAAGTATTAGATTAAACGCCCAACACTGGGCAAAGTCCAATAGCAGTTGCAATATGCTACAGACAAAAGCTGTTGGAGTAGATGGAAAAGGATATACAATGTACCCTAGATAAATAGGCTGCATAAATGAACAAGATGAAGATCGTATAATAATGGTGGAAATGAAACGATTATACATCGTGTCCATCATAGAACTACAGTAAAGAGCATATTTTCACTTCCAAACTGATTTCTTTATTTTAAACAACATGTTTCAGATTTTAAAATCCAAAATGTAATGACCTTACTATTGTCCCGAACTTCAATTTAACATTAGCCAAGTTTGTTGTGGAGCTTGGGGCATCTTCTACAAGACAGCAAAGTAACAATACAGATGAGAACATCCTAATTCTAATAACACCCACGAGATTTAAATAAGAAATCTCACCATAATGTGTATGTTTTTGTTATCTAGTGACAAGGTAAAAATTTGATATTATTGGTAGATGCAACAACATTTTTCAGAAATCCAGTGGCTCGTTTAAACTCGGGTTAAATCAGACCATCATTAGTGATATAACCAAGAGATGTGTTCCAAAGGCTAACAAACAACTCTTGACAGCGAAACAGAAACACTGTAAAGGAATAAAATGAATTCAAATTGACTATAATGATGCAGTTAACAAAGACCTTGGCGTTGATATTTCTTCAAAATATCTCGCCTACAGCGACAATATTCTGCACTTCCCATCTGCACATTGTGTTAGAGTCCCTGACACTTAAAAGAGATATGATAATTTAGATATTATGAAATCAATAATAACAATAGCATAAACTCACAATTGTTAACCATGATACTGATGGTTGTGAGACCAAATTTTCTACTGATAGAGCAGCAGTTGATAATTGTCATTGGAATCGCTGTAATAATTGCTGTTGTTGCACATTTTCATTTGTACAGTTGTTTAAACCCTTAACCTAACATTGTAATAAGATTCACCCAACTATTTGTGCTTTTTACTCTTAACACCTTTCAATTCTTCTTGTAATATAGACCTTTTGTTTGGATATTTTCTGTAGGATTATGTCTTCTTATAGCTCTTTTATAGGCTTTGCAGAAGTTTTAATATCATGTTTAATGAACTCTATCTTATTCTTACAATATTTACATTTTTACATATCCTCTTAAAATTACTTTGTCGTCTTCTATAGTGAATAATCTTTGCTCTGCAGGCATATTTCACCATTGTTTCATGGTAATCATAGATTGTAGTCTCTGTTTCTCTTATTGGTTGGTCCAAAAACCATCTCAGAAATATAAATACACTACAAATGTCAATTTTTTGTTGCAGATATTGGAGTGGACAATTATAAAGACATGTTTCCTGTATATGCTCTTCTCACTGGATCGGAAATGAATTGAATGAATATATTACCTTTTTGTCTAACAGTCTAATACGTTATGCTGCATGGTGCTTTCTAATCTAATTTTCAACTATCTGTGCTAAGGTAAGAGTTGGAGTAGATAGGTTACGTCCCCTACATCATGGATGAATTTTTTTCTTATTATTTATATTGTTCTTAACAAGAATCAGTAGCTGCAATGTCAAAATGTAATTGCTAATGCTTTCTTGTGCAACTGAATAATGATTAAAGGTCACTCACCACCTATGTTGTACAAACGTGTGATATTATTATAGTTATAAACAAAATGCATTGGTTATGTATGCACACGATAAAAATGTTTAATTAGGCTTTAAACTCCGCTTTTATAAATGAAAAAATTATTCGGCAATCTCTGTAAACAGTCAGTAGTTTCTGCGTACCAAAACGGGATATGACGTACATTTATCCCTTCTATTTAACCTAGCCATTCAAGTATTTAATTTCCCCACGTAAATGTCTATGTTATATAGCGTACGATCGTGCTTTTGTACAGCAAATATGGTGCACTGTATTGCATACGGATGTAACCAAAAGAGTGATGATGGGACAAAGGGTTCTTTCTTTTTCCGAAAGACCATATTTATCATAAAAAGTGGATTGAATCTGTGGAATCGAATAGGGAGGGATGGGAAAGTTATATCATTTATGCCGGATTATAGTGATTTTGGCCCAAAGACAATTCGGCCCAATTCGAAAAACAATTCGGCCAAACTTAACAATAGTTTGTACATTCTTTTTCTTCAACAAACAAGTAGATGCTATGTAAGATAGGTTTTAGGAAAAGACTAAATTTAAACAAACTATTTTGATATTCTTTGAAAGAAAATAATCATACTTCGTAACGTACATATTTATGAGAGAAAACACAAACTGACATGTATACTTGAAGATACAACATTTTTAGCATAAATGTTTTATAAACTAAATTTGATAAAAAGAAGATTATGTTTTTATAACTTCAATTTATAATCCTATTGGTGGAGAATTGTACTTGTTGTTGTTCTAGGGTTTAACGCCATTTTTCAGCACAAGATAGGCTATACATGGCGGCCAGTATAATTGGTGGAGGAAGAACCCTGGAAAACCCAGGGAAGAACCACCGACCCACAAGAAGCTACTGGCAGGCTTTCCCACGTACCCACGCTAGCTGAGCCTTGGACTCGAACCCACGCAGACAGAGGTGAGATGGCAGTGATCCGGAACAGTGAGCGCTTTAGACCACTCGGCCACTCGGGGCCCCGAGAATTGTACTAACCCTATTTGTAGAAACTCTCTATAAAAAAAACTTAAAAATAAATAAAAATCGGGGCAATTCCGAAATTTTTGACAAACCCGAAATTATTATAAATCAAAATCTGGTGAAATCCAAATTTTGGACAAATCCGAAATTCGGATAACTTAAAATCTAGACAAGCCTGAAATTTGCATAAATCCAAAATCTGGGCAAAGCCAATTTTTGGGTACTGTAATAACAAAACACTTTTAGAGATTATTTGTACCTGAATAAAATTAGTCTCGACTGATGCAAATTTGGATTTAGAACTTTGAAATTTTGGTCCGAATGGAGACAGACGGCTCTGACATCTGGCTGCAACGACGGGGCAGTATTTATACTCTCCACCTCGTGCTCAGCAACATAGAATTCTGTGAACAATGGCGTCATGATAAACCTAGCGGAGCATGTCTCGGGAGGCAATATTTGATTCAAATACACCGTAAACAAATAAGGCAGCATAAAATATCGTCATCTAGTAATACATAAGTATCTAACAGTCACTCAAAACATAGTGACGTGTTGAAATAATCATCAGAATTGATAAAATGATTGTCGGTCGATCTCATTCAAAGCCGACAAGTGCTTTCAGTGAGGGACCGTCTCAAGCCAACGTTGTTGTTGTTGTTGGGTTTAACGCCATTTTTCAACACACGATAGGCTATGCATGGCGGCCAGTATTAATGGTGGAGGACAAATCCGGGAAAACCCCGGGAAGGACAACCGACCCACGAGAAACTACTGGCAAGTTTTCTCACATGCCCACGTTAGCCGAATCCGAGACTCGAACCCACACAGACAGAGGTGAGATGGAGTGATCCGTAACGGAAAGCGCTTTAGACCACTCGACCACACGGGGCCTCCTCAATGCAACGTAATCATTGTAAACAAGATACATGGACGCATCATTTTAAATAATTGTACTAAACATGTAGATAAGATAAAATTGTCAGACTGGCATATATATATATATATATATATATATATATATATATATATATAACGATACCCTCTTTAATATTATGACAATATATCCTTGTAAATCCCAGTAATATTTATGAAGTTACAGAATGTATAAAGAAATGAATTAATTAGTGAATGGATAAATAAATTGGTATAAGCAACACAAAGGAACGTCGCTACATAGGCTCACCATAGGCCAAAAATTACCTGACAACCATAGAACATATCTAAAAACAATTCTGCTGAATGCACAAAGGTAGTATCACCATATAACCCTAACAAATTATAAAATCAGTAAAAAATACGATTTTTATTTATTTGGATAATAATATTTATTCTGATAATATTTATTCTGATTCTGAAAATAATATTTTTGATTCTGGTAATAATATTTATTAATGATGCTGAATTTCTTAGAAAAATCTGAGATTCTGATGAAATTTAGTCAATATTTCTCGTTTTTTCATCGATGTTAGTCGAATTGTTAGTAGAAAATCCGTTAAATTACTGATTTTTGAAACATCAGACCACACGCAGTTCTGTAAGTGATTTTAGGATTTATTGATAATTTTTTAAACTTTTGTTCATTTTTTTAGTAGAAATGTAACCAGAATCAGATAGAAAACATTACTTCAGACTGTTTCATGAGAATTAATAAACAAATCATAAAATTCAGTTAGAAAAGCGCATGAGGTTTGACCCTTTGAAAAATCAGTAATTTAACGGATTTGCAAAGATCATTTGATACTAATAATAATAATAATAATAATAATTATTCGGATTATACTATTTTTTTCTGATAATAATATTTATTCTGATAATATTTATTATGTAATTTTCTCTTTTTAGTTGGATTTTAACAATTACGAGTACCATTCACCCTATCAAATTATAAAATCTGACTGATTTTATGATTTTAAGTAACATTCACTCTCTCAAATTATAAAATCTGACTGATTTTTACAATTGCGAGTTAAATATACCCTATCAAATTTGAGAATCAGCGAAGAATAAGATTATAATATTTATTCTGATAATAATATTTATTTTGATAATGATATTTATTTTTATTCTCATATTAATATTTATTTTATTCTCATAATAATATTTTTTTCATGTAATTTCCTGTTTTTATTGAGATTTCAAAGTCATATCAAAGTCTTGGCGTTGTCATATTTTACGGAGGAAAGTCACATCAGCGAGTATATGTTATGATGACACAAATAACTTTCGTTAGTATTAGGTGCATAACCGCCGTTTGTTATTGAGTAGCTGAGATTAATAAAAACGAGTAAAATCACATATAACATATCTTATAATGTGTTTACGTAAAAAGGAAAGTTCATATACTATTAATGTTGGGGTATCAAATTTTGTGATTCGTCCACGGCGTATGAATACGCATATAATAGTTGACATACAATACGCCTATGCTCTCTAGATTAATGATGGCTGTCCAGTATTAATATTTAATAAAACTAAAAAAGGACTTGAACAGCCTCGTTTTCTGTATGACCGAAACACATTCCCCAATATCATCGGAATCTCCCCTTTGTTCAAACGACTTTGTTTTCGTTAGCACCCCCCCCCCCATCTGTCTTTGTCTCTATGTCTCTGTCTCTGTCTCTCTCTCTGGGGCCCCGAGTGGTCGAGTGGACTAAAGCGCTCACCATTCCGGATCATTGTCATTTAACTTCTGTCTGCGTGGGTTCGAGTCACAGGCTTTTCTAACGTGTGTACGTGAGAAAGCTTGCCAGTAGCTTCTCATGGGTCGGTGGTTCTTCCCGGGGTTTTCCAGGGTTCTTCCTGCACCACTTATACTAGCCGCCATGTATAGCCTATCTTGTGCTGAAAATGGCGTTAAACCCTACAACAACAATAAAACAACAACATTCTCTTGACACACATAATTTACCAAGATGTACACCATGACATTAATAGCAGGGATGGGTCAACGTCGTACTAACGTCGTACTAACAGGGTAAAAGATAAGCAATTATAGGTTACTGCATTTGTATGGGAAAATAGGAACGAGTTTTTCGGAATGAATACTGCACGAACTTGTGAGTGCAGTATATCCTTCCGACAAAACGAGTTCCTATTTTCCCATACAAATGCAGTAACCTTTTTATTATATGCTCATTTTTTTATTCAACCTAAGGTTTAATTATATAAACAAAATACACTACAAGAAACAACGTAAATGAATGACTGACGTATTCCAAACTAAATACACAAGCGCATATTTGACATTACAAAATGACATCATTATTAATGCGCGCATAGCTCCGCCCAGATAAATTTGAACTTAGTCGCGCGGTCGACATAACTTTCGAAAGAAAATGGCGTGTCTAGTTAAAATTTAAATTTGCAGTCATATTGTGAATGAATGCACACTGCCGCGACTTTTCCATTTGATCTGGAGTGAATATATTTTGGTATTTTGTTTCGATTCAACGAAAGTTTGTGATTTTGGACTGGATTCATCTGTGCAAATTATACATGAAATACATCGGATTGAAGTGGCGCGGTAGAAGCGTGTTTACGTCTGCAAATGTGTTTTTGTTTCTGTCACTGAATGTTTGAAATCATAACTTGGGGAAAATATGAAGTCTTTCAATTGCAATTTTCAAAAAGACGCTATGGAATTTAATGTGTATTTCAATTTGAGTGCAGTAAGGAGGATGTAATTGCACTTATCATCGAAATTACAGCACACTTCTTTCGAAATGTGTGATCCAGATTGAAAACCTATGACATGGCTCATGTAATTCGGATTTGCAGAATTAAGAAAAAACATTTTGAGGAAATTCAGGATGTAAAACTGTAAGTATATTTTATTTTGCCATTCTTATCACCAGCTAAAGAAAACAGTATATGCCTTGCTATTTGTAAGGACCAAATCCGTCATTTATACAAGGTATCTAGCCTAAATCCGTAACATTGTATCAACGCAAAATGTCAAGACATCTGGGTTTTTTTGCAGTCCACGAAGCATGTTTTAGTTCATTCAGAAACAAATAAACAACCACAACGTAAAGAGCCTCTTACGCGAGTGTACATGATTTGTTTACAAATCAAAAGTGCTGGCGTCTGAGTCCATTGTTTATTTACAAAATAAAGTAGTTCGTTTATTCACGTGAATGCTATATGTGTATTATCGCGCGCGTTCAGTATCGGGGAATATTGAACGATTCTGTCAATGTAAAGTTAACGGGGAAAAAAATGAGCATATAATAATGTTGGGTTACTGGCAATCTAATCGTATAATATACACGGCCCACTTCAGAGTCGGCTAGAAGTCAAATTTGTAGCAGTATACACATACGTGGCAGCTGATATTGACGCTGCTGCACAAATTAAAGCACAATTCCTTCTGTCAGACTAAACTGACACAGGACTTTTTACCGCCGGAATGAAAACCCGGCATAAGCAACTGTTGGCAGTTTCTGGAGCCTTTGAAATATATTTAGATTGAGTGAAATGTGATGGTAGGCGATTAATTCCTTGGTTGGTTAAAATGGGATAAGTGTCTGTAACAAAAGTGATCTATCTAATTGCTTTTGCCAACATTAGCTTTTTCTCCTACACAACAGTCACCATGCAAAATTCAATTTCTTTGGATATCATGAGGCAACTATGAAAGTAGTTGTCCTGGACTAGACATAAATTAAGTAAAATAGACGATACTACAGGCAATTTGGAATAGAAAAAAAGTTAAAAAATAGATCACACTTTGATAATGAACAGTCAATCATTGCAAACAATACGTAAAGCATAATGAAATAACACCTACAGAGCATTTATTATTATTAGAAAATTTAAGAAATTAAAACAGAAACTCAATGAAAATGATTAATCAAAAGAACAAAACTCTTGTGAAATATCTGGAACATTCCAAATTATCTCATCTGATTTATAGCGTCATTTTCAGCGCCTATGAGAGAGTGTAAACCCATGGCTTTCTTAGGTTTCCATAATTTATGTTAAATAAAGCGGTATCAGCATACAGGGCGACCTACTGGGATTTTTACAACTATTTTAATAGCATGGATATATGACATAAAATAAGAAAACACATTTTTTTTAAAAAATATTGTGCACTATAGTTAAAAAAATGGGATATGTCACTATTCGTAATTTACATTTCGCGAATAGTGCGTTTCTAGCAAGTAATGTCCGACTTATTCACGACTACACTGATTCACAGGTGTGGCATAGACAATTCTTGCGACTTTGCACTCTAATGAGTATAGATGATCGACCATTTAATTTATAAAAGTGGTGGGGCTGCAGAACCATTTCTTACCAGTCATCATATTTGTTTTTCTTTTAACTTGCATTTTTTTCCAGCTCATATATTGCATGTAATATCATTTTACGATTTCAACGTATATAGGTCAGAGTTTTCTTCGGACTTAGACTGTCGGTTGACTGTACGCTACTGACATTATGTTTTTTCTTGTTTGACTAATAAAGGTGTTTAAATATTTCACGTTTAATTAAAATAAATGATTTTATGCTTTTGTTGTCCCTTCTTGTATTAATTGTTCATGCATGAAGACATATAATCATTTTAATTTCGTTATAAGCGTTTTGATACAAACATCATACTTCTTGATCTCAATTGCCAGCATCCCTTTACATGTCATGCTAGATTCGAGTTTTCGTACATTGTCTGACTCACGATATAAATTCAAGCAGGAAATGAAACTGAAACCTCAAGAATTTATTTGGTATGATAAACTATTGAGCCATGCATGGCCGGTGGAAATAGGAGATAAGTGTCTTCACAAAATGTCTCTTGCTGATTTGACAAAGCAAAACAGAAACAAACCTTTGAACGTAATAAAGCGTGAAGCAATTTGAATGAATTTGAATTATTCAAAGGCGGCGCGCTCGATGCACTCCAACATTGTTAAGATTTTGTGATAGTACAGCACAAGCAAGTTCGATGACATTGGGCTACAGTAGACAAACAATATAAACACAATACATCAATAACTAAATCATCCGTTCGATAAACAAACAAGCAGGATGCGTTCTTACAGTATTTGCAAGCTTGCTTGTCATGTTTTACTATCGTTATATCAAGTTAACTTAGCAACCAGTCCTTATTTCATCTGTGTGTTTAGATGGTGATCCCGAGGTTAATATGTACGCTGCTTACATAATCTCAGTTTACTATGTCAGTTATAGGAAGAAACGAGGTAAAATATGTCAAAATCATGCTTAATTTATCAACATATCCGAGATCTTGTTATATTCCAAATTCATTGTCAATTTGACTGAAATCATTAAAACTCAGTTATTGGCTGAAATATTTAAAATTCATTGATGTACTCTCGATCAATGTAGGGCAACGTTTTTGTAAAAAGGATCCAAATCGACCGCCATCCTACAAATGCATCTTTACAGTATTTCAAGCTCCAGCAACTTCTCTTTGCTTAAACACCCAAACCCCTCCCGAGTCCTCATTTAAAAGAAAACTCATATTTGATGACATCGTGAAAGCTTGTGAAATCAAAATAACATTGACAAAGAAAAGCCCACAAGAAAAAAAAAAACTTAATTTGGAAAACAAATTATAATTTCTCTGAGATGTATTTTGGAAATCGTATCTTGAACGAGTCCTAAATTTCTTATTTGGTCATGCTCTAAGTAACAAAAAGATGCAAATGCAACAGGTTTTGTGAAACAAACAAATTCTGCTAAGAACTCACCTTGCCCTACTGGCCAACAAGACATTAATCTTTTTCAACATGTTCTATATGTGAGAAACAAAGGAACAGTTAACAAATTGGCTGGTCACAGCACCAAGCAACTACAATGTCCTTGCAAAATTTTACGGATGAAATCAAGACTAGAATATGAATTCTACTATTAAAATCGATAATAACATATACTAACTATTGATTCTGTATGTACAAACAGGATGTGATAGAAAACTATATATCACCGTAAGAGAGATGACCAACGGTGTACAATGTAAATAAATGATCAGCATTCGTGCTAGATAATACGAATTAGCAAATCAAAATGTCGCTGATAGTTTTTTTTTAAAATTATTTGTTCTGCAACTTCCACGCCTTTCAAAATTTAACCACTGGTCCAGGCGTAGCAATCTCATCTTACAATTATGTTAAAAGATGCTCTTTTGCATGATAGTATTTCTACTCTTTATTTATCTCTAGAAATACCCATTTGTGACGAATTACCATGCGAAAACGATGGTTCACCTCTGACTGCATTCAAGGTATATCATCTCTAACTGCACGTGAGCTCATGGGTATACCATAATAAAATGTTGGACAGGAACGTACAGTTTAGTAAAATTTTGCCTGTTTCTTATCCATAAATTATTGTTGTTGTTGTAACATTAATTGACAAGGTATTTATTTTTGTGTTGTAAATAAATCCTTCACGTTCTTAATCACATCGTAATATATTATGGGTAATTTGTATAAGGTAATCAACTATGGCGTAACTTTAATTTGCTTATTGTATATTATTTCGTCAGATAGTGGAGACATTTTGAAGATGTGTACTGGAAATCACAGGGCTAGCTGACTGTCCAAAATGGCGCTTTTGTACATGACTGCAATAATTAATTATTTTCTCATGTCGCTGTAGGCAGGACATATAGACGTTTTTAAAATTTTCGTACAGCAATTTCAGGTAGCTAAGAATTTGACGATTGCAGAAATGTTTCTCATTCACGAGCCTTGCATGCTGACAGACTTAATTAGAAATCGATGCAATGTGAGGCTACGTTCAGATCGGAATTTTAAGACAGGTTTTATGTATCATGATTTCTGATACGATTAGATTATCATTATTTGTATAATGTAGCAATAAGAATTTGACGTTAAATAAAATTATAAGGGAGGCAACTTGTAGTAGTACAAACTTGGGTACGTACAGTTCTTCCACGTCAACTGGAATTATCTCTTTGTTATAATATACAATATTTAAAAAGAAACTTAGAAGACGTTGTCAAACACTTGCCTTGTACTTCAGTCAGCAGCATTATATTGTATATATAAAATGACATACTATATAAAAATTAGATTGTGCAGTGCCTGCATAAATTTAAAAAAGACCCCCCTTTAAATGGTTACCATAAAAATAATACACGCAATGTATTGACGGCACCTTTTACACATTTTGTTGAAAGATTCATCTTCATCATTGTGAAAGCATATGCAGGGCCAGTGGTATACTAATATAAATAGTTTAAATAAATGCAGTGTCGTACAATGTGCATGAAATGACTTAGTTTTAACCTTGTGCTGCTAGCTTTAAACAAAAAAGAATAATATTTTATGCAAGTCATGTTTCTAAGAAATCCAACAAGTAATTCTTTGTTTAGTAGGATATAATTATCAAAGTGGTGGTACTGGCGGTTGCAATGCATATAGTACATAATTATTGAGTCCTGGCAAATTACTATATCAATAACTTGGAATTATTTTTATTTCAGTTTTTGAAGCTTTCATCAGTATTCAAAATTTCTACACTAACGCAGTTTGTGCAGGACCAAATCAAATATTTCTATTCCGATGAGAAACTGGGTAAATACTTAAGATTTGTATTCAGTACACCGATTTAGGGGTATTTATCACTACTTACATATGATGTGTATTGGGTTATCTAGAGGACAATATTTTTGTATTTTCTCAAACTGAAAATGAATTTGTGGCCTGATCCTAATATTGAATGTACCTGCTATCGATTCCTTACCTAATGAAACGGGAACAACTGCTGGCAATCTCGCTTAAGCAGAATGTAATCGTCTCGTAGTATACGCATATCTGACAATACGCATTTGGTCTTGTGAGGTGATGAGTCTGAGTCAATTGTATGTTGAATTATCTACAAAATGATGTTATAGACTGCAAAACACAATGAGAGGTAATACAATGTGTATTAATGTCGCACTCTATTTTAATGCATTCAATTAAAACAAAGTTGTCTAGTAGGTGAGTAAATCATTAATATATATTATTGTGTTTATCCACAAGTTCGTTGTCAGAAGGTCTACTACTGTTTGCAGTACATCTCATTCTATTAAAAGTTTCCAAAAGAAATAAAAATGACGCCAACAGATATTTTTGTATCCTTGTATATATTTCAATTGTTATTATTATTATTATTATTGTTGTTGTTGTTGTTGTTGCTATTGTTGTTGGTGATGTTCCTGTTTTTATTGGTAATACTATATATCTGTCTCATTTATATGTACATATATAAATATATTGTTAAGACTCTTTGGTGATAAATTAAGAAACAGAAAGAAGCCAAACCAACAAGTTTTGTAAAATTTAACAAATAATTTAAGTAACAATGTTATAGATGCAAATGTGAGAGGAACTTAAGTATGATGAAGCGAATCCAAAATAATCATGATAAAGTACGATGAAAATCCAAAAGTTTGACAAGTTCAGCATCTATTTCAAAGCTAGAAATGTATTGGACAGACAAGAATCGCAAGGTTCTCAAAGTGGCCTTGTCCAGAAATACTTTGAATAATTCACAAAAGATACAGAATAATATTATAACCAATATAATGGGCACTTTCTATTTCCAGAGAACAGTCCACAAAAATGTTTTTTGAAATTTTTTTAGTTTTGCTTTTCCCCTCCAATAATATCTAACTACAACACAAATCACATCTGCAGTTTTAAAGCAGGACCAAAAATAAGAATGAATCCAAAATATAAATGAATCTGAATGTTAATTTCTCTCCTTATATATACCTTCTATGACTACTATATTTCACATCATACCACAAAGTGATCAATCATACTACTCAATTTATTTTTAAATTGCTTTGTCAATTTTTCTAGCCCAAACAATGGGAAATTAGATGATTCTTCTAAAACCGTCCAAACCCCATCAGCCAATAGGAAAATAACCCAAAGACTTCAAGAATATTATACGCTCTCAATAATTTAAAAAGAGACCATACTCACGTAGGGAAAAATTAACTAAAAGTAATGGGAAATAACTATAATTAACAGTCATAAATAAATATTACAAAACTTAGTTAAACTTATGCACCAGGAGGTACAAATATAAAGATACTCTACACCCAGCAATGTTTGATCCGACAGAGTTCGTATTCAAACAAGTGACCAATTTTACCTTAGGTTTGTAATATATGTATCACACCTACTTTTTATGTTCTCAAGCACAGTTTAGTTTTTAATTCTATCTACTTTTGACTTTCATATAAATCCAAAATATGATTCGCTCAATGCTTTACAAATTGGAGAAAAGGTGGAATTTTGCAATTACTAAAAATATGAAAACTGTTACTTTGCCATTTGTAGTTAGTATTCGTTTTTTGCCTCCCGAGACTCTTTTTTCATTATATATGGTTTACTTTCACATTTGTTTCAAATCGACTGAAAATACGACTTAATTAATCAACCGATTGCAGTTTTTAACCTATGAAGAACTGTTCCTATACTATACTTTTTGTTTTCAATCGAGATAACGTTTGATTAGGTAATACTGAGATTAAGGTCTGAAATCCTTGCACACAAATTTAATATCTCACTGTCAGATTCAAAAGATTAGAAAGATCCAAGAGTCACTGTAGTATCATCTACAAATTATGGCAGCTGATATTATGTTTCCTTCAATTTAGTACATTGCGTCTTCTTATTGGTTTTCATAATATGCTGATAATACACTTTTCCATTTGATACTATGTATCTTGGCTCACAATTAGTCTTTCTCAATACATCCTGTATATATTGTTTGTACATAATTTCTACTTTAAAATGCACATTTTGCCTGAACATTGCAAACGAATGGATGGCCCCGGAAGTCACTGCTACATGAAACAAATATTATTAGTAGCTGTATACTCGTATCTGCAAACCCGAGATAACACCTGATGTTAAAAAAGATCATGTGACTTAATCTATATTTTATCCAACCTTTTGTCCTTATTCATTACGTTTACTGTATCTTGTCTGTTATATGACGGTGGGCCATCATCAGGAATCTCCGTATGTCGTTACTCAGTAGCGCGCACGTGCGAAATAATAACAATGTATCAAATAAACATTTTTTGGGCTGAAAAGTCTGCATTGTTATGCGAATATAGTTGCATTCTCCTTGAGAGGTGGCAGTGGTGGTTTTGAAGCATCATCAATGTCTTCTTAATATCTCATTGCACAAGTGCATATATGACACTAATGTAAGCCATACATACATCTTGATATGTGTAGGGGTCTTTCATATAGAATAAGTAGCACGGCGAGAGCACAATACACTGCTGCTTGTGAAATGTTCTTGAATATGTCATAATATTGCAAGATCGTGTTTTATAGGAAACAATGTCATATAGATGCACCATGCCAAACAGGCATGTATGTAATTAGGCTTATGATACATGTCCATTGCGTTTATTTAGTTTTTAATTGGAGACGATATCTAGTCATTACGCTGATATAAAACGATCTAAGGATGTCCTACGTCCAATAAATCCAAATACTCTCAACAATGGCAATTTATACACAAATCCCATTATATATCCTATATTTGTATATAAGATTCATGTTAAAATTTACTTCGTACATTTTAATTTTGTGACCAAATATAGGTAATAGAATATTTAGATCTTCTGGATTCATTTCCACAATAGTCTCATTACTATTTCTCGCAAAATTAATGTAGACAGTTGCCAGTTATTTGTGGACAACTATAATTTCAGTAGGCTTAATAATCTCCGAGTCAGTTACCTCATCCACACGTTTGATGTTTCTTGAGCAATGAATCTCTTTATAACGCTTTAATTCGTTTTCATTTGTTAAGGAAAACCTGGATAAACCTGAGTTTCATTTCTTGCTTACAGCAACAAGAGCACATGATCTATAGTGTAGCTAAAATTGAATAATATTAAATTGTATTGGCTCACAGAGCAACACTGGAAGCATTTGTTCTTGGTATTTGGAATTGGAATATGCAATTACATAAAACGTGCTGTCAACTTAAACAAAATTGCCATAACAATACATATCCTGTAAATAGTAAAATACCAAACGATTGTCAACCAACTCAAATCAAAGTTATTCTTGCAGATTATGTCAGATGTTTATATTGTCTTCGAAAAATGGAACACTATGGGTTAAGTTATGCCCTTCAGATAACTTCAAATTTCTCAGTGTTTTCGTTTTATGCGAACGTTTGATTCCTTGTACGAAACCTTATTAAAAGTAAGATATATGAGCATTTGTCCAAAATTATAACATTTTTATCAATGCGATACGTTCTACCCTTAGAGGCATAAACACACAATTGAATGCCAAGTTTGTATATATATATATATATATATATATATATATATATATATATATATATATATATATATACTAGATTTATTATGGCAATTTTCATTTACTACTCAGCGAAAGGAAATGACTGAGTTTGTTCAGTCCTTAATCACACAATATTTGTTTGAAAAAGGAGAGCTACTTAAAATTGCATATGCAAGCTACATAATCGTGTACGATAATGTGATATAATAATTAAGCATGTTATAAATATTTTCAGTAACAAATTAAGACCAAAATATAGCAGCTCTAATTTGCAAAGAAAATACTTATGAGAAACCTACCGGTATGTCCATACAGCATATATTTTTAGGTATATCAATATATAAAACAGGCTTTTGCAAGAAATGAGTTTGTACATGTTACATTCCAGAATCATCACTAAGTTCAACATCACACATGCATGTAACACTATTTGCAAACGCTATTATCCAAACGTTACATATGTTATATCAATGTTAAAGATAAGTTAAATATTGTTTTGTACCTTGTGCAATGAATCCGTTAGTTGTGCTGAATTAAAGAATCATTGTGCTTTGATATCAACCATGAATATATATACTGACCAGTGATATCCAATGGTGCATAATCAAATATATTTTGGTTTATCAACCAGTAGACCTGATAACGGACATGCATAAAGGCAAAGGCGGAGAAACGGAGAATAATCTTCTGATCTAATATTGACATACCTACTAAGTACGTAAATGACAGAGATCTAAGTCTCTGCGATGCATTCTTTGCATTATTAATTGCACTTACGATGACGTTCACAAGAATAACATTTGACTGGTTGTTACTAACATAGTTCTATGCTAGTGCTCAAATGGAAACCCCAGAAAGGTACTTTTGTGGAAGAATTCTCCACTTGTGCTAATACATAAACTTCAGTCCAATTATTGACGAGTGATTCACAATGGTAAAGTCCGATTGTAAAAAACAAGTGATTCATTTATAAAGTAGTCCTAAATAAGGAAACATTACAAATATTATCATTTTATAGATTGAAGCGTTTGGCGTTTGCATTTATATTGTGAGCAAAACTGAAGTAGAATTGGGTCTCTGTATTCATATCGAGATTACAAGATCCAAAAGTTTAAACTGTTCTATATGTTTACATATCGATTCTTTTTTTTTTTACATGGAACTGCAATGAAATAAAATCCTTGAAATCCATGAAATTAGAAATAACTGAACAAATCCATGAAACATTCTTTCAAAATATATTTGCTTTTGCTTTATTAAGATGAAAGAACTAAAGTATGGCGTGACTGTGTTTAGGCACGGTTGAGTCGCCGCAGACATACTGAGAGGTCATGCTATGAGCAATAAGCGTATGGTGTATTGTGTATGCTTACCAAGTACCGACGACATACGATACTAGGTAAAAACTCAGTTCATTTTCGACTAATTAGTTTTATAATAATGATCTCCTCCTATTTCATTGGCATGCATATATTTGTAAAAGGTCTGTCAATCCTGATAAAAATGAGTTGAACCTATGCATTTCATATTTGCCGGCATTAATTCTTCATGCCCATGTTCATCGTCACCAGATAATTAAACTGAAACAGAGTTAGTTTTCTACGTGTCTAAGCTATATGCATGGTTATTTTCATTAATCAGTGCTGATACGTCATTGACAGTTATTGCATGTTGCAAATGGCTGACTGGAGTGGCTGTGTGGAGAATGTGTTCTTGAGTGAAGCAACATAAATGTTGGAGTTTAGTTATTGTTTCGTCAGCCTGTTTAGTTTCTTCTCCGATAAAGCATCATAACGATTTTAAAATGAAAGGTACATTACACGAACAATCTTTCTTAAAGTTTTATTGACATACTGATGGATAATGAATGCATGTTATACATATATCTTATTATAATATTTAAGCCATCAAATACACATGTATACGGTTGTACACAATAATGTTCCCACTGTAAGCTTCTAGAAAAAAAATGAAATGAATTATGGTAAAAAGGAAGAGCAAAATGGATAAAAAACACAGAAATATTATTTACACACAGATATATTTTTGATGCAACATATGAATACATATGGAAAATGTTAATGTTTCTGGGAAACAAACATGTGAGCATGTATATACAGGCACGCTAATTTACCAAAACATGCACGTTCGCACACATACACATATTACTACTACTATCAATACTAATATATTTAAATAACTCGACCGACAAGATTCATTTAAATCTCCATATAAAATAATAATTTCAGAAATATTGAAATTGAGTTAATTTCAATATTTCTGAAATTATTATTTTATATGGAGATTTAAATGAATCTTGTCGGTCGAGTTATTTAAATATATTAGTATTGATAGTAGTAGTAATATGTGTATGTGTGCGAACTTGCATGTTAACTCAATTTCAATCTACCAAAATGTAAAGCCGACGAAATAAAGATTTCATAAAAATACTGTTGCAAAATAAATGTTTCCTTGTTTATGCCTCAGTATTATAGAAATAACACATACTTTCATCTGCAAAAAAAACCAAACAAAACAATTTGATTAAGAAACAATATCTAGTCAGTATATCGAAGTTAATTCTAAACTGGAGTCACCATCACGTTGTATAAAAAGTAATGGTATGCCTTATTCCACCAGTCTTTTCATTTTGGAATGTTGTTAATCATTTTACTTTTATTTTTCCAGGTACCGTCGGTTTAAATTTCAAGGAATTTTCTGTCTGTTACATTTATCGCAAATTCTGTCCAAAAGTACAGCTATCAAAAACTTGGTATATATATATATATATATATATATATATATATATATATATATATATATATATATATATATATATATTTGATTTGCATATTTTGGTTGTTAGTTTGTTCATATTTTTCATAATATTATATGCTATGGATAATTATTATTTGGACTTGGCCTTTTCCAAAATTACGTTCTAACTAATGAACTAATAAAATTCTAATTAATAATAAATCAGAACTAAATCGACAGGAAATATCAAATTATCTTTCTCATCATCTATATGTAGGTGACGTCGGCACTCGCAATGTACAAATATTAAAGAAAGTACTTATTTTAGTGGCTATACTTTATCACACTGACCGCATATAAATTGATGTGAAATATTTGATACCCTATAAAACAGGGAACATGCAATATGCTGGTCAAACACTTCAAACAATTCCAAAGGAATGAATATTCATCACCTTCATATACAACACTGTATGGGTCCATGGTTCTCATCTACTTTTTCAACAGGTTTTAATGCAATTAATACATTTTAAGTGCTTTTTCTTTAATGCTAATCGTAATTTTCATGGAGAGATAAATAGGCCGACTAAACAAACTACTGGATTTATAATTTAAAGAGGTTGCATACATACATGCATACATACATATACATACATACAATGATACATAGATTTTTAGATAATGGAGATATTTGCAAATCACTTTAAAAAATGTATAATAAGACACTAATATTTATTGAAAAGTAATATATGCCGGTAGCAGTAATAGGACTTTTATAATATAGTAACTTTATTTATTTCGTTTGATGTTCTATTTACCTTTTATAAATATATTTTGTCCTTTAGCAACGAGTTATTAGATTTCAAGAAAACTAGTCCCTATTTAAGTTTGGCAAGTTGACAGGTAAATATCGTCGGTGGATAATCATATTTAAAGGTGGGATATATGAATGTATTCTTGAAATTAGTACAATTTAAGCTCTGTTTTTTTAAATCCAAAACAAAAATCTAAACTTGCCATATTAAACGAATCTTTCTGAATTTACTTTTCATTCCCTGCGTTTTAACGTCTCTACTGATCGTACAAATTTAATTAGGTTTTTAGATCTAGTAGTATGTCTCTTTATTTTCGACTGTTTATTGCTCTGTATTTATATACAGCTAGACCACTATATTAAACTAAGTTCCAGTCGGCACACATGACAGCATTTGTGTACTCCTTCATAACAATATACATTTATAAGTGGTTGTTAGAGGACCCGAACTTACTGCTTTGTTCAAATGATTAAAACTGTAGTCATTTTCGAAAACTATTTAAATATGCAAGTTTTAATAAACACAGAAAAGACACATATACATAGGGACTCAAGTTAATAATTGAGCTTTACATGATAAATTGCAGCATTTTACTTCATTGTGTTAGCAAGGTTGACACCTTTTCTAAATATTTTCCTCTTTCAGCAAAAAGTTACACACCGTATGACACATCCTATCTTTATGTTTAATAGAAGAAATGTTGTTACATTTCACAATCGGAGTCCCTTTAGATAGTATATTCCTTAATTAATATGAACTTTGTACGTCCAACCTGCAGCAGTTCGCATTTAGTTTTGAATTGTGCTAAAACAAAGACTTTAATTAATGGTGTAGCACCAAAGTTGTTGTTCAAAACTGCCTTACACGTCGAAAAGAATGTGTGAACTTTCTGATATTGTGTTGCATGTTTCTGAGTGTTTTTAGTGTACGGGAAAGAAAATATTCACAAAGTATCAATGTTCCAATTACTGTGAAATATTCCTGAATTATTGGAGACATGACGTTGGAATCTCTAAAATCATCCATACATGCAATCAGGAGGAAAATTTTTCCATAGATGTGTAGCTTCTTGAACCATGCTATAGTGTACATCTGGTTTTACCTACATAGCCGAGACCCTCAAGGAAATGTGTCATATGCTAGGTCTTGAGGTCTTTGACAGGAAACAGGTTGTTATTAAGCGGTACAGTAAACTTACTTTACTTTTTCTTTAATGTCCTTCAAGTTTCTGGTATTCGTATTAGTTTTTTAAATGATATAATTGACATTCATAGTTAACATATTTATATGAGTCAATAGGATGGGCAGTTGAAAGAGAATTCCAGCTGGATATAATGTATTATGAAAAATGAAGCTGGATAACGATCGTTATGGTTTCCATTAAAAGCTCTTGCCATAATGTTTGCTTTCAAATTCGTGTTGTGAATATTTGTATAGCGAATTTTGAGATGAAAAAGATTTTAATCGAGTTTTACACTAATCAGGTACATGGTGTATTTCCTTTCCGCATCTTTACGAAACTCGGATCTTTAGGTGTACTTTTAGATCGATAATGACTATGTATCTTTTATGAATTGTTGAAGACAAGACTTTGGCATCGGTAACATCATCCATGCGAGCATTCAGGAGGAAAATGGTTCCATAAATTTGTAGCTGCTTGAACCATGCGATAATGTACATCTGCTTTGACCTACATAGCCTAAACCCTCAAGGAAAAGTGTCATTGGGTAGGTTTTGAGATAGAACCTTCCAACGTTCGACTTTAGTTTTAATATTTCTTGTATATGACGGAATCCCTTTATATCGTATCTTTCCTATTTAATATGAAATTTGTACTGTCAAATATTTATGAATATTTTAAGACAATATTTTGGAGTGTGCTACATCATGGATGCACGCAATAAGGAGCAAAATGGTTCTATGTATATAGAAAGATGTGTGTGTTTTTGGAGTTAAAATTATATAGCAGAGAGGATAAGTGCTTTATTATACCAACACAATGTTTTATGAACACAAATAAATATCATTATTTTCCACAACAGAGAAATGTTTTTTTTCTTCTACTAAGTAATTCTGATCTGCATGTTGTTTTGTCGTATTAATACTAATTAATTTATTTTTACGACTCATTCTTTTGTAGAATCAATGGATAACAATCTCCTATTTTGTGATTATTTGTATTGCTATGTATTGACTTATATATGTCTTGGTTTGTGTCTTATGAGAATTAATATATAATCTAACATATGCCCTGGTTCAACTGTTATTAGCGTATGTCTAACGCCCAGCGATATCCATTTTCTTGAAAGACACTTAATTAAGAAAGGTCTCATAATTTAACCCACTCTCTTTCATAATATAGCCCCACGTCACTAAGCTTTCTTGTTATCCATATGTAGTTAGAACTGCATTAATTTCGTGTCACTTTGCGAATTTATGTATGTGGTGCAATGTCTATATATTTCTATTTTTATGGTCGGCATATACTCTGATTGCTAGAAATATTAGCATAATAACTTTCTATAGTAGAAGGATGGATTGCACTAGCAATCTAATTACTCTTCAATATATAGTTCTCAAATTCTTGGTAGCAGGAATCAAACAGAACAGCTATTTTAAAGTACATACTAAATAGAAAATCTCAAACGGGTAATGATTATATATTGAATTGAGGAAACGAGTTGAATAATGTCCTAACAGAATGATCAATGCGATATGAGGTCACATTGTCTGATGCTGTACTAAGTAATCCTAGAAAAATTCTTTCTGAGTCCGATTTGTATCACATAATTTCTGCGTAAATATGATGTGGTTGGTCAAAGTCCTGTCGGTTGGGAGACCAGTTTATGTCCATATTTTTCTGTGAATAGAGGTGAGTGAATTTACTTCTGTAAGTCAACATTTAAACCCCGGTTGTATATATGGTTGAATATAATTTTATTTCTAGAGATATACCGCCATCCTCCCCCAGGTCGCCACTAGCTATCAAAAGAGCAATACCCCCTAGTTTTACTTCTTGTTTTTGTTCTTGTCTTGGAGTTTCGAATCCATTTTTCTTACGATGATATTGTTATACAGGACATAGCAAACCCACGTTGGGGTCAATTGTCCATATTCAGACAGGTGAAATAAATTTATCAATTTCATTTCTTACAACGACATGAAAAATGACAGCGAAATTTTTATTGAAAAAGAAACATTTCCAAAAGCGGGGTAAATCATGTTTTCGCACGATCGGAGCCAATCAGTAAAATGAAAACTACACGATAATTTCATGGGCGTTTTTACCAATCGAATTCATATAAAGTGATATGTAACAGGCTGTCATGTTCTAAATATGAAGCTGCACATACTATTGGAAAACTATACCGACTATGTGATAAATATGGAGTATGAGTACTGATGATGGTTAAAAAATGAGGTAAACAATTAATATAGCTTTAATAATAACATTTCAATGAAACCTTTTCCTTTTTCATAAATGTTTTCAAGAGCGAGATTAACCATCTATAAAAGATTGTAACCATAGTTGTTCCATAAACCGGTAATGTTATACTTAGGTTGGGGCTATAATCGGTAAATGTTCATTCGGTATAGTGAGCCATAATCCGCCAATATTACTTTCACACAGTGGATTATAAGCTGCTATACTAAATTCACATTGCCAATTAAAGATCGCTCATGTTAAATTCCTATATGTAGCTACATTGCCATCCGTAATGGCAAATTGTCCACATGGTCTATAACGACACATTTACATGGTCAAACATACCTTACTTTTGGACATAATGTTATGTCGTTTGCGTGTCCATACCGTACCATTTCAGGTGTGATGCTAATGTGCATAATGTGCACGGAGACAGATCGTTTAATTCCCATAGATAGCAAAAATGTCACAAGATGTTAACTTGCAGATAATTCTCATAAGTTTTCATACCGTCATTATTGTTTTCGTAACGGTAAATGCCATAGGCTATCATGTCATTTCCCAAAAGACATTCACTACCGTATAAATTACATTTGAAACAAGTAGCTCGCACTGCAAATCTCATATGATTGTTGACATCCTTATAGAACCAACTTTAAGACAAAGGTATGTATTAATTAATGCAGTTGTTTTTGTTTTTCAGCTCAGGATGGGCAATACGTGGTGGCCCGTATAGCTGGAAGAGGAATACTCCTGGAAAATTCCCATAAAAACCAACGACAATTAGGAAGCTAATGACAAGCTATATGATATACCACATTGGCTGCGCCGGAGACTTTAAACCACGGGGACAGAAATGAGATAGCAAAGACTCTTAGCTCAGATATTATTGAATAACGTTTATTTGCATTAAAAGCTTTCGGTATTCGTATGTACTAATTGGAATGTTAAATAAATATGTATTTATCAACTGGTTATATCCAACATCATTAGTAACACCACAAACACCAACATAAAAGCAGCAATATTAACGTGGGCCATTAGGGCAAAAATATTTAATATTACTTCAAACCTTTTGGAGAAAAAAAGTTATTTTTTCCTATTTGCAAAAACTGATAAAACATATTTCTTTGGTCTCAAGAATTAGTGTTATCTTATATATTTGTTAAAAGTATTATTTTCAAAACACATACAAGGTCATTGAGCTGCAGATACGTGATCAGTGATGAAAGGTCTAAAACAAAAATAAGAAAGAATGTTTAATATCCCGTATGATTCCAAACCTCACGTGCTGCACATATTTATATAGTTTGTCTAACGTTTCAATATTAGTGGTCTATATTTTAAGAAACTCCATGATATACATTTTTTTGGAGGCAAATGATATGTGGGTAAATGAACTAGAATCCAATCGTTCTAATGTAAGACTCACCGAAGCAGTAGGCGCTATTATAAGATCTGGTTGGTCCTAATTTGTAGATCATATGTGTGCCACAGTTGCGTACTTCTATTGGTATTTTGGTAGAACAGAAGGCATTGAATGAAAAAATGCACGCAGTTCGTACCACAACACCATCGGTTTCATCGGGTACTGCGCCTACATATATAAAAGTAAAATTACTGTTATAGAATCAGAATCTCCATTGGGTATTATAAACTGTGATTGCGTACACGCATTGTACATGTAAACATTTGTTCTATTGCCTACAGACGTCTGCATTGTTCAGATGGTGTAGTTTTATGCTATCGACTGTACACATCATGCTATATATAAAGATCATGACTAAAATGTATTGTTTGTTTCTTTGCTTTTGTGTGGGAATCGTCAACCTTATTAACATCAATTGATAAATAAATAGTATTGCTAATGAAAAATGTAAATAGGAAATACTTTAAAATTACATTTTGCAATATACTATTGTTTTTGAACATCTGCCACGTCGTTCTAAAATATACCTTAGCTTAAAATGTCTGCTGGTCCAAAATAAAGTAATTGTGTTAAATGTACATGTATAAGAACTGTTAACCATTCCATGCAATGAAATATAGCAATTTTCGATAGGAACAACACATGGAATTTTGAAATAACCAAGATGAAAATGTTTGTAAATTACAGAAGAGACCTTCTGTTGAAAACAACGATATTGTCTGAAGATGACATTGTTATAGCTCTTAAATGACGCACTTGAGGTATGGCATTTGTGCAGAGCATATATCAATTCAATCGTTATTAGATAAATAACATGTATATATATATATATATATATATATATATATATATATATATATATATATATATATATATATATCAGTTACAATACAGCGAAAGAATATCCTACCTCTAACAATCAATGCCTTACAAAATCGTCATATCACAGCGCAGGCAAGTAAGACGAGTCTACTGCTAACAAATAATGCAAATTACCATAGCGCAGGCATGCAGTAGCGTCCTTTCTCCTGGTCCAATCACTCTCATATAGTCATTCAAGCGACGCGAAAACTAGGATTCATTTGAGGAAGCTAATATGTGAACAATTCTTAAGTCCTCAATATGTGTAAGTATTGAATGATGACACTTCTATTTGTTTATACTTACGTTTCAAACATGAACAATACTTTTATGTCAAATTTATGTGCTTAGTATAGTAACCCAATGTCACAAAATCTGTTTTGATTTGCATAAATTATCTGGATGCATTTACGTCAGCTATGAACTGTCAAATATGGAATTAATGTTATGATCATATGCCCTGTGCTCAAAGATCATACAATGTGTACAAACTACATACAGATGATAAATTGAAACTAGTTGTAGATGATTGGATACATTTAGGACAGCTAATATTGTCTCTAAGTTTGTTTGTAGTAGTGGGAGGCTAGTGGGATGAAAACATATACTGCTATTCCTAACGGGTAATCATGTATCAACGTCTGTTTGTTCATTTGTTTCCTTGTGCATACCTTTTATTAAAAAAGACCGACTGTTAACTTCGAACATTAAATTCATTTCCATTAGACGTGGTAGAATAATGAATAATTATTTATGTTTGTTAAAATGACGGGGTGATCCAATGGTAAAGTTTCCAATTAAATTAGTACAGCTGTCATGGTACAAAATACTAATTATTATTTAACCTTTTAACATTACGTTGGGAAACAGAGATTAATCTAATGATACAGATTCGTATGCAATACACGACAGTTTATATCTCTTTGGCGATGACTAATAGTAGGTAGTATCTCTACGATCTATGCTTCGATAAAATGAACATTGTTGACAGGATTATTTTGCCTACGAATACAGAGGAAGGTTTCCGTTTATTATTTGATACAAGAAACATAATTGTAAACAGAAAACTGATCATCCATCCAAAGAGGGTAATATGTGCCACACATTGTAACCACTGGACTCTTATGGTCATTCGGAATATTCATCTTCCTAACATTATACCATTTGTAAACCAGTCTATCATCGGTCAAGTACATTTCATTCGCAGCTTTCGTATAGCTCCGCGCCCGGTGCTCCAAGTGAGGAAGAGTTTTGTAAACAGCATTACAGTTCTGACCTTTGATGGGAAAAAGTATATCATTTAAATATGAGTATCAATTAAAGATCATACGAAGCTAAATATACATTTGAAATTTGGTAAATGTTTCGTTATTAATTAGTACTTAGATTTTGACCGTTTTTCTATTAATACATACCCTTATAGTAAGCAGTTTGTGCATTTGATTCTTTACATATGTATATATAATCGTATGGTATAAAAATGGCTAGAGTTATGCACTGATTTTGTAACGTATGTAAATCAGAAGAAAGAAAACATTATATATTGTCCGATTCAGCTTATACTATTATTTTCAGCATGATGAAATGTACAACAGTATTTAATTCAGATTTATTTTTTTTGTATACAAATTTCTTTTGCTTTGATTGATTCACATATTTGTTGCATACCATAGGCCACTTGAAGGTGTTGCAATATCACAATAGCCAATATTGTCTTCATTTATGATGATATTTACTTTCCTCTTTGTTCTGAAAGTAAAAAGTATATTCGCACGCACGCACACTATACCAAAGTATATACCCCTAGGACACACAGAAATAAAACACACACAGAGGATACATGATTTGATCGTATGATCTTGGTTGGGAATTTATCTATAAATAAATAAATAAGTAAAATAAAGTCCGAAAAACTTCATGCTCACTTTTTGATGGGATAGAAACAGTTTACTCATCGATAAATAGATAACCATGATTCTTTAATCTTTATAATTCCAGTTTACTTTCTTTCTTTCATCATATCAGAGGATTTTATTAACAAAGCAATAGTTTTAGCTAGATAGAAGTTTTCTTACACTAGGCTCTTCAAGACACAGAGTTCAAAGCCCCCATCTTCGTTAGCTAAGACTGATAAATTTGTATGTAGTCATGTAGATAAAGTGACCAAGCGGGTCATGTCACTTTGTCAAACAGAACATTTCTTGATCATTGTTTTCTTTAATTTAAAAGAATGGTTGTTGCTCTTTAAACCAGGATATTCATATTCTTAACATGACGCTTGCGTATGTCATGTGTTCTTAATGTCTTCCTTGTTTCTGCTTTCTGCGCATTTTGATCTATCAAAAGCAAACTCGTATCCTGTTTGTGAGATCCCTTGTTCGTCACATGACACTGACCTTTAATAACAGCTGCTGTAACCTGCTACTGAAGCAAAGGAGAATGATTTCTGAATGTTGGATTGTAAGTCCTGTCAAATGCCTTCTTCGGCAAAAGAGCTTATTACTGGAGTGCATAAAGGTATGTGCAATTACATTGTCGTAACTTCTAATTGGCGATTTTAATCTGGGATTTGTACATTTGGTCGCAAATCACATGAGTGGATTGGTTGTGTTTGGTGTTGTTATCATTATGGTGCAAGGTGCTGATATAGATAAAACTTCACATAAAATGACTTGCAAACAGGGAACCAAAAAGCAGTTATTAGAAACGTTTAATATGTTTTAAAAAATCCAGATCAGTGCCACGTGACCGTTTACATCCAATAAAAGTTTGGACAATTTTGAATTATTGTACTGCAAATGAAACATTATATATTGCTATAGCTTTCTTTATAATCACTTCTTACTGTTTCCGGTATGATAAGCTGCATATTTATTTGTGAGGACTACAGTAACTTTTCTAGTTGAAACTTTATTAAATTTGTTCATGGAAACAGCCAATGACAGTAAAGCCTGAAAAAATTATATGGGTATCTAAACATAAAGAATTGGTAAATATGACAGAAATGTGGAGGTGAACATAGATAATATATTGAGATAGTTTTAGTGCGTCGATATGCTATGTGTATATTTGGAAATGTAAGATGCATGCGGTGAGTCACTATGGGATAAACGTTGGATCAACGGGAGTGAATGGAACATTAGTATGGTTGATCACTATTTAAGCCCTCCGAAATTTACATCACTATGGTGATCGTATAATAGTGTCTCTTGGTTTTAAATATTCGACTGCTAAGTTTTGAATATATGTTGACAATCCACGAACAGATCTGATAATTGACTACAAGAAAAACATTTTCTCTTCATGTGATATTACAAAAATATATAATTTAATTGGATATATTCAATGAGAAGACGACGGTGACCTTCTTCACTTACGTCAAACTCACTTACAAATTTTCGACGACATCCTAGGTGGAGATGAGGAAGGAAACACGCTTTTTATTTATACTATAATTGATTCACAACGCACATGCACTTTAAGTCACATACGATTTATGCCAATCAAGCCAAATGAATCCTACCATTAATCTCAATGAACAGTATCTGGTGAAGTTCATAAATCGTAAAGACAAATATAAATGTTCACCAAGGAATTATAATCTCCGTGGCAAAATCTTGTTATGATTATGCCACTTTTATAAAGCATGCTTATATTTGTGTATCGATCTAAGACCTAAGACACGTATTATTTGTAATTGGTTACCGACTTGATTAGCAATTAAGGTCTGGATGTTGTCCAGTGATTGCTTCTCGTAATAGTCACTAACATGGGTCTTAAAGTGTCAAAACTTCAGCCGGTCACTCACATAATTCAAACGGATCACTACCAATAGCCAGGTGTCAAGAGAACCTTCAAATCGTGTCTAATTAAATTGATTCGTACACTATGTCATTAGTCGAAAATAAGCTTTTAAAGGCTAGTTAACAATTATATATCTTGATTAGCTTCCGGAAATGAGTTAAACAAGATATTAAATCTCTGATTAATGTTCCTCCGTATGAAATATATATTTCATGTCATTACCAATATGCTTCTGTAGATCTTCAAGTTATGTAATTTTGTTAGGACATACCCTGATTAATAGCTGTAACTTATTATCTAGTTGTTCTATTAATGTTTGTACATATTTCAAATTCCTTTCTTCCAAACGCTTAATTATTTGGCACAATCACGATCAGTTTTAGAAATATATTATTAGCTTCTTGAGATAACATGAATTTAGCAATACAGTTGTTCTCATTTAACTTTTAGCCATCGAAATAGTTAAAAATTTTATAATACTTTTCTGTTTCCTTTCTTGTAGCAACTTTCTTAGCTTTCTCTGAAAACTTATGACTAAAACCAATTGCGCTCTTAAAAGTCGGAGTGTCCATTAGCTAATACAAAAAAAATATAATTCGTAGTCACACCTCAACCACTACCCCTGAGATTCAAAATATACATACATACATACATACATACATACATACGTACGTACCTACATACACACATACACACACACACATACATACATACATACATACATACATACATACATACATACATACATACATACATAGGGGACCCGAGTGGCCGAGTGGTCTAAAGCGCTCACCGTTCCGGATCACTGCCATCTCACCTCTGCCTGCGTGGGTTCGAGTCCAAGGCTCGGCTAGCGTGGGTACGTGGGAAAGCCTGCCAGTAGCTTCTCGTGGGTCGGTGGTTCTTCCCTGGGTTTTCCATGGTTCTTCCTCCACCAGTTATACTGGCCGCCATGTATAGCCTATCTTGTGCTGAAAAATGGCTTTAAACCCGAGAACAACAGCATACATACATACATACATACGTACATACATACATACATACCCTAAGACTCAAATTGCGGTTTTAGCTAAAGCATTATTCAATTGTTTTTCGAATACCTAGCTCAGAATCTAAGAGTAATTTAAAGGTTTCTAGTAAGTGTGAATAACGACGAATCCAAATCCTCAAGTAATTATACCCAGATGAGGTCAAAATTTTCAAGTAAATTTATCATATATTTAGCCTTTGCTTAATTACGATAAGCTCATGAACGTTGGCCGTGGTGTTCAAATCATAACTTTATTATTTAGTTCATAAAGCTGACAAAAATAGTTGAATAAATCATGGAGCTAATAATCACATCTATTTATGGGTATTAATGATGAGATTCGATAGCAAACATATACAACTGAGAAGTTGCAAATCAACAGTTCAGATAGTAGATTCAAATGTGCTAGCCAAACTAGGTTGTTGATGTCTTCAGTAAATAATATCTAATTGTACTCATCAGTCTGCAGTGTGTTGTACTTGAGAGAACTATTATCGGGCCAAAACAGACATAATTTAATATTTAGATATGCAGAACAAATAGTTAATTGATATATAAATTTGTAGTTTTATTGTAAAATTAGTACAAACGTGACACCAGTGACAAAGCAAAGTTACCAACACGTCGAGTATTATCTACTTATTCATTATGTACGCTAACCTGTTATAGTGGGCACGGTCCTATTTTTATTTAAATATGGAACGGAAGTAACCGTTTCACCTGGTTAAAAGATACAAAACTAGGGTGATGTTACATGACGTCTTGCTCCATAAGATGAATTGCATATGCTTGTCTTAACTGTTTAATTAGCAAACGTAAAATGATAGCTGAAGGCTATGTTAAATACAACCAGTGACGTAGAGTTAGTACCAATGATTAAGGGCCCACAACCACTATACAAATATGGGAGCAACCAGTAAATTATATATCTCTCAATTTGACAGAACAGCGCTGCTTAGTCTCTGCCAGTCTGTTGCAAGTATGCCATCAAATTGGTGTCAATGATATGAGGTTGAACTCGTGGATTTTTAAAAGTTATGGAATCTTTCAGTGACTAATAATAAATAACGAGTAGTCCGCAATAACATTCGAAAATCCTAGCCGTTAATTTTGCCGATGTTACCACAAGATGGTGATACTGAAGTGCAAAATTAATCGAATCGAAGCTGCAAGACTGGAAGTTTGAAAAAAGGACATAACTTATTTCATAATATATACAATTAAAAATGAATACATACAATTAATTATTCAATCTAATGACAAAACATGTAAGAGAGTATTTTGTGGCAGCCTCATCAAGGACAGTACAGAATGTTTGTAATGAGAGGTCACCAGAAAACGTAGGTCGATCAAAGAAAATATTTTGCATCTAAAATGTTAAGGAACAAGTTGGGAAAGAAATATCTAATACTTCTCCACAGAGGCAGGTTGAAATAGGGTTTGTAGAAAGCTTTAATCAAAAGTTTTAGAACGAATAAATCTTGTACTGTAAATATATAACCTAACGGTAGAGATGAGTGAAATAAATTATATCCCAGATCGGCAGACATGTTGTCAGTTAGTTATAGGAACCCTATGAAAAGGTCTTGCTGGTTATTTGTCAACTAATTACAACAAACGTCTAAATAAACAAAGGATGAGAAAGGTATATATATATATATATATATATATATATATATCTGAAGTTCACAAAAAACAGCCCATTTCAGGGCTAACCAAAGCTCTAGAAAAGAGATACTATTCAATTTGCCAGTTGGTGTGAGTGTGGAGTAGTGTGATTATATACACTTACTCATTTCCTGGTGTGATTGTGTGTGTGTGTATGTGTGTGTTTGTGTTTGTAAGCGCTCACGTACGTATGTGTGGATGGTAGATTATTGCGTTTTGTAAGCGCTCACGTACGTTTGTTTAGATAGTAGAGAGCATGGCTTTTTAACCTTCCCGAGTGTGGATAGTATACTATGGTTATTTCTTTTCATCTTCGCGTGTATAGATAGTAGATTTATGTTTGTTTAGACTTCTTCCCGTGTGTGGATAGTAGATTTTGGGTTTAATATTGCTTCTTCGCGTGTGTGGATAGTAGATTTTGGGTTTGACTTTGCTTATTCGCATGTGTGGAATTTTGGTTTCTTCGCGTGTGTGGCTAGTATATTTTGGGTTTAATTTGGTTTCTTCCTGTGTGTGAATAGTATATTTTGGTTATTTGTTTGGCTTCTCCTCGTGTACAGGTAGTAGATTAGTGGTTATCATTTGCTTCTCCACGTGAGTGGATAGTAGATTTTGGGGTTTGGTTTTTCTTATCCGCCTTTGTGGATAGTATATTATGGTTATGTTTTTGCTTCTTCGCGTGTGTGGATAGTAGATTTTTGGGTTTGTTTTTGCTTCTCCGCGTGTGTGAATAGTAAATTATGGTTATGTTTCTGCTTCTTCGCGTGTGTGGATAGTAGACTATGGTTATGATTTTGCTTCTTCGTTTGTGTGGATAGCATAATTTGGGTGTGATTTTATTTCTTCGCGTGTGTAGATAGTAGATTTTGGGTTAGTTTTTTGTCTCGTTACTTTTGTGTGGATAGTAGATAATAAGAAAAGAGAAAAGTAGGGGATGTTTTCCTTCACATCCGTGTTTTAGAAATAAATGTGAAAGCGTCCGTCATTCGCGCCATTCTACGGAATAAAGGAAACGAAGATGGCAGCAGTATCAGACTTATTTAACAATTTCAAGGAGAGTTGGTATTGGATGATAGAGGCATAGTATGTAGTGGAAAGACTTGAAAGAGAATAGAAGTTTCCAGGCATCTTGGACTTTGCGAACAACCTGAAAATAGCCAGGGAGAACATAGAAGGGATGATAGAAGAAGAGGTAAAGAAGCTGAGAGGTTTCATCCAGCCTGAATATGTAAGAGTCGGAACATTGAAGCAGTCTCTTGAAATTGTTATCAAAGTCATGTGTCCTTTTGGGTGATATCTTCAATTTGACAGAGTGGGCTTTTGTTAAAAGGGGACGGGACCAACTCAATAAAGCCAAAGAAATTATGAAAAAGGTCCTGGAAGAAGAAGTCAAGAGCATTAAAGACACATGGGCAAAAGATAGGAAAGAACAAGATAACAGAAAGAAAAAAGAAGCATTTGAGAGACTGAACAACAACTGGATTAAAGTCTAATAGAAATTTAGAGCGATAAGGTCATCCTGACTGGATTCCAGAGTCGGAACAAAAGAAGAAAGGAATATTGGGAAAATTTAGGAGATGGATGAAGAAATGGAGAATGTAGAAGAAGAAGAAGCAGAAGAAGCCAAAGGTCCTTTTCAGGGCCCCTAATTTGCCTCGAGAAGAAATGACTTTCTTGCCTAACCCCCCCACATTTTTAAAAAAAAATGTTGTATCAGTGTTTGTCTCTTGTCTGTGTTCTCTCTGTTCACTCCGCTCTTTGCTCAGTGCTGTGACGTGACCTTTCCTAGTTGCTACATTGTTACCAATCTCCCCTATCGTGACGTCAGACGCTATACAAACTCCTTGTTCGTAAACATATCCAATATTCCCATGTTCAATTCCCCTTGAGGCTATACAGTCCCATGATTTATTCCCATGTTCAATTCCCCTTGAGGCTATAGAGTCCCAGGGTATACTTAAATGTCTTGAGGCTATATCGTCCCAGTGGGTCTGTAATGCTGATTCCCATTGAGGCTATAAATCTTAAGGCTATATCGTCCGGGGTGGGTGGGTGTCTGTAATGTATTTTCCCATTGAGGCTATATCGTCCCACTTCACTACTGGTATGGCTTTTTGTTCAATGACCCTGGTAATGTCTTTAGAGAATTGATCATATTGGTGTGCGGTGCTCCGCTTCTTCGGTGTTGTACTTCCATTCTTATACCTCATTAAAGTCTTATGGATACCATTGATATGTTAAATCGCTACAGCTGTAATCTAACTGATTTGCTTTTGTGGTAATTTCACAGAACGTAACATGATTTCATCCACCACTGGCCCATTTATGATCATATGCTTGCATTGCTTTCTTGAGTGATATCATACAATGACTTTACAGGTTGTTATATTCTTCGCCCTGTGTTCTTTGTGCTATCTCCAAAGTGATTCCTAACACGATTACTTTTCAAGTACATCAGGACAAGTATTTAAAAAACTCGACAACGTTTGTGTGCCTATTTCATTAAATGAAATTACGCATTCAAGCTAGACAAGGAGTATAACCATTCTATAACATTAGAAATGAGCAATTGATCCGTCAGTGTATTTCGCATATTAGCTACCTACATACATTCTTTTAATATAGTATATGCTTTTAACGGTGGTACTTTCGACGGCTTTTAAAACTGCGAATTTGCCGCTAGGATGTTCAACGTCATCGTAAAAAGCTTTGAGGCAGTTTCCGACAGGGCTATTTCCCGAATAATTTTGGGAACCTAACTGTGTATTAAATACTGACGGTTAAATGTAAAGTTTGACTTTCATGCTTTGTGCGCAACTCAATTTGATCTCTATAAAACCTATTATTGGCACGTCCACCAACAATAATCGTATTTTTTCCGCATTAAACAAGTTTAATTACAGGGTAACTTACCTGAAAGGAAATGCATATTCCTCGTTGAGAACTAAAGACGCACAGCATCTGTATTTGATAGATTGAACTTTCCCTGAAAAAATACATTTAAACGTATCCCTGCATAGTATTTTCTATGCTGAATGCGACAGACGACCGATCTAGCAGTACTACGCTCTCGTATTAGACCACAATAGAGGTTTTCGTTTGTGGAACCTTCCGTATTCCCTGTCGCAGCAGAGTCTGATCTCTCTTTGTTTGACCGCATTGATTCATTATACATCCAAGATCGCTTGATAAAGAGACCCATTAAGAGATAAGAGAAGGAGTTACCTCTATTTAGTCACCAAACTCTCAAACTCAATTTGTATCTAATTACAACCTTTATTTCAATATTTTGACTATATCACTTTTCTTTTTCTTCTCAAGCTGCTCTTTCTCACTGGCAGGTAGACTATATGCATATAGATAAGACTATGGTGAATATATTTACAATTGAAAAGAGAGAACCCCAACCAATAGAACATTTGGCATCGAGTGTTGTACTTCTGAATGTTCAGATTTCAGATGAATCAATCACAATTTCTGTCAATGAACTTACGTGACATATTGCATTGGATATTACATGATACCCATTTTTACCCTGTACCTTTTGCTCTATACGAAAAAACTTACACATTTTCAGGAAAAAATAAATTGTTGATCAAATATGATACTAAGTTCTTTTTCAGTAGCGAGCTTAGGGCACATCAAAATCATAATCATGTTTGAAAACGGTGAATAAACTGGGGTTTGGGTGACTGATTATTGCAGACCGAAATAAGCTGATAATGAAAAATAAACTGCAATTTTCGCAAGGCCACATTGATCAGTTAACAATGAAGACATAAAACAAAATATAAGCAATCTACATCATTACAGGAAAATTCAAAACAACGAAAGCATTCTGTCTAGCGAATGATCCCATTCGACCTTTTCTGTGAGATTTCTACAGCACCCAACTGCAACAGTATCCAAAGCAAAATTCCGCTCAAACATTGTTCCTCTTCGTTTGTGCGTGATTAGTTATGTGGGGTATCCTAACCTCAATGGGACTTGCCATTACAAACAGGGTTCCGGCACTCTAGCCTCAAGGAGAATTTAACATGGGAAAAGGTCGTGGGCGACTCTAGCCCCAAAGGGAATTTAACATGGAAGTATAGCGTCAAGGGAAATTAACATGGGATATTGATATAACACAGACAACAGACAAGAGGCAAACACTGATACAACATGAGAAAAAAAATTCAGGCAGGAAAGTCATTTCTTTTTGAGGCTCATGAGGGGACCTGAATAGGACCTTTAGCTTCTTCTTCTATTTCCACCATTTCTTCAGCCATCTCCTGACCTTTCCCACTATTCCTTTCTTCTTTTCGGACTCAGGCATACAGTCAGGGTGGCCCAATGCTCTAAACTTGTTCTGGATTTTGATCCAGTTATTGTTGAGCCTCTCAAACTCTTTCTTTTTCTTTATTTTTTCTCTTTCTTTTCTCTCCTTTGACCAACTTTCTTTGATCTTCGTCACTTCTTCTGTTAACACCTCTCTCATGAGTTCTTCCGCTTTCTTGAGCTGTACACGTCCCCTTTTGACAAATGGCCAGTCTGACCATTGCTCGATATCTACCAAATAACATCTGACTTCTCTAACCTTATCCATAGCCTCTTTTATCGTCCCCACTCTGACATAGAGGAGATTAATTAATATTCTTAACATCTTCACTATTATTCCCCCAATCATCTCCGTGGCTAATTTCAGTTGGTTTACATAGTCAAGACTGTTTCTTAGCATCCATTCTCTTTCAATTCTTTGAACAGCTAATTCACCATCTACCATACAAAAGAAACTATTTCTTAAATTATTGAATAAAGCCGACACTACCATCTTATTTTCGTTATTCCATAGAATTTCGCGACCGACGGACGCTTGAATTTTTATACCTAAAGCACGGACGTGAAGGAAATCATCCCCTATTTTTCTCCTCTCATATTATCTACTATCTACACAAAGGTGAGGAGACACATAACTAACCAAAATATATGGAAGGAGAAAAACAAACCAAATTTATGCTATCTACACACGCGAAGAAGCTAAAGACATAAACACAAGCCAAATCAAAAACAAACAATCTACTATCCAAACATGCGGAGCAGCCAATTCAAACCCAAATTAAACTATGCACATACGCGAAGAAGCTGAAAGCATAACCACAAGTTACTATCCACACACTTATAGAAGACAAATCAAACCCAAACAATCTACTATCCACACACGTGGAGAAGCCAAATCAAACCCCAAAATATACTATCCACACACGAGAAGAAGAAAATTAAACCCATAATATACTATCCACACACGCGATCAGGCACAATCAAACGCCAATTATACTATCCACACACACGAAGAAGCCAAATCAAACCCAAACTATGCTATCCACACACGTGAAGCAGCAAACTGAAACTCAAATATATTATCCACACAAGCGCAGAAGCAAAAAACACCCCCAAACATGCGATACACACAGAAGGGAAGGTTAATAAACCACACACTCTACTATCCATATAAACGTATGTGAGCGCTTCCAGAACCCATAATCTACTATCCACACAAATGTACATGAGTGCTTACAAGCCCTGACAATCTACTATCCACACAAACGTACATGAGCTCATACAAGCGCGGGCGCGCACACATACACACACACAGCCACATTATTAAAGGAGTGAGTGTTTATAATCGCAATACTCCACACTCATACGATTGGCTAATTGAATAGTGTTTATTTTCTAGAACTTTGGTTAGCCCTGAAAAGGGCTGTTTTTCTGGAACTCCAGATGCACATGGCAAATGGTTGAACCTTCTGGGTCTGGCACCACAGACACAACGACGACTCCAATCATTGTTCCAATTCACTCGAGTGGTTGGAAGAGCAGACGGGGGTTGAGTGGCTTCACTATCCCACTCCTCCGTTTGAGTGATTGTGAACACTTGTTGCTGTTGTTCCCTCTCTCTTACGTGTGTCATTCGAGGATGAATTGATCTCCTTGCCTCCTATGTACGTTGTGGCTGTGACTGTGGTGCAGCTACTGGCTGTTGATGTTCCCTCACCATAGGCTTCACCTCACAACTTTTTCTCATCATGACGTGAGGTAGGATATATCTTCTCTTTTCCTCCTCTTCTTTCTTTTTCCTCTTCTCCTCCTCTTCCTCTATCCTGGCTTCCTTTGCTATTGCCCCATAGCCAGCACGTCCAATAATATCCTTGCCTATTGAAGACGCATCTGGAGCTCCAACGGTTTTGTTAGTCTGCTGCTCATTTTCAGTCTTGTCTCGTTGGCAATGAAAGCCAGTGATCCGTATATATTACCGAAGCACGGACGTGAAGTAAAAAAACATCCCCTAATACCCAAATCTGACATTACCCATATGATCACCAAAAAAGCGCGGACCTAAAAGAAACACTCACTCACTTTTTTATACTGACAAGCAATATTTTAAATCTTTTTGTCAAGTGACGGACACGAAGGACTTAGAGTCACACTTTCTAACCAAGATAAAGAAATCATGTGCGTATTGACGCAATTCTATTTTTTCTAACTGACTAACATATCATAGGCAATAAAATGCTTATTTCTTTTCGAGAGGATGGCGCAGCCCTGAAATTGGCTGTCTTTTGTGTGAACGAAGTGATGGCAATCTTTTAGGATCTAAGATTGTGGTCTCCTCTGATGGCAGATTTTCTCACATGATAGGGTCTGCTTCTTCGGAAAGAGAAGAACTCTTGGGTGTCGACACGGCAGTCGACAAAGCGTCTGTCAGGTTCCTGCTGCTGTTGCTGTTGCTGCTGCTCTATCTGTTGTCTCTGCTGTTTCTGAAGTCTGTACTTCTCCGTCCATTCTTCTTTTTCCTTGTTTATTTCCTCTCTGAAGAGCTCTTCTATCAGGTCTTCAGTGACTTTTAACATTCTGACATTCTCTATCTCTTCAGGTTTCTGTATCAGGCTTTGCCTGACACGATGCAAATTGACAGAGGCTTCGTTCAGCTTGGCTAATCTTAAGCACATCTTCGTAGGAGGATGAGTCGACAATGGATGGTCAGACTGAAGACTACTCCACTTTTATTTTAAAATCGCGGACGTGAAGGAAAACATCCATACACGGTTTCGAGTCGGATCACTAAATTAGTGTGATGTGAGGGATAGAGAGAATTCAAAGAGGATGGTTCATGAAACCCATAGCAAAACAAACGACAAACGCATTTTTTCTTCAAAACACAACATTTGTTATTCAAATAACTCACAACTAACAATTAACATTTTATTTTACAAATTAACCATTCAATCAAAAAACAAACATTTTTTCAACTAACTATCTATTTTGGACAAGGTTGACAACATTGTGTATTAAATTGAGATTTCCACTGTTGGAAGTCATTGGGCCATTGATGTACACTAAGTTTCCTAGTTAAAGAGTAAAGATAACCATAATGACCTATGTAAAGAGGGATAACGGTCTTCTGTGGCTTCTAATAGTCTAAAATGACTTCTCTCAAACTGTTGATTTCTAGGGTGCTATCGAATTCGGCATACATGATGACGTTCACCGTCTGGGGTAGAGGTTCTGTAAACTGAAGTTCCACACGCAGTTGACCAGATTTTATAGGGTGGTATTGTCCCTCGTGGCTGCCTTGGTCTGGAGTGAAATAAGTGAGAAGTGTTTTGCACAACTTAGAAAATGCATACTTCTATTGACTGATTATTTTACCAAACAATGTATGTTTAAACTACTTTACGTTTTGTTGCTACTCACCACCCCACCCCAATATCATTTGATAAGGAAAACCCACGCACAGATACCATTGAAAATACAGAGGCTACCTCATTTATATGGCCGCCTTATATAATACATGTCATCTATTTTGTCTATGGTAGTCACTTACTGATATAGGGCTATCTGTTTAGGAGTTAAAGTGACCATACGTAGCAAAATACATAAGTGAAGTAAATAAATGCTTGTGGTACAATTTTAAATTCCTGTGATAATCAAAATATAAACTAGCTAAAATCATTTCATATATATTGGTAGAAATGATCTATACTAATGGTATACACAACAAATATTTGATACTGTCAAGTTTAACCTGCCCCTTTTCCAATTTAAGTAATACATTTATAATTTGTATTTTTAAAAAGTCAAAATGATGACAAAACGTCTATGAGATCTTCAGAGATTAGATCTGACTATGTTGCAGTTTTCTAAAAAATATTTAGACATGTGAAAATTCATATATCTAATTATTCCTTGTAAAATAATGACTAAGCTTTAATTCTTCTGTTTTCAATATGATGCCTGCCAATATATATCAAAATAATATTATGTATGCACTATCATTATTAACATAAAAACTTAAGAATGCAAGAATGTTTTATTTGCCCAGAGTTTAGAATGACATGAAGGCTTGCAAGAAACCAGAATTTTTATTTCATATTTGATATAACCTTTTGGGTACGAATTTTGATTGCCCTCTCTGATTTCCATGCAGTTTTGGGTGAATACTGTAAATGATTTCTTAAATAACACATTTTCTTGATGTAATGACAGTTTTGAAACTGTTTTAGATTCTTTCAACAACTTTTATGTATTTGTTGAGCATGTTAATTTTATGTACAAAATATATATATCACAAAAGGTGTGAAAAACTTGACAGGTATGTGGGCTACATTACAGAAAACCTCTTTCACTATACATGATATGTGCAACAACTGACTACGAATATGTAACTTGCACTTTGTACTGATAAAATCAAATACTGCATCCATGTATACACATAATTAAAACTTTGGTAGTTACTCTTACAATACAACATGTGCAGTCACTTCTATTTCCAAGTTGTACTTGCAAAGATTGATACCTTACGTAAATACATGTTGTTGAAATGTCCATGGTATCATGATTTTAGCTTTCAAGCTTGTTGTACCACATACAAATGGGGATTCAGTATGCTTAATCTTTGAAACCGATTCCAGGAGATCATAGCAAATGTGGAGCCAGACCGGCTGAGGGAACTTTTCATACAGATGTTACAGTTCCACCCAAGCCCTGTCTTTAATGTTTTGGAGCCAGGATCAAGGCAGTGTAGTGGTTATCACCAATCCCCCGTCACAGGATTGCCAGATTGGTGTGTGTGGAAAATGCAGGGAGATGCCCATAGACCTGGAAAAGATGTGTTGTGAGAGACAGCACTGTATATCACTTTTGCCGGTAATGAATATATAAACGTTTGTAGCAGCAGAGAGACTGAGCCCACCAACCTTAAAGTCAAATAGGACCATCTATCAAAAACCTTTCCGACAGAAGGTCTTATTTCGCAAAATAAACCCTTCCAGCCAGAAACTATGATGACTAAATCCTCTTTTCTGGCCGGAAGGGTTATTTCGACAGCGGCGAATAACTCGCTATCGAAAACAGTTTCTTCACCAGGGTGACGTCGACGAAACACTTTGTGGTGTAGTCCCTCTGCTGCTAATCATTTTAGGATTTCTGTTGTGAATTAAAAATTCACGTAAACAATAATGGCCAACATCGGAGAAGCACATTCTGCTAGACTAGCTCGAGAGCGACTAGAAGCAATCAAAAAATTTATTCCTGTGCGAGATAGTGTCAGAGAAAAATTACAACAACGACAGCAAGTAAAGGAAGGTTTCGCAACGACCACAGGGGAATTATTTAAACCTATCACTGCAGTTACTGGAAAGATTTTAACTGCGATCAAAGGAAGAACTCCTGAAGAGGCTGAAATTGAGGGTGGAAAACCAGAGCAGGGTTTGCTTCAAGCAATAAAACAACTTAGTGAACAACAAGTAGCAGCCGCAGCTGATCCAGGTGCAGTAGGTCCACTTGTAACTGTCAAGGAAACATTTATTAAAAATTTACCGAAGATGGTATCGACGAAATAAGAAATATTCCACTGACTGATGTAGAGGAACTTCGGCAGTTTTCTGTTTGGATCGTCGAAAATTATCGTCGCAGACATGAATTTCAAAAACCAGAATCTGCCAAGGGCATGTCTCAAGCTGAGTGGAGGGATTATGTGTATAAAATAAATCGAGATCTCCCCCGAATACCTCCAAATGATGATACCTATACTTTTATAAAAACAGGAATAATTGGGTATAATAAAGAACTGAGATATCAAGCAAAAAAAATAAAGGAAGAAAAAAAAAATCGCGAAAATGCAAGCGAAGGAAGTGCAAAAGAAAGTTACCGCAGAGAGAGATCAATCACCGCCACCTGAACCACCTAAACGAAAGGGAAGACCTAAAAAAGAGAAACCAGCGCCGTCTTACTCTGATCTTCCGAAGGGGGATGTTCTTGAAGAACTGGGGATGCTTGAACCTAAAACCGGGTCTGGTTTTATTGCTTGTCCTAATAATATCGTCGATGATGTATCTCGGTTAGAAGTGCTCATCGGAGGAAAACGTGCCGGAAATAACTCTCCGGAAATAATTAATGAAGCCGCAGATATCTGTCAACGACTATTTCAGCGTGGTATCATGGATATCGGCATCTACCGTGAACTTGTTAACGAACTCGCAGATGGTTATTACAGCGACTAATAATTTTAGTTAGAGAAAACAACAATTAAATAAAATGATCATACACGATACTCGACCCAGCCCAGTCAGAGTAGTGAATTCACGATTACAGGTCTACAGAGCAACCTACGGAGATGGTCTCGGTGATGTTGTTACGGGTTTGTTTTCAAGGATAGCCCCTAAGGCGTTACCGATTGCGAAACAACTGTCGATGAAAGCGGTTGATGTTGTTAAGGATAAAGCCCCTGGAGCAATTGTTAATCTTGTGGGTAAAGCATTCACGTCAATCAAGGACAGACTGTTACGGTTAGCACGTAGACCAAAAGCGGTTAAACCACCGCCAGTAAAATTGCCGAGCACTGAACTTATGCCCGCGGATGTCAGTAAAGTAATAAATCAATCCGCAAATCAAAAACTTGCGGAGCTAGTAAACCAAATACCCGAACAAATAAATACGAGCCTGATATCAGGAAGTGGTCTTCGTTTTAGACGACGATAATTTTATATAATGTTCAAACGTGTATCTGATCCAGCGTTCGACATGGATGCACCAACGCTTAAAGATGAATCTGTGCGTGATTATCAGTATTATTCTTACGAAGCAACAGCACCCAATCAGCCGAGCCGAATTGAATTACGAGTTCAGGATACAAGCAGATATTTTCTGCCGTCGGAAGCGTTTCTTAAAGTCGAAGGTAGTATTTTAAAACTCGATAACACAAACTATGGAGCAAATGACCAAGTTGGTTTTGTTAACAACGGCATCATGGCGCTGTTCAAAAGTGCTTCATATAGCATTGACGGGAGAGAAATTGAAACAATTCAGGATAACGTCGACGTTGCCACAACAATTATCGGATTGGCAAGATACTCAGATGATTACACCAGATCAGCCGGTCCGACCATGATGTTCGCTAAGGATAATTCTGATTATCCGGATCATAGACCCCATATTTTAAGACGACCAAAAGACCGTGCTGGTCCTCCTGCTCCTGCCGACATAGAAGATTTATCATTTCCCAACCCTAATTACAATCTGGGGTTTTCAGCGCGCAAATCAATGTTATCAGGTGATCCTAAAAGATTTTCATGTGCAATTCCGCTGTCTCACATCTTTGGATTCTGCAGAGGTGTCCGAAAGGTTATTTTTGGAGCCAATCATACTGTTGTACTTGTCAGAAAGGGTGATAGCAATGATGCTATCTGGCACGGGGGGGGGGGGGGGGCGCTGATGTTGACGCAACTAGAGCACTTCATGGTAAAGTAGTATTATCCAAGCTTGCGTTGTGGATGCCAGTGATGTCCCCATCGATCACTGAAGAGCAACGGCTACTCTCCTTCATGGACTCTGGTGGTAAATCATTAATATCGTGGTTGACAACAACAACAGATTCAATTGTGGGTTCGGGAGCCGGGCAATTTACGTGGCATATATCATCACAGCAGGGAGTATCAGCTCCACGACATATTTTCGTTGCATTCCAAGAATATAAGAGATTACACGATCAAACAAGAAATCCTATGGCATTTGACAAACTTCAGGTCAGAGAGGTTTCGTTGCGGGTAAACGGACATCAAGAACCGTCCGAGGATATACGTATAGATTTTAACGACAATAAGGTTGCACGTGCGTATCACCGTCTGCTGACATTTATGGGACGTGATCAAAATATTGATACCGGTCTACAGATATCTCAGTTGGATTTCACAACGCAGTATCCGATTTATTACTTTTCTCTGGAACATATGGATTTAACCAAACAATCTGTCGTTGATATACACTTCAAGGCTGACGTGGGCCATTTCCCACCTGCAGCAGTTGATGCAGCCGGACCTCCAGTCGTACTTGCAGGTCCCGCTGGTTTTAGAGCAATTGCTGTTATACTCTCTGATAAATCAATGTTGCTTGAGGGTGTTGGCGGACGAATGAGAGTCATCGATGCCCCAGTAGAAAACCTGTAGGTGCTCCAAAACCTTTTAGGTTTCCACTTGTAAACAATTAGATCAATATCGTATTAAATAAAATGTTATACAGTTACGTTAATGTGTCACTGTCTCCTGGTCAGGTGAAGAAATTACAATCGAAAAATGCGAGCACATGTGGGACATCAATGACGTTAAAGCACGATCAGCTAGCGGGCGGTCCCAACAAGCTGTCGCTGACTAAAACTCAGCTAAAACATTTCAACAGCGCGAAGCAGGGCACGACTGGAGTTCGAATTGATCTCTCTCCGGCCGCGGTCAAAGATATGGTCAAAAAGACCGGCGGAATACTTCCATTTCTTCCAATAATTGCCGCCGCGTTAGCACCATCAGCAACCGCCGCGGCAAAGGCGGCCGCGTTAGGAGCAGTTGGAACCGCTGCTGGAATGGCACTAAAGAAAGTAACCGGAAAGGGAATTTTACACAAGGAAAGTCTAAAAAAAGACAAACAGGAACACAAAAACCAACAAGACGCCCCCGAAAGACAACTATGCCTCAGCCCAATCGTTTAAAACTTCCAGTGGAACAATACGGAGCGGGTCTAAGACTACCGGGAACTCCGGCGTCATGGTACCCAAAAAGGTTTTGAAAACACTTCCAGCATTGAAGCTTCCAGCTTCTAATTTTGATTTACTTAATGCTGCTAAACAATTACGCATAAAATCCTTCAAAGGTGTATTTATGCGAGATGAATTGCCAGCACGACCGAATAATCCAGAAACAGGAATTATTAATCTTGACAACAAGGAAGGCCCTGGGACTCATTGGGTTGCTTACGCGATCGATCCGCGTGGAATTATCTATTTCGATTCGTACGGGCTAGCACCGCCAGTTGAATTTCTTAGGTACGTCCAAGGATTTTCAATTCCAGTTTGGCAGTCAACGTTACCAACACAAACACTAACCGATCCTCCGATATGTGGTCAAGAGGTTTTGAATGTTCTCGCCGCGATAACAAAACATCCAGCGATTCCTCCTCATAAAGTCGTGCATGAATACACGTTGAAAAATCATCTCCAAATTTAAACACCCCCATAACAGATAATGGTTGATATTTACGGAAGATCAAGCAGAACCAAGGAAGAAAAAAAAGATATCGATTTATCGAAGTATGCGACCAAAGATGAAATTGATGATCTTTTAAATCTAACCGGGATAGACCCAGATGAGGTTGTTATTTTTCAGGACAGGCACAGCAAACTAAGAACCAGTAACATTAAGTGGAATGACATAATTCGCAGGATTATTGGAGCTGTCACGGACAACATCGTTGTATTTACTGACAGCGGCAGAATCAGAGATTCGTCGATATCAATTGCGATGCTGCGAGATGATGCACGAAGAGTCGCAGCGACGCGCGTAGCGAAGACCGGTGATACAATGACAGGTGAACTAAGCATGAACGGCAACAAAATAACCGTTCTAAAAAATCCGGAAGGTCCCGAAGATGCCGCAAACAAACAATACGTAGACACCGTTGACGGTAAACTAGCCACGTTGCGGGCAGAGTATGATGTTCACGTGGGCGCGTTTGCAAGATTTCGCAGAAATTATCAAAAAACCGACGAGACCGTGGATACGTTCTTTGGGGCTCCTTTGGTCGTCGATATGAAGCTTTCTGAAATCAAAACCAACATTGACACGATCAAACAAACACAGCAGGATATCGTATCAGGTATTCCTGAGATCGTTAACAAAACCAGTTTGATTAAAGTCCCCGTTACAGTTACTCCCGGGCATATCACCAACATCGTATACACGGTATCATCGGGATTCGCAACATGGTCCCGACAAAATAATACTATCAAATACACAGCAATGGTCACTGGCGTGTAGAGGTTGTCTGTGTTTTCAGCCGCTAAGTTTGAAATCTTCACAACGTTTCCCCGGAGACATTCCACCGATAAGTATTCCGGGGTTGTAACTATAATACTAAACAGCGGAACCGAAGAAATATTTATACTTGAAGCCGCAGACAAGAAATTAACCGCAACATCCTACTGGTGGTGTTTGGAATTCGTCGCAGAAACGCCTCAATTGGTTATCGCGTAATTGAATAATGAAATCAGCATCAACGACAACACCGATGACAACGTCATCAATGACAGAGTCATTAAGCGCTCAGCAATACCAGTATGATCAGGTACGCGAATGGCAATCAACGTTGAAAAACACCATTGACAGATGCGCAACAAAAATAAAAAAATACAAACGCCGTGTGACCGTGCTGGACATAACAGTGTACTCGGTATCCGCGGTAGTTGCATCCACTGGTGTGCTATTGTCTGCGCTGACACCAGTAACTGCTGCAATCGCTATCCCCATCGCGATTTCGGCCTCAACGACAATTGCGGGAGTCGCCAACATCATCGCCAAAAAAAAATATCCTCGTGTGCGATAACAAAATTACACGAGTATCAGCAACTAGCCAACGCGGCCAACAGCGCCTACTCGAAATTGTCCTCGTTGATATCATCCAGTGTAGACGACAACAACATATCAGATTCTGAATTCACGCTGATGTCCGGTATATATAACGACTATGAGCGGGGGGTAGAAACCGCAAACGGTTTTCATTTGAAAACCAACAATAACAATAACGATGGAAATAATTCAGCGCCAAGCGTTGCTCGACATAGCCGCGAATACAACTCCGACAAGGACCACAATGATATCAGTGTCCTCGACGCAAGCAGAGTTCAGCATTAATTTTCCAACTGCAATTCCGGTCACCGAAATCGCGTTGGCACAATTACGAGTATATCACAGTTGGCACAATATCAGGTCGACATCATTTCACGGACAGTTGCCAAATAACTCATTTGTTTTTTCGTATCAGAATAACGCTGATGGAACCCCAGATTGGAACGTCATTGCGTTACCCACTGGGAGTTATCAGATCGAAGAAATCAACAAAGAAATACAGCGTCAAATAAAACGTATCACCGGAAAAGAAGCAAAAATATCAATCACTGCACACGAGCCAACGCTGTTCACGATCATCGAAATCTCAACGCCGGGTTACGCCGTTGATATCTATAACAGTTCAATCAGAACAGTATTAGGATGGCCTCGAAATCACCACCGGCACCACCGACACCACCCGTTGCACCAGAAAAATCCGATTATATCACTGACGCGAAGTCATATCACGGAATTACACCCGGTTATAGGCCGCGTCTGGATGATATAAAAGGTGCAACGGTGGATAGGTGGATCCCGCCTCTTAGTGACGGCGGCGATATTGTGTTGACTTTTACTCGTGCAACATATTCAACGGGGGTGGGAGGATTAGGATTTCGTGTTTATCTGAGCGAAATTACTGAATTTTTTAAAACTATTAATGTGGAGCACCGCGCGCAACTAGCGCATCTACGGCAACGCTTCCAAGAACACATTTCCGATGTAACAGGTTCACGTGGAGAAATTATTAAGCAAATCGAAATATTAAATCAGATTGCCGCAGATATGGAATATATTAACCAACGAATGATTCAGGTAGTAACCGACAGTAGCTCCATCATTAAACAACAATTTTTGGATAAGTACTCGCTGACCGAAGCTGAACTGCCGAATTTTAAATTACCAGGATATGTTTCCCCGGTCATCTTGCGAAAATTCGTCACTGATATCGTCGATGAATACTTCGATGACATACTTGCACAACACAAACGAATACTACCAGAACCCGTTATCTTAGCACACAATAATTCCACAGCGAGCGATGGCCGGCATATTTCTCCGGGCATCGTAGCAATCACTGATGTCGTCGCGGACACGACAACATCGAATCAAGCCCAGCAAGGGTTTATACTGTATTCGTTTACTCCGACACAACCGCCTGGATTTTTGATTGTGCAAGAGCCAATTAATCCAGTATCGTTGCGGTGTTTGAATCAGACGCTGACAAGGATAAATTTTAAAGTCACTGACCAGCAACATAGACTGTTGGACCTGCGTGGGGAGACTGTTAGTATTAATCTGCTGGTGAAATCCTGAAAAATCTTCGATTTTTTCAAGGATTTTCGTCCTATGGACTTTCAATGGAAATTCGAAGAATTTCAGAAACGATTTCCATCGTAAAAATACAAAGTATTTTTCAAGGAGTTTCAATTAATAATCTCATATCATAATAATGTCCAAAAAGTCTTCGAATTACCAACAGTATGATGATGACGAGGATGTCTCTGACAGTGATTTTGTTGTCAGTGATGAAGATGATGAAACACAAAGTTTTTGTGAATCACAGAGTGATTCTGACAGTGATTTTATTGACAGTGACAACGATGACGATGATAGCACTGTGGGAAACGCTAACGGCATCATCATCAGCGACAGCACTGTCACAATGAATTATATTAAATGAACGCGAAAATAATAGTATGTATCAACACGTGAAATGTTCCATCGTTGACAAGCGTGCGCTTGAAGAATTCATCCGAAAAATATTTACCGGAAATCATTCCCCGGGCGTTGTTAAAATAATCATCGATAAACACGGCAATGATGACTTTTTACTGACAGATTTTCAGCTGAAGCAACTCCGCGAAAACAATATCACGATGATTACTTGTGATGCAGACCAAATCTTCAATGTTGCTCACTCGTGCATTTCACGGGATCATCTCGATAAGATCCTGCAGTGAAAATCCAAAGGATTTTTAAAAATGTCAAAGACATTTCCATCCTGAAATTCGAAGAATTTCAAAAATATTTTACTTTATATATATTTTTGAAAATCGAAGATTTTTCACTGACCATTTTCCCGATTTCATAACGGTATTTTGCTATGAAAACCAACGAAATCGGACAGTTGCATAATTTACACAGTAAAAAAAAATATTACTTTTTTTTACTTTCGATTTCACTTCCTTGATTTTATCAAGGGTACCCGATTTCACTTCCTTGATTTTATCAAGGCATCTAACGAAGTCAAGGTAAGGTATTTTTACTTCCCGTTGACTTCGTCAAGGATGACTTCGTCATCGGTGACAAAGCTATCATTGCTTTCTAAATTCTCTGGATTTTCATCCTTGACGCTGTCAGCGGACATACAATGCTTTAATTTCCGGACCCGATTGTTAATTATCTTTTTAGTTTCGTACTCGGCTGCCAGTGCCAGCCTGATCTTTTCGATTGCACGTGACAGTGGAACAAATTCATTTATCTGTGACTCCACTACGCTGGCTAGCGATTTATACAAATTATTTTGGATCATCTTTATGAATCGATATTGAGCAGGAAGAATATAACGCCCTACGCGTTTAGCTTCGTATAATGATTCAAAATCTGACAGAATAGTTTCAACATTTAGTAATATTTTAAATCCTTGTTTTTCTAATTTTTGAATAGCATCAATCACATTATTGATATTTTCTTGATTCATATTTATATATATTTTTAAATATTTAAAATAAAACAACATCACATCTCCTTTGAGTCTCTAGGGTGTCTTATGACATCCTACCAAACTCAGGAGGGGGCGGAAACACTTACCCCCGATTGAGCCCCTAAACTGCCAAATAACAGTCTAGAAGGCTCAGAGGGTGTGTTTGCGAAACGACGAGACATTCCCCATTTGTGAACCTCCTAGCTTACCATTTGATATGCTAGCAAGGCTCATATGGGGATAACACATAACACATAGGGACGGCACAAACATATAGTATTTACAGTAGAAGCTATTTACAGCAGCAGTTGTATTTACAGCAGTAGAAGCTATTTACAGCAGTTGTATTTTACAATTGTATATATAACTTATCTTAGGACGGTACAAACATATAACTTATCCTAAGACGGCACAAACACATAACTTATCCTAGGACGGTACAAACACAATGCGGGGTTATAATTCTACATCCAACAAGTTGCACACGTACCCCTGAAATCAATCCTGTTTCCGGGTAAAAGGTTACCCCGAAACGGGGCGATAACGGAGTACGTGTGCAACTTCGTTGGGTTTCGAAACCCCAATATAGTATTAGGACGATATTGTATATAAACCGACTGATACTTGAAAGTCCAGAAATAGCTCAGCGTGATTTGTTTAAAACGTATATTCTTAAATATTATCGTGTGGAAACTACAGATGAACCATAAACCCGAACAAGTGTAATAAAATAGCGATATTGTCTGTGAAAAAAAAAGATAAATACACGTTTACCTGATAAAATCCGGAAGATAAAATCATTCTTGCGCTGTCACCTTGATAGCGTCAAGGGGAAAAACAAGGGGGGTTATTTACTTCCTTGTGCAGAAAATCGTCTGCTCGTACCTGTAATACTGCGCTCGATAAATTTACCTATTGCACAAGGGGAGGGGACTAATTGCATGAGATATGCCTAACGGAGTTATCTCCGTTAGGAAAATCATCGTGATAACGAAATATAATTTTCTGATCATTATACTTTTTGCCAACGCGGATTTATATATTTTTTCTGCGACTTTTCGTACTGAGGGTGCACAAATACCGAAATACTTGCCAGCTGAGGTCATTGAGCGAAATATTATTTCTTCTTTTGTATTTAAGTTTATGGATACAACTGCCCTAGACTCTCTCTTCCCCCCAGTATTACCAGCCTTGCAATTTTCGCTCTGCGTCACAGCTGTCAAATTGGATAAATTATTATTAAGTTTATCTCCATCAATATGATCAATTACAAGACATTTTTTGATCTCTCCGCGGAAACACTCGAACACAAACTTGTGATTAAGATAACGTTTCTTTCCAGCAGTGAACATTAAATAACCAGCATTACTAACAACACCAACTGGTTTTTTCAACTTGCTATTTCTAACTATTCCCTGTCGTGATGCTTCATAATTCTTGATTGTGGGATGTGAGACATATTCTTGGCTCATTTATATAATAATATATTTGTCTAATTTATAATTTGTCTGAAAACCTAGTTATATAATCACTCTCGGATTTTAGCGCGTCTCCGTTATTTTTTTTATTGTAATATCGCTTGAGTTCCCGGTATCGTTTCCCCCAACACCCCGCACATAATTGTGTTTTACCCCTGACACCAATGCCACATCGCAGGCAACGAATAGGTCCTGTGCTTCCTCGTTTGATGCTCTGTATATGTTCACCGCAGAATTCCTCCCTACAGGGCTTACCACAGACTGTTACAGATCCAACTTTTAACCATCTGCAGGTGTTCATTGTATATATAATATTTTCTTATTTAAATATTTGTCTTAAATATAACAATGGAGGAGTTTTCTAGGCTAACCGCAGTTGGCGCTGGGAGATTCGATCTTGACAGGCTAAACCCGAATCCACGACGACGGCATCTAACTGATCTGTTCGATATTATCAACGAGGGTAAGAAAGAATTCCGCGACGACGGCGCATCTCATGTATGGTCGACATTTAAAATTATCCGCGACGAGGACATTATCGATGCTACAATGACTGATGCCCGAGCAAAAACAATTATTGATTATATTCATCAACGCGACAAGAAATATTTTTTCAGAATAAAATTTATTGTCAACGTCGACGACGATACGTGGATTATCCGTGACAAACTCGACCCTGTTCTTGCTAACGGAAAGACCGCTCTGTTAAGCAGCAATTGTAAACCAGGAATGCTGACCGGGATTGATATACCATATTACGCTCGAGCGTATCCTGTAACCGCAGTCATTTATGGAATATATCCTGTAAAAAAACCAAAAATTGATAAACTCGCTCCGATGCGATTTGGAAACGCAAGCGTTTCTGGAAATGCTCGCATTTCTGGAAACGCAAGCGTTTCTACGCTGAATTGTGTAGCCGAGCGAGTAATGGAACATTTTAAAAACACAAAACGAGGAAACGGTTTAACCGACCTGCGACGTGAAAAAATAACAGCCTGGGGTGAATCGGTTAAGAATACCGGGGCAACAATGAATGATGTTGCTGCGCTATCAAGTAAATTAAAATACTCAATAACAGTAAAAACACTAACCGGGAAAATATTATACAGTTCGAAGCATTATAAAAAGTCAGGAACACCGATTGAAATTATTGATCATAATTCGCACGCGTGGACTGATGCGGTTACAATATTTCCACGAGACCGTGTTGTCAAGTTTTATCGTGGAAACATATACGAGGTTATTTACGCGCTGAGTAAAACCGACCCTGTGTCGGTGTGGTTATTTAGGAGCTCCGAAGATGGCGACTATGATCAATTTGTGAGACCCAACGGAGAATTATACAGAACAGAATCGTTGCACCAACAAATGAAAAAACTCGCAAAAACGTATATGAGAGATGCTAGCGATGAGCAATTATTGGTTAATTGTTTTACAGTTCCAAGTGTTGCCGCTCACGCCACCAGAGAAAGAAATTCGTGGAGACCAACCCGAAGTCAGTTTCTTTCGGATATACAATTAAGTTGTGTCGAGTATGGTCATGGCGGGTTGTGGAATACCCGGTATGACTACCGGGACATGATTTCCGTGGATATGATTGCCTGCTACCCAGGAAGCTTTCTCGGGAACGGCGAGTGCCGCGAATACTTTGCGCGGTTTGGACACCCCACGAACTCGATGACACGAGTCGCCGTAAACGGCGTTTTACCCGACGCTGACCTGACAGGATTTGCTCGTGTGACTTCGTTTGAATTCGCCACGGGACTTCATCCGTGCTGTTATGTTTGGTTCGGCAGACTCTTCGTCGAAAAGCGCTGGGTACCAATAGTGTTATTGCAATACATGCTTGACAGCGGCATACTGGTATCGTTGACTGTCAGCGAAGCAATCATATGTTATCGACCGCAGACATCAGTTTGGTTACCAACACCAGAACGTGTTACCCTCGAGGAAGTTATCGGAGAGTATGCACGAGAGTGTCCAAATACCCCGTCAGTGAGGCTCCTAAACTTCTCAAGATCAAACTCAAAAACAGTGAAATCACATCGAAAGATCTTGGACGAAGAATAATCGGTAAATTTACTCAGGGTGCAGCATTTGATCATAAAATGCATCACTCGCGGTTGATTATCGATGAAGCTGAATTGGATTTTATAATCGCCGACGCGGTTGCCAGAGACATATTTTGTAATAGGGAGGATGTGTTATTGTCCGACTGGAAAAAGTTGGGCACAATTGTAAGTTATATCGACGGAGAATCGCCTCAATACACACATTTGAGATCTTCAATGCTGGCTTATGTTTCTATAAATTTGTTATCAATGGTAAATCGATTTCCTGGCCATTACCATACTGGTATGGCAGTCAGAGTTGCCAGGGATTCATTTTACATCGACAAGAAATATTCAGAATCACTGACCGATATAATGAAATTCTGCGGCGGAGATGAATGGGGTTCGTGGAGAATAAAAGCCGAGATGTTGCACGAGTATTGTGAATCCGCTGATGTTGCAATCGAGGACGATTATTATAAATCAACAATGCCAGAAATATCTTCCACACCGTCTGTGGATGATCCAATCACCAGACATAAAACTGTTTATTTGAACGGGCCGGGCGGGTCTGGTAAAACAACTCGAGCGATTGAATTATTTCGGAATTCAGATATGATTGTGCTAACACCTACACACAGACTTGCCAGAGAGATGAAACAGCGAGGAGTCAATTCTTGTACTTATCACAGCTTTTTCAAATACAGCGGCGGTACGTGGACGCCAGATCGAATGGGAACAAAATATATCAATGATATAATAATTTGGGATGAGATATGTACGGTGCCGCTGGAAACGTTAAAAACATTTCTTGATTGGCTGCTAACGAAAAATACCGCAGTGATTATGTGCGGCGATCACGGTCAACCACCTCCGTTTGTCGGCGCATCTCCGCATGATTGGCTGAGGAATTTTGTTGATTATCACGAAGAAGTGTCTGATGATTACCGAGCACTTGATGCAACGCTGAAAGAATTTGAAACACTAATCAGGCTACAACCGAATACAATTCAATGTGAAATCATGCGCGAGATGATTCCTGAAACTTCGATGAGTGACTTTTTACGCGTGTGGAAACCAGACGATTTGATAGTGGCAAGTAGAAAGATAGTCAGAGACACACTTCAACAACAGCTATTTCGGTTACAACAAAAAAAGTTTCCAATGCTGCCAACGCCGTTATGTTATAGACCAACTGATACGCGGTTACAAAATATAGATGTTGATATTCCAGGGCGCCTGACTGCGTCAGGGACAGAGAAACAGAATTTAGTATTGAATGATATTGTGCTAGTTGACATCGATGCTGTTGAGGATGCACTAGCGATGAATAAATCCCCGTGGACGCTAGGATACGCAATGACAATTCATTGTTCTCAAGGACTGACTATCTCTGATACAACTGTCTGGATCATTGATGATCGAATCGAATGGTCAAACTTAGTCTACTTGGCGGTGTCCAGAGTCAGAAGAATATCTCAACTGCGAAGAATTGTCTTGGAAAATCCTTCGGATTTTAAATCAAACGCTGATAGCGATGAAAACAACAGCATCACCGATGGTGATGTAATAAGAAAAAAACTCGCCGGTTACAAACAGAGTGACAAAAAAAATCGCGATTTTGATCTTGATGTTGACTTCGTCGTTGCGCTGAAACAACAGCAGAATAATCACTGCGCGAGCTGTAATTGTATAATGCTATGGCAGTATTCGAATAAAAATTCAAGACAATTTACCGTAGACAGAAAAGATAACAGTCGCGGTCATACACGTGATAATGTCATGTTGACCTGTCTTGAATGTAATCGACGTCGGGGTGCCAGCGCTAGTTAAGTCACTTCAGTGATTTTGGCGGCAATTGTGTGTCCTCGGGAATTACCTGAAGTTGCTCACGGGTGAATCCGCGTTGAGGAGCAGTTGAATCCAACCTGTAGATTGCTGGTCTGCCAGTGGATCTTGTCACGGTGGATATGCTATGTGTGGTAACACTCCAGATGGGATCAGTCGCTCTTCGTTTACCACCTTCAAGTTCGCCTGGTTCATATAAATATCTTACAGTAACATTACCCAGTATCGGCTGCGCTGAAGAATCACGTCGTACGGGTATAATTTTTTTCGTGATCGCGATGGAAGGTTTCATGTTGGTTGTTCGAGTTATTTCATTATTTAGCGCAGTTATCACACTTGGTAATCTTGCAACCCATTCGCGCGATCTCGTATCTTGAATGAATTCCTTCGCGTATTGATATCCAAATAACCGCTCAGCAAGTGTTCGATTGAATCGCTCAACAATTGCCTGATCACGGTGAATTTCAGTGTGTCCTCGTCGTATGGTGACGTTATGTTGTTTCATCAACGATGATACCGCACCTTGGAATTCTTTGCCAGGATCAACTTGTAGCAGATGCGGCCATCGTAGACGACCTTGTGGTCCAGGTCCTCGCCGATAAATTCTTTCAAACGCAGAAGCAACCTCAGATGCTGTTTTAATCGTTAACGGTTCCGCATCTTTGTATCTACTGGCAACATCAACTATTGTTAACGCGTACTTGTATGTCCGTCTTCGGATAGTATCATGTGGCAGAAATAATATATCAGCTTGATGAACCTCATTTGGCACACTAACAACGAAATGCTCAAAGTGAATTTGTTTAGGGCGCGGTAGATAAATTTGCCATATTGCCTGTCGGGATAACCAATTTTTGGCAGTAACCGCCGTAACTTTTGCTGCTTCAGCGAGTTTACTAATTGCTGCGTTACCTCTCCAGTATCCGTTTGGGGAATAATAAATCGACTCCATTATATACCAGTACCTAACGCTAATTTACCCTTCACTGCAGTTTTTATCAACCAGGACGCTAACCTTTCTTTGAAAGATTTATCAGGGATGGCATTTAACGCATGAATTAATTTCACGTCCGCGAGATGGCGCTGTTGCAAATCCTTGCTTCGGTAAGCTACATCATGAGCATTGCACGCTGCATCGATAGAGTTTATCGGATACTCACCTGGTTTGGGTTGATCCTGAACATCAAGTCTGATATCAAGTCGGGTTCCTGGACCACAGTAATTATATCCTGGAAGATGTTTTTCTCCTGGGTATTTAGCCCACGGAGCTCCTGGCAGCGCTGTTAACTTGGCTGCGATATCACCTCCGCATTTTTTAAAATAAATCTAAATTTTTTTGTGCCACATCGTTCACACTTGCCTGTAAGCGCTTGTCGATTATTTTTTGTTGTAATTGTTGTCGTATCCGTAGTTGGGGTACGTGCTCGGCATTTCACACAACATAAATCCATATTATTTTATGATATATCTAATGGAAATCACTGACTTTTCCGCAACAAAGCGACGAGAGCCATTCAAGCATAACTCAGTGCTACCAAATTCTGTTCGAATGATTATCATAGGTCCATCTGGGTCGGGTAAAACACAGCTGTTGTTGAATTTGATAATGAAGTGGATGAAGTGGGATAAATTATATTTGATTGCCCCGTCTGTGGACGATCAGCGATGTTATCAAGTGCTAAAAGATTTTAACGAGAGTGCAAAAATAATCATTGGAAAAGCAAGCATTTCTGAAACCGACGAAAACGTAGTTGAATTCATAACTGACATAAATGATGCACCCAGCATTGATGACATCGATGGATCAATTAATAATCTAGTAGTGTACGATGATGTCATGCTGGATAAACAAACAAACCCTGCGAGAATATTTTCCCGTGGGCGTCATAAAAACACTGATGTCATTTATGTGACTCAACGGTATACACAAATTCCAAAAGTGATCAGAGATAATTGTAACGTTCTTGCAGTGTTTAACGGAGTTGACGCACACACGCTGAGAAATATTCATCAGACTTGGTGCAGTGGTGACATGGACATCAATAAATTTAAAAATTTCTTTAGTCATGCTCAACGAAAACCACACGGGTTTGTGACGATAAATTTACATGATCCTCGGACACGATACCGAGTTGGGTTAGATACATTTTTTAACTAAAAATCCTAAAATGATTAGCAGCAGAGGGACTACACCACAAAGTGTTTCGTCGACGTCACCCTGGTGAAGAAACTGTTTTCGATAGCGAGTTATTCGCCGCTGTCGAAATAACCCTTCCGGCCAGAAAAGAGGATTTAGTCATCATAGTTTCTGGCTGGAAGGGTTTATTTTGCGAAATAAGACCTTCTATCGGAAAGGTTTTTGATAGATGGTCCTATTTGACTTTAAGGTTGGTGGGCTCAGTCTCTCTGCTGCTTTTGTTTATAATGCACATTGTTGCTTGATGCATTATTCTTGATATGCTTAAGAGTTTATTTAACTTAGAATGTTTCAGGAATTTTAGCGAGACTTCTTACAAAATGAGACATGCTTGGATTATTTCTTTGCAATCACTGTGAATAAATTTTAAAATCGTAAGTCATCCAAAAACGAATAGAGATGCGTGTATAAGCAAATGATAAGGAGTTTTCTTTTTACAATTGATACTCATCACCTAGATTCTATTCATTACCTGGTTTCAATGTGGGTACCTCACTATGATAAACAAATCTAAGCTGATGATGATAGTAAGATAAGATTCTATCTTCATCGGCAATCAGCCATTTCTATTTGATCCCAATGCAGGTGTCTCTGACTTCTAGAAATGCTCCAAATACACTTAATATCAGTTCTGATTGCGATGGAACACTCAGCGCTCAAAATAAAAAAATCTGCAGTTTTGTATCTGTATTTATTTTACAATGGATATTTCTGGTAAAAGAAAAAATAAACCTTGAATGCATGCATGTTCCTATTATTTTTTTAAAATATATTTTTTACATTTTCAAAATAGCATATTACAAACTGGAATAATTTTTCAGGATTTTCAAGTTCTAATCCTTGATGAGGCTGCACCTGCCTTGGCCAGGATTTACAGACGGGATGGTCTTGCACTTGACGATGAAGTTGACTTGATGAGCGCGAAAAGGCATGCTGCCTGTAGGCAGTTCATACTATGGAAGACTGGAGTCTGGACAGAGACGTGTCATTCCCTTTTGCTGTGTTTGGCGGATATGTGACAAATATCCAGATGCTTTTGGACAATACACTGGTTTCATCCCCTCCAGGCTTGCCTGAAATTGTTTCTAAACACTTCTTACAGGCAAAAATTTATATATAAATGAATACATTTGATTTCATTCTTTGTTTTGTTGTAACTGCACATAATATCCCATCAAACAATAATGCTCCCATTCAGATATTTTTAAACACCAGCCTATTCTGCCAATAAACAATGTGGATAAGGTCATATATAATCAATATAAAAGTTTTCACCACTTGAAGATACATTATACATTGTTTTCAGCTACTGATATTTACATTACTGTATATAAAGTGTAATCTGCCTTAGCAGACACATCCATATATCAGACACCTTTCATATATTACATAGCTAAATTCGGGAGATCTTCTCCTTCATCAAAACTTGAATTGATGGTGCTTCTTGAGGTGCCAGGTTTCTGCTAGTTCTCCTGGGATCATCTTCCTTAAGTTCTCTTCTCCTCCTCATATTCTGCTTGTCCTCAAGTCGACAGATGAGGGCTTTATGAATAATCTCCCTTATGTGGGGATACGTTTTCTTTTCTTTGCAAGGGTAGACGAACCATCTGCCACTTTTATGGTTGTAACAGCGATGATACCTGTTTTAAAGAAAATTTTATTTTCTTAACTTGTGTGACAAGCATCCCCATATGTTAACCTATATTGACTTTTCACCCAATATTTGAGCCTCCTGTCGAATTCCTAAGGAGGATTTGTCGAGGGGTTGTTTTTGCTATCTCCAAAGTACTACTTGAGACAGGCTGCATTTTTACCCATTTCTTCAGAAGGCAACATATTTTCATGAGCAGGTATTAGTAATCATCATGATGACAGCATTGTGCACAAACCTCCTGAGGAAATTCTATGAATCCCATATATATATTTAATAAAGTGGGTCGGTCCTCTGGGAAAGTGATATATATATATATATATATATATATATATATATATATATATATATATATATATATATATATATATATATATATATATATCATTGGATTTAATTATTAAACTTGTATTGTTCAAATCAAAATTTACTTCCACTAGAATGATAACACTGATTACAAGATCTGCACACATGAAAATATTAAGATTCTTTAACAGAAATGTAAAACAATGTGTGCCAGTTGTTACAAAATGACTATACCTAATGCAAAATTTTTATGATTTGTAAATGTGGATAATATTCCATTGCCTTGATGTCCAAGCTGGAATCATAATGTACAATCAATATATAAAATTATTTCTAATATCCTGTATTTAAACAAACTTACACTATATCCCCTTCATTGGTTCTCATTACACCCCTGCCACTATGGATATTGTGATCCAAAGCAGGTAGATCATTCCGAATCCTGTACACAGGAGGGGTGTATGAAAATCTCTTGGCTCAGTACATTATTATATGCTGATGAAGAACTTCTGCAATTATCAAGAAAATGTATCTTTTAATGTGTCACTTGCAATCTCCTAACAATTATTAAGTACTAATTAATGTTGGTAAATTTTGCATATATAATTTTTTTACTGCAGTGTTTATACAGAGTGTCATGGAATTGTTTATATCTGATGTGCATGTATTATACCTGAACTTGCAAACGACTTGAGAAGGACAGTCACTGTACATGTATCATGTACACACATCGTATGAATGCTAACTTATTCAGATATTCAAATGGTAAATATATACGGTAACTTATTCTTAAGTTGAGAATAATAACATTTAAAGCACTCTTAACATATAATTGTTGCAAACCTGAAATTCAAGTAATAGTCCGCACTGTTTAGGAACCATTGGTCCAATAGTACCTGTGCCAAGGTTTTCAGGACTTTGGCATCCTTCATGGGATATAGTCAAGGTTTTGTCCTTTTTTCATTCTCTGACAAAGGTTCATGTAGGCATTTATTAATGCCTTGGCCATGTAAGAAAATACACTCATGTTTTTTGGTGATATGATGAGAAGAACACTCCTCCAGATACTCTGAAAGAATGACACAATCAATATTCAAAGCACCTAAAGCTGGTCTCTTTTGTCATGGTGACTCTAAATTGATAAATTATAATACAGCTGGATTTATATAATCAAGGGAAAGATATGTTCTAGATTTGACTAATGGTTAATGTAGCAGGATTACAGTTTTGCTCGGATCAATGTTCCTTCAATATTCCACATTATTATGCCCCTTTTTTCCGTTAACTTTGCATTGTCAGAATCGTTCAATATTTTACGATACTGAACTCGCGCGCACTTCATATTGAACTCAGAAAGGAACTACTTTCTATTGTGAACAAACAATGGACAGAGACGCCAGCACTTTTAATTGTAAACATATCATGTGCACTCGCGTAGTAGGCCGGTTTATGTTTTGGCTGAATTAAATATGTTTCTGAATGAACTAAAGCTGATGTTTCATGGACTGCCACATAGCAGCTGCTTTGCCACATTCCGAGTTAACTTTTGATACAATATTTTTGTTTTATATGCCAGATTTCATAAAATTGATGGGTTCCTACAAATAACATGCAAGTGACAAGGCATAAACTGTCTTTCGAAAGTTATGTCTAGGACGCGACTAAGTTCAAATTTATCTGGGCGGAGTTATGTACACATTAATAATGTTGTTGTATACTGCATACGTTTAGTCACTTTGTTTCTTGTAGTATATTTTTGTTTATATAATCAGGCCTTATGAAGAATAAGAAAATGAGCATATAATAAAATGGTTACTGCATTTATATGGGAAAATATGAACTCCTTTGTCGGATGGATATACTGCACTCCCATGGTCGTGCAGTGTCCATCCGAAAAACTTGTTCATATTTTCCCATACAAATGCAGTAACCTATAATTACTCTGACATTTCAAGTAAACTACTTTCAGTAGACTACATACCTGCAAGATTTGGTGATGTATACACATGGATAAAATATATATTAAAATAAATCGGAAGATAAGGATTATGCACTGTAACTTTGATTTCATAAATAAATATACAGTTGCAAACGTTTACATACATCTGTTCAAAAATACAAGGACAGAAATCTCACCAAAAATTACTCATAGCTGCTAGCAGTCTTGCATGAAAACCAGAAATGATTCATGATGTCTTTGGACCATTGTAATAAAGCCGCATTTTCCTTTTGTTTGGCAACCTTGAGAAGAAGGTAGATAAAATTAAGTTAAAAGTGCAAGAAGAGCAATCATCAAAACAGAAAGTTATACAATACCAAAGTTGTATAACATGAAAGAATGAAAACCAACTAGTTTTGTACAATTCAACAAATCGTTTAATTCTCGATAATACAAAAAGAACATTTAAAAAGAACTTAACAGCATTGTGAATTAAATCACAAAAGGTCCAATAAGTTCCATCACCAGTCCTAATGAATAAAATTCTAATTAAATTCCAGTGATGTTAAAATCAAATTCACCTCTGAATGTATTGATGTGTTTTTAGTCGCCTGTGATATGGAGATGTGCCAACAGTCTTGATGAATTACAATAATATAATCTAGGATATTATCTGACTATAGTATAATTCAAATAATAAATCCAGGGTGTCCTTATCTGAATTCACAATAATTCCATGTTAATGTTCAAGTGCAAGAATATCATAGATGAATACTTTGATATATCCAATGAATAGATAAATCAACCCAAATCAAATACTGAGCACAACAATAAGACTGAAATATGCAAGAATGGGTAAATTTTCAAGTAAACAAGATCAAACGAATAGGGCACAAAAAGAGATATAGGGTGACGGGAACAAATTCATTTCTAGAACAATCTAAGTTGTCAGTAAGATAAAAGATGTTACTAAAATAAAGAACATCAGTGAAACATCAGGTACATTGGGGAATACCAATGTCCTAGACTGCTGAGTAATAGGTAGACTAGACATGATTCTTACCTTCATTATTTTCTTAACAAGGTTTTTTGCAACATGCCATATATCATGAGAGTGTTTGATGGTACGATAGGACATTTCTGAAATTAATAAAATGAATACAATAAGAAAATGCAGTGCCTAAGGAGGAAAAAACTAAATCCAGTAATATAATCATCGCAAACAAATTGTGCAATTGTTTACGAATACACATAAA
>CM068828.1:74528641-74531141 GCA_028554795.2 Sinohyriopsis cumingii
TTGTATCTCTATATATATATATCTATGTCTATGTATCTCTATATATATATATATCTATGTCTATGTATCTCTATATATATATATGTATATCTATGTCTATGTATCTCTATATAAATATATCTATGTCTATGTATCTCTCTCTCTATATATATATATATATATATATATATATATATATATATATATATATATATATATATATATATATATATATATATATGTCTATGTATCTCTATATATATATATATCTCTATGTCTATGTATCTCTATATATATATATCTATGTCTATGTATCTCTCTATATATATATATCTATGTCTATGTATTTCTATATATATATATATATATCTATGTCTATGTATCTCTATACGTATATATATCTATATCTATGTATCTATATATATATATCTATGTCTATGTATCTATATATATATATATCTATGTCTATGTATCTCTATATATATATATATATCTATGTCTATGTACCTATCTCTATATATATCTATCTATGTCTATGCACCTATCTCTATATATATCTATCTATGTCTATGCACCTATCACTATATATATCTATCTATGTCTATGCACCTATCTCTATATATATCTATCTATGTCTATGCACCTATCTATATATATATATATATCTATCTATCTATGTCTATGCACCTATCTATATATATATATATCTATGTCTATGCACCTATCTATCTATCTATATATATATATATATATATATATCTATGTCTATGCACCTATCTATATATATATATATATCTATGTCTATGCACCTATCTATATATATATCTATCTATGTCTATGCACCTATCTATATATATATGTCTATCTATGTCTATGCACCTATCTATATATATATCTATCTATGTCTATGCACCTATCTATATATATATATATATATATCTATCTATGTCTCTGCACCTATCTATATATATATATATATATATATATATATATATATATATATATATATATATATATATATATATATATATATATCTATGTCTATGCACCTGTCTCTATATATATATCTGTCTATGTCTATGCACCTATCTATATATATATATCTATCTATGTCTATGCACCTATCTATATATATATATCTATCTATGTCTATGCACCTATCTATATATATATATCTATCTATGTCTATGCACCTATCTATATATATATATCTATCTATGTCTATGCACCTATCTATATATATATATCTATGTCTATGCACCTATCTATATATATATATATATCTCTATGTCTATGCACCTATCTCTATATATATATATATCTATCTATGTCTATGCACCTATCTCTATATATATATATCTATCTATGTCTATGCACCTATCTCTATATATATATATCTATCTATGTCTATGCACCTATCTATATATATATATCTATCTATGTCTATGCACCTATCTATATATATATATATCTATGTCTATGCACCTATCTATATATATATATCTTTCTATGTCTGTGCACCTATCTCTACATATATATATCTATCTATGTCTATGCACCTATCTCTATATATATATATATATCTATCTATGTCTATGCACCTATCTCTATATATATATCTCTATCTATGTCTATGCACCTATCTCTTTATATATATATCTATGTCTATGCACCTATCTCTCTATATATATCTCTATCTATGTCTATGCACCTATCTATATATATATATCTATGTCTATGCACCTATCTATATATATATATCTATCTATGTCTATGCACCTATCTATATATATATATATCTATCTATGTCTTTGCACCTATCTATCTATATATATATATATATATATATATATATATATATATATATATATATATATATATATATATATATATATATATCTCTATGTCTATGCACCTATCTACATATATATATCTATCTATGTCTATGCACCTATCTATATATATATCTATCTATGTCTATGCACCTATCTCTATATATATATATCTATGTCTATGCACCTATCTATCTATCTATATATATATATATATATATATATATATATATATATATATATATATATATATATATATATATCTATGTCTATGCACCTATATATATATATATATATATATATATATATATATATATATATATATATATATATATATATCTATATATATATATCTATGTCTATGCACCTATCTATATATATATATATATCTATGTCTATGCACCTATCTATATATATATATCTATCTATGTCTATCCACCTATCTCTATATATATATCTCTATCTATGTCTATGCACCTATCTCTATATATATATCTATATGTCTTTGCACCTATCTATATATATATATCTCTATGTCTATGCACCTATCTATATATATATATATATATACATATATCTATCTATGTCTATGCACCTATCTATATATATATATATATCTATCTATGTCTATGCACCTCTCTCTCTCTCTCTCTCTCTCTCTATATATATATATATATATATATATATAT